>JARYHS010012519.1:158920859-159099869 GCA_031002005.1 Vandiemenella viatica | reverse complement strand
ATAGTCCCTTATATTAATTGTATGCGAATTTTATCCATGATTATATACTTATATCCAAATCAAACTAGAGCGTCTTACATTAAAAAAAGAAATAGTTTATTCATGAGCAGTTACAGTAAAGATTATGCAATCTCATTCAATTCCTCCCTAGCCGGTTTGCCTGCTGCAGAATTCAACAAAATCATGGTGACGCACCGTAAACAACATCCCCAATTTTGTCTAAGTGCCCGTGAACGATTATAATCTATCAATGATTTGAAAAGAGTTTTTTTCTTATTTTTTAAAAAGTAACACCACAGCCGCACAAACGAATTATGCCATACAATTTTTAACAGTAAATTGACATTAATCTAGAGATATGTTTCATATGCAATCATTGTTTCTTTACCGTCGGAAACATTATAGATATTATAACATTTATTATACGAGAAATCACTTTGAGTAATTCCTGCGTCGTGTTTAGTGAAATTACAAGCTTTCGTATGATGTTTTATACTTTTTTTTAGGAACGATTTAGCCAGGAAAAGTTTCGATGACTCGATTTTCCCTAACCTACTAATGGGAATTATTCTCACAGTCTTTTATCTCTTCAGTGATAGATTTTAAATGGCATTCAAGAGCATTACTTATTAGAGCAGATTGTAGTTAATTGCTTCCTTGCCATTGCAACTTTGCAAGTGAAACCCAAAAATTAAAATAATGCTAACTCAAAACATTATTCATTCGGCGCTAACAACGAGCGAATAAATTACTAAAAAGGTGACAACTGATCACTAATTTGCCTCGAAAATAACATATGACACAAACTACTAGGATCATAAATTCCCTCTAGAAGATGTAATTATAGTAAATAAAACTTCCACATCTCAGTGTGGTTCTTCTTCACCGTCTCTTCCCAACATTAGAGGTACTCATCATTGGTATAGTCAAATTTGGAGCTTTGACTTGGCCGCTTGTCCTTGCTGATGTCAAGCATTTTATACCAACTACTATGTAGTGCTAGGAACTAGTGAAGTGCTACCATCTGTCTACAAAATTTGCAAATATATTCTGTATGTGATAAGTGCATTTTGTGTTTGTGAAATGTGTAGATTGTGGTTCGTCCGGGCGATCGTGTTGATGGCTGCGAAAAACCGCCGAAAAACCCCAGTCGGGACGTCCGGTACGTCGAGTCCTGCACTCGTGCCAGGTGCCGTTGAACCTCCCCGATCAACTGTGCGGCACCTCAGCGTGCCGAGCCACACTGGCTAATTTACGTATGAACACAGTCAAAAATAGTTATATACTACTAAAGATGATAAAAAAGTGGCTGAATAACGAATTAATTGCCGCAGGTAGAAATCTAGTTTACTGGTGGATACTTCAAGGATAATCCCAATTACAACAAGCTGCTCAAAACACAAATATTAATTTAGTAAATTTAACTTAGTAAGAGATTCGTAAATGAAAACATCGTCTCTTAGCAACTGTTATTTAATTCGTGAAAGCTAAGATGCGTTTCGTCCTTATGGGATGGGGCATCATCAGTGACTATAAATGTACATGCATGGTGTTGTTAAGAAATTTCCATTATTTGTATACTTGAATAAATATTAACAAAGTAAACGTGTGTAGTGCAGTAAATTTGCATTCAAGTGACTGAAGGCTGTGTTTCATTCTACCTTTTGTCTGATCAATACAGTCACGTCAATACAGTGAATTATGGATAAAAATAAAGTTACGAATTTTGGTAGAAACAGTTACATATTATAGCTCTATTTACACTTTTGTAGAACCCAATCTGTTGCTGCGGTTCAACATTGTTCTTTTTTGTCAACATCACTATTCCACGGTTTTTGAACTTTTAATCTCCTTTGATTTACATGCAGCTAGAAGACATACTGTTTATTTAGATGTACAGTGGTGCCAACTTAATGGTTTAGCTTATTGAATATGTATTGTAATGAGTCGCGTGCCCGAAGCCAGGCAGCGTAGGATGATCCAGTGAAAGCGGTTTTTCGGCGAACTGCCGCCATTGTAGGCCATTCGTCAACCCACCTGAATGGAAGCAGTGGAAGGGCTAACCGCGATGATAAAAGCATTGCGAAGTATTGTGCCAGCTTACAAGCAACGCAAATTTCCAAGGACTTCCCGCCGTAGATAACAACAGGGACACAGCCGGCCTATCCAAAATAGGGACACACAATTCCGATATTTTCTTTTGTCTGTTTCATGTAATGCTGCCCCGTAGCTGGCAGGGGAGGCAAAGACTTCGTTCTGGACTGAGTGTCGATGTGAGTGGACGGACTGGCGAAACCACCGCCATCCTCTGTGGGTCAGAGGAGCGCTTCCCGTCACCAGCAATGTCGACAGCAGTGCGCGGACTTTGTAATGTGCCACAAAACAGTGCGACAGTTTGCAACAGGTCAAGGCCCGCAAAATACCCCTGAGCAGCTATCCTGATTAGTTAGAGATCGGTTAATGAGTCTACTGAACTTACACACTGATAGTCTGTATAGGTGTCAAATTTTTTGTTCATAATAGAAATAATTTCGTTTTCGAAATAATTTCGTTAGTATTTTGTGAACCCATTTTTACTATAATTTGTAAACCCCTGAGACATATCATGTGCGGGGCTCAATATTAATAACGCTTGTAACAGCCGAGCCTATGGGATCTGTTTTCCACTGAACAAGTTGAATTAGTTGTAGACTATCAACATTTATTTAATTTTATTCCAAAACAATGCCTTGAATCCACAACTTATTAAATTTACAAAACATTGATCGAGAATTCTACAATACTAACTATTTATGTGGAGTCCTTGCCTACATGAGGACAAAACTATGTTGACCCATTCATAAACAAACATTATAAATACAACAAATTGAGTAAAAAAAAAAATATATATATATATATATTTTATTGTCCGGCCACTATCTCAGGTATGAAAGTTTTTAGAGACATAAGAAATTTTAACTGACAAGCTTCCTTCAAAATTTTCTTCTTCTATATTTACTATTATCAAAACCTCTGTCAAGTTCCAAAAACATCGTTATCTTGTTGATTCATCCTTCCAGTCTTGTTCGTAAAGACAATTTTATTTCTCTCGTAACCTATATTTTGCTAAGACACTCTTAAACTTCCATTAATATTCCGAACACTTTTCCTTCTCTTGTATGTACACAACTCTAGTTAATTGTTCCGCAGCATTTCTTGTTAACATTGCAGTAGGATGGGACTGTGAAGATGATGCTTACATAAAAATATTTCTGTATATCTCTCGGTTCGTAACTTTTTAATATTTTTTGTTAGTATAATTTTTCAGTTTTCAGAAATTCTGAATGAAAAATTTAGCTCAAAGGCATCAATATTACAGTCAGGTAGAGCCGGTTTTATTTTCGGGAATTAAAATTTTTACTCATCTAATGTTAGATGTAGCCTATACATCCTTGACAGTAGAAAATGCACTGTATTTTTGCCTACACTCTCTTTTATCAGCCTATAAGCTAAAAATAAACAACGGAAATATGAGGATAGAAAAGGATTAATGAGTGCCTACGCTAGTTCCCAGTTTATAATTCAAGGCCCATTTCAGCTGTCCGTGACCAAATAATTTAAAAGCTCTCTAGGCTTCCTTCACCAATTTCGTAGGTAGCAGTGTGGATAAAGCATCCAGATTATAGCCGCTAAAACCTGTTTGGCTGTCACCTGAAGAGACATGTACGCTGTGCTCTGCGCATCACGCTTCTGGGATATTAAACGTCTTATGAACAACCTTCATCATGGGACGAGACTGCAGGTAACAGCTGGCGTAGTTACGACGGAAGCAGCCCTTCCCGCTCTAAAATACGCTGCCCAATATCAGGTCCGGCCGTTTGTCGGTTCGGCCGTCAAATTACCGAGTCTCTCGTAAGTCTCACTCGGCCCTAGGGCCAGTAAAGTCGCCCCACCCTAACTGCCCACGACATCAGAGCCCGACACAGCCGTAAAACTTTTTACACCCTGCGTCTGGCCTGTAAACACGGCGCTCTACAAGATCTGCCTACGTGGATGACACGTTTACTGAAGTCTTCCCAAGAGGAATCCGCTTAAGCGATCATGCTGAAGCTTTGTGTATGTCAGTTGGGAATTAATGCTAGGAAAATTCTGCTAGTAAAGGGTACGAACGCTGCAGCTCCATGTTTTAAGCAGAACGCGGGTAACAGAATGCTGACAGTTTATACACCTACTGTACTTCCAAAACAGGTCAGGACACAACCTCATGTACACATGAGATTGTTCAAATCCATTCATGTTCTTAATGCTGGTCGATGATATTCCTCAAACTTTAAGGACCAGAGCAATGATATTTGTTGACAAAACTATGCAGAGAACTCTAGAAGTACATCGCAAATGAAGTATTTTTTGAAGTGGCAGCTTCATTTGAACCAAAAGCAACGAAATTAGTTTTTTAATAGACGCGTTGCTTAAGGATTAATTAAGAAATCATGTGCATATATATTACAGAAACAACTTGAGATTGCATACAAAGTGAAAACTGCCTGGCGTTCAGGTAATGATTAACTACATTGGCAAGCCAAATTACGTGTTTACTGAAAAATTAAGTTCTGCCACCTTTAAAAAAAATAACGATTTTCAAGAGAGCGGATATCTATACCATTACCTTGAGCGCTCCTTGCTATGTTCTCCCCTTGCTAGCGCTCTGCTCTCTGTCCAATGCCATCGCTGGAAAAAACAGTGGATTTCAAAATCGTACCAGATCACTTGTGGTAGTATTCTATAACATTACAAAGGTTTCTCTGCTTTTAACGATGGATGCGTGTTCACTGTTACTGTTGCTGGATCTCTTACTCTGCCATCTTTATGTATTTAGCGAGATCGTCTCAGTTCCTGTTTAGTTCTTGTACTATTATTTCTAAGTCCCTTCAAATGCAAGAGATTTTATTTAAATTTTCAGAGGGGACTGTTAGGATAAAACTTCGTGTTTTATCCAGATATGGTAAACCTGTCATTACCTTTGACACGAAAAACAGAACCATTCTAGATACCCAAAACCCCGTCACGAGCTTACACCAGTATACGATATCGTTCATTCTTTACCGAGGGAGGCAGACACTAAGCAGTCGGAAGATGTTATAAACTTTGGTGTGTGGGGTAAAATCTTCTCGGGCTTTCCACCGGGATAGCGCGTCAGTAAAAATACAAAGCGACGGTTTGGAGCCGGCTTCTGGCTCATCTTCCGCCGGAAGATGGAGCTAGAGGCAGGCTCCGAAACGTCGCGTTATATTTTTACTGACGCGCCATCCCGGTGGAAAGCCCGAGAAGATTTTACGAAACGGACTCACGGAGAAAGCCCACATTCTTTCAACTTTGGTATGTGATCCACTGCTATCTTGTCCTCGCCGAATCCTCTCTTTTAGGGTTAGAGACAAGGAGTCCGTCAAGATCCCAGTTACTGTTGGAGAAACTCCTTAGCCGCTTTTCATAACCAGCAGTAAATGATTACATCTGAAAACCACAACCATAAACCGTAAACAGAAGTGACAGAGCGTATAACAAAGTCGTTCAATGGAACTGTGGTAAATTTGTGGTTCTTATTTATTTTTGAAACTCAGAAGTGCGAAAGAATGGAAGACTCGTGACTCGGTGCAATACGTAAAATTGTTTCTTATCTGTTCAGTTTAATATCTACAAATATAATAAACAGTAGTATCGTCAGATGTTGCTGTCGATAAAATTTTACAACTGAAATTTGCAGTCAAGATGTAAATACTGTTTTAATGGCTAGTTCTGTTATTTACTATTCCCTCGACTCGTCCAAACGGAATTTAATATTTGTGCAGTTAATTCACTTATAAACTATCAAAGAAATGTTTCCTGGGTGGAAAAAAAACGAAGGAGAAGTCCTATTTTTTCTTTTCTTGGACCTCCTAAATTTAGGTTGTATGTAATTGTTTTAAACTCGTATTTGCGCATCATTTGTTTCTACCTCTCCTTGAAGCAATAACTTGCTAGATGATACGGTCGTGCATCACACAACACACACTTCAGTAACACCCATAAAGCTTCTCAGTAACCAGGATTTTAAATGCTGCTGTTTACTGTACAGATTGTTTTATTTGTAGGTTTATAAGCTAAAACACCTAATTGAATATCAAAGCTGATGTGTTATGGTTTAGACGGTTTTAAACATATCGCCACTGCGTTTATAGGGCTAATCAAAACTGACTTTTGACTGCGAAGAGATATTCCAGACATCAAAATGACAAATTCTACTACGGAAAAATTAAAATAGCGGACCCTTTTTTATTTCTCAATAAGTGGTTGCCACATCGAAACATAAGTTATCACTACGTGACATAAACAATCACTATGTATACTTACTTTCACATCATGCGTAGCTCCCTTGAAATGGTTAGCTTTTGTTTGATCAGTGCGCACACACACACACACACACACACAAATTTCAAAATTTTGTATTTTTCCCTCTGTATCGTGGATATAATTTGGTATTAATTTGAATTAAAAGTGTCCCTCATGTCAACTGATATCATAAGCTATTGATATGTGCAGTTTAGCCGAAATTCTGTCATCACTTTTGCATGTCATGCGCACACATAGACAAAGATTCCAAAATATAAGGTTTTAACCTCTAAATCATAGCGAACTTTGTTATTGATTTACTAATCAGTATCTTAACGGGCGACATCCAAGTTTACTTGAACTGTATTCATCAGATTTGGCGAGATGCGCACACAGAAAGACAAAAACTACCAGATTTATAGTTTTGGTCTCTGTCTCATTAAAACTATGTTATTGATCTGGATAAAAAGTGTCCCATGTGTCACCTGATGGCCTAGGCTATCAATTTGTGCAGTTATGTAAAACTCTGTTCACTAGTTTTTCGTGTGATGGCCTGACAACCAGCCAAATATTTTAAAATTTACGGTTTTGGACTGTTTTAGCTTCTGAATCATAAGCAAGTATGTTGATAATCTGGATAGAAAGTACCCTACATCATAATCAATAACATAAAGCTATCGCTGTGTGCAATTTCGTTAAAATCTACCGATTAGTTTTTGTGTTATGCGTGAACATGTAGACAGACAAAAAACACAAATTTTACGGTTTTGGGGTCCCCACCATCAGTAGTGTACATTAGAATTACTCTTTTTGAAATATATTACTTGTGCAGACACATCTTTTCTACAATTTTAGTATATACGTGCTTGGCAGTTGAATAACGGTGATACTTTTCAAATCTAATTTTTGTATAAACAATCTCCACGTTATTTCTTTATATCGAGTATATATAATGTTCTGTCTTCTTCTAGAGGCATTTTGGAACTCACCTGTTGGTCTACAGCAATCAGTGAGGACATCGGATGACAGAGCCGACGGCAAGAATTGAGATTATGCAGAGAGCTGCCGATTACTGGATGAAGGCGCTCATCCCAGTAGGCAGCCTGGTGCCACAATACTCTACCTGCTTCATGTGTATCACACAGCTAGAAAATGGTGCAGTTCTGAATTCACTACTCAAATAACACACCAAGTTTCAGTTAACATTGAGTTCATGAATACTGATCTGTTCATTTGTTAAGCTTTCTTTTGTTTGTTTGTTTTTTTTGTAATTAAATTCGCACTATAATTCTGTTGTTAAAATAAAAAATAAACCTTTCTCAGTACTTATTTGAATATTAATTATTTCTATTATATCAAATAAAACATAAGCATAATTTGTTTTGATAATTTCTGCCGTGGATGATATGTGCTACTAACCGATGCAATGACAAATCCTCTCCTTGTCTCAGATATTCCTCACTTCATTGGTCAGCCAGTTTTTCCTGACACTCATATGTCACTATACTCGTAATTTACTTTGTAATTCTCAAGGTGTTAAAATGTGAGCTGCGTCAGAAGGATTCAGAATTCTACAGGTCTATAATCCGAGGAAAAAAGCACGTAACATTCGCCCTGATTAATGAAGTCATTTTTATTCCTGTTTTTGTTAAATACCGCAGTCAAAAGCATCCACATGGAGAGCTTAAGAACTTGCGATGGAAGAATAAAACAATGTTTTGCCAAACACTGGATAAGATGATCACCGTATCGTTGGAGCACATTTCTCCTCTATCACTAAACGTCAGCAGATGATAAAGGTTTACCAGATTACTATAGGATGAATTCGCTTTCAGATAACACTCGCCATTGCTGGTTGATTTATCGTTGTGGTATTCCGCAGGACTATATTTCGTCAGCGGGTCCTCCTTCAGTTGGATAATCCATTTTGTGCTTGCGAACCTTTCAGAGATGTTGCCTGACCAAGTGAGTCTAGGTATGTAAACTCGTGGTAACGTGGTTACACGCAAGTATATGAGCACAACTGATTAACGTTTACAGCATTTGGTTAACTGTTTACCTGTTTTTAGAGGAATTTTGTGATAAAAGTATTTTCCTTAGTGTGTAGGATAGAAGTAACTTGCGAGACTCCATCGACCACCGGTGCTGCAAAATTGAAATGTGAGAAGTCTTTCCTTAAAAGACGGAAACCCTGAGACTGAACCTCTTGCGTTCGAGCAAATCAACTGAGCTACCACGTCGAATCTGTACGTAGTGTTGTAGCCTTAAGAGACGTAATGGCGCGCCAGCTACGTCCACTTCGATGGTCTTTAAGATAATGCCAATAGTTTCATGGTGCAAATGTTACAGTTAGAATAAATGTCCAAGAGGGTATATATTCTGCAGATTTCGGGTCAGATGCCAAATCTTTAGCCATTTTATTTACTGATATTACACTGATGGTGATCCATCAAGCATAAGTATAAGTTTTTTTGTAGTTGAGTTAGTTTTTGCAAAGATATTGAAGTGTTCCCTATGTTAGGAAACGACTTCTCGACCTCACTGTGGCCGTTTGCTACCTGTCATTGATTTCCAAATAGTATTAAAGACTACAAAAAAAAAAAAAATCAGGTTGGCGCCAGGGATTGCTTTCGGAGTGTTCTCTATTATGAGGGACGCGACATCCAGATCTCAAAGTATTATTATTGAAACTTGAATTATTGAATTAACCAAGCAAAGTGACATATTTCGTCACCAGAAGGGATATATTTAAAACAGGGTTCACAGTCTGACTTCACGATTTACTTACGCACTTGAATTTTTTACTTGAAAAAATTTTACAAAGATTAATTTTCTTTTTACAACACAAGGGTACATAACTTTCTCGGTGGAGTAAGAGAGTTGGCGTTGACTAGGGAAAAAAACGACGATGATGCAAAAGTTCCTGTTTCTGACATGATTACCGTGCAGGCGAATCTAGTTGTGTAGTCGGCGTGCTGACAGTCATCTCTCCCGATGTCTCTCCTGTGGTCAGCTGGGCGGCCGATCTACCCCTCTCGGTAGGCAACCAACCAGTCCCCCTTTCCTCCGCGCCGCCTCGAAGAACTTCTCTTCTACCCCCTCTTTAGGTAGTGAGGGAAGATCTTGTCGTCGATTGGCCCATCATGCAACAAACCGCTCTCTGTTAACAATAATATAAACAATTGCCCCGATTGGTTGTACTCCTGGCTCCGCCTCACCCTTCATTCTCGACTACAGATTTCTTTTTATTTGTTTACTGAAACAGTCCAGGCTCCGTCTTGAGCTGTGCCTTGTCACGGGACTGTTTTTGCCATAAGTAACATCTAATGGCCGCCACTCAGGGGTTGACGTCCCACAGACCCCGAGCAGAGCCTTCCGCCCCCCTCCCCCCCCCCCCCCCACACACACACAAAATAAAACACGCACACATGTGTTTCACTCTCTGGCTCCAGGTACATTACAATATATTTCTGCGCAGTTTAGACACGTAAAAATCAACAGCAATATAGCTTCCAGAAGCTGAGCATCGAACGAACTACCCTCCGAAGTTGTTGTTATTGCACGCTGACACTTCACTCGTGATGCTCATTAAATGTTAATGCTCCTCTGACTGCACCACCGACACAAGCGTAAGGACCTCATTCAGTGTCTGTGGTTGAAACGCTCCTCTGTTCGACCTAGAGGTCATTATCGTGCTGCGCACTCGTTTTCTCCTATTGTAGGCTCCTGTCACAGTAATTAGCCGAATTTCTGCGGACAAGAGCTCACCCGGCACATGTTTTTACTTGGTAAGGTGACGGTTCAAGGGTCGTTAACGTGTTAGGCCATAATCCGAACATCGATTGAGCGAGCGAGTCAGTCACTCTAGAGTCGATGGTGAAGTGATGGTACAACCCTTCAGCGAGCAAGCAGCGGGACGAACAGGTCGTAATTAACCTAAGGCAGTGTGACCTCGTAGTGGATGTTTAAGCAGACGTTTACGGCGGTAAGCTATGTAAACATAAAGTCTCAATCATAATTGGCTACAAAAACTAATTCCATGTTTTACAGTAAAGATAGCTTGGAGAAAAAAACAACAGAAAAGCCGATACTCAAATCTTCCTAATTCTTATCAAAAATCGCAATGAGTTCTCAGTGATATTTCGAACAATTTTAAACCAAACTTTCGTGAGCAAAACACCATAAATATACGGCTTACTAGCTAGCTGCCTACTTTTATTTTTTTTTTATTTTCTTTTACTGCTTAACATCTCTTAACAGCGAGGTCTTTAGAGACGGGAAAGGATGGGTGGGGGGGGGGGGGGCAAGTAATGGGAAGGAATTCGGATATGGCTTTTTGAAGGAAGCATCAAGGCATTTGCCTGGAGTGATTTGGGAAACCATGGAAAACCCAAATCTGTGTGCCCAGACGTGGATTCGAATCGGCGTCCACCCGAATGTAGGCCAGAACGCTAACCGTTACACTACCACGCTCAGTCCTACCTTATTATCTATATATGATGGCACTGGTTAAACATTATTCTTATCTTTCCCGCCATTTGCGCCTGGTCTTAACGGGCAAAATGTTTGTAGGTAATTTGGATATTAATTTTCGCGTAATTTATTCGTCTATAGCTAAAGCATTTAGAGTTGCCTCATAGCGAACGTGTGCTGAATCGAACACTCAACGTTTGGAGGATTCACCTCTCAGCTTCAAGGCTGTGTGAACAACAGCGTACAAAGTCCTTCGGCGTTAATATTATCACTTACTCTGCAAAGGATGGTCAGAAAATGAAACAACATTTTCATCCAGTTCCAAATTTATTTTTTCGAAGAATGTAATGCCTCAGATAAAAAACAGTAGTTCTTTTACAATGGTTATAACCTGTCGTGATTTACTACATTTTTTTTCTTCTCCTATTCCTTCTTTTAATTAGAGAAATTAGCAATGCAATTTTTCAGACTTTTGTTGTTTCTCTCAATCTCATTTTAGCTACTACGTTATTAGTTGTTTCTCCTTTTCGTAATCATCACTATTCCTCGTGGTTTCTCCTGAGCTTTTCGGATATTATTTTTTTTTTAGTAATCTCTCATTATCAAACCTCAAAGTAAAACTGTGGGTACCGCTTGATCTGGTAGGATTATCGGGTTAGGCGACTACGACACAGGCGCATTGCGATGGCGGTAAGAAACTGAAATGAGTATTACAGAGCACATCATTATTTTTTTTAAATCATAAATCCCACCCACATGGCCATACCATAGTATCAGTATTTCTGCAGTTTTCATTGAAGCTGCAATTTTTTCACATTTTTTCTGTACTGTTCTCGATTCTACACCGGTTTTTCCTACCATTTTCTGTAACATCTTCATTTCAGGTAAATGAGTTTGAGCTCTTGTTTCTGATATTAATTTTGCCACTTTATATCAGTACTTATTTCGCTGTACTTTTATTGCTTCTATAAGAATCTTCCCATAAGTGTTCTCTGGCCTTGCGTTTGGCAGTATACGGTTTCAAATTTCCGTCAGACCATTCAGATTTAGGTTTTCTATGGTTTCCTTGAATCACTCCCGGCGAATGTCGGCAAAGACCATTACCGAATTCCTTCCCGTTTCCTGCCCCCAGTCCTTTCCACCTCTAATGAGCTCGACATTGTTGAGGCATAAAGCCATAAGCTAGGAGAAAAAAAAACCGTAAATGTTTGGCCTGACACTGACACACGTTTGGAAAGAAATGCTGTCGTATATTTTGCAACATAGTCTTATCCAAGCTCCATAATCTTCCTCAACCTCGTTCCAATGCTTTCTTACCAACCGTATAGAAAGGATTGTTCAACGATATCAAAAACGGAGGTAGTAGTACATATGACGTATTCATTCGACTTGGAATGGGTGCGAGACAGAACCATTTTAAGGTATGTATATACTCGAAAGTCTGAGTGGGCCATATTGCGTTAACAGAGGTTTGAGGTTCCAAGAGATAACCTCATTCATGAATTGCAGCCATTGCGATGAATACTTGTGAGCGTAAGCACCTTTTATGTCAATTTTCCTCTTTTCTTTACCTTGATCGTTGCTCGCAGTTGCTTCACATCATCATCGTTTGACGTTTCCGCTCCTGCATGTCGTCTAGCATTTCCTCGTCCGTGTCTAACGGACACTCCAAGATTCTTCATCCACTATGTGTCTCCAATCAACTCCCTTCATCTCCTCTAAGTCTTTCTTCAGCTGATTCGTCCATCTTGTTCGCTGTCTTCCCTTCCCTTTTTTCAAGAGCGCTAACTTTGGCATCCTCGCTACTTCCATTCTTCACAACATTTGCATTATATGCTTCAGTGTTGCTTTCGCCCATTTTCGGGAAATCTAGAAGCGTACAGCAGAGTTCCATAAAACGGACACCATCACGTTTCTTGTCTTTATTTGCAGAAGAACACCTGATGTGTTTCCACTACATTTGTTTTTGCTTTGATTCTGGGGCGAAGCGTTGGACCCAGAACAAATCGTTCAACAGAATCTACTGAACTGACTTCAAAGAGGGCTAAATTTTTCGTAGAAACCTGTCTCCTCATGCCTTTTGACCTGCTGTCAATAGTTTCGGCAGCGAATGGACGGAAACCATTCGTATGTCCAACTGCTCAGTCAGAACGCGGTCTAAAATTGCTATTATAATGTTTGATCCTTCCTCAATAAGCTTATCAACATTCAGGCAGGTTACAATTGTGATAAACTCAGGACTCTTTCCCCTCTGGTTGGAGGAAGACTATCTGAAACTTTACCACACTGACTGAGATCAGGAGTTGGCAGATCGAAGGTTAACCTAGCACGATGAAGCTATGCTGAGGTCGACAAAATCAAATGCGACTGCGGAGAAATCCGACTGTTCAACATTGCTCCAGTGTTGACTGCGTCCAACCTGCATGGATGTTTAAGTGTTGTATGTCTTTGTGAATGTCCTGTCCGTCCTGTGGTGTCTATACTTAGGAATTGAAAAAACATACTGGAGAAGCTAATTCACTGGAAGAGATATAAACACATCGAGCTGGCTGAATGGCTCAGTTGCCGAAAGCCATTAAAAAAAAAAAAAAAAAAAGCCTCGGAAAATGCACCGGAAGTGGCCAAGTTTTGGTCCAGTACAATTTGATGTTTATTATAGTGTAAATACGTATAGTTTCGACATTATGTCTTTATTAAGTGATCTATCCTGCCTATTTTTTCCTGAATGATTGTCTTCACAAGCTTTCCTGCACGGGGACCATGTTCAGTACTGGCTCTCCCCCGTTGAAGAAATTCATATGTACAGCTTTTTACTGAGTTCTAGGAATGGAACTCTTCATTATTGTTGTCACTATATCCTCGCGAATCTTTCTTACTCGGATATTAATCAAGCACGAATTTCTTTCTTTGCCTTTTTAGATTAAACGTAATCCCTTCAGCACCTTTGACAAAATAAAGATTAATTTATATTTTTGAATAATATTCTACAAAGGATTAGGTAATTACATGCAGGTTTTTCAAGGTGAAACGATTTCGTTTTCCTTGTCAGGAATGAACTTAGAGGACGACCTTCCTATTTTCATTAAAAAAGACGAAGACGTCACCGAGCGTGGTAGGTGAACGGTAACGCTCTGGCCTTTAATTCGGGAGGACGTATACTCGAATCCCAATCCGGTCATTCAATTTTTTTTTCAAGGTTTCCCCATATCGCTCCAAGTGAATGCCGGGATGCTTCCTTCAAAAGTCCATGGCCGAATTCCTTCTCGTTCCTAGTACCCAGTATTTTTCCGCATCTAATCACCTAGACGTCGTGCCATAATGGTACCATTTAAGTTTCGTTATTATTTTTTGTTGTATGACTTGACAGTGTACTTATTTTTATGCAGAATTGTTACCTATCTTCATTGCTTCTAAGCAATTTTTTTGGATTATGTGCAAATTAGTCTCCTCACCAATTATTTAGTAATGCCTCGTTGAAATTGCAGATGTTTCGTATGTATTTGTATTTAGTGTTTAGCTTAGGAAAGACCTACGTAGATTATTTCCTAGTATAAAATCTGCGTCATCGGCATAACACATAATTTTGAAGTAACATTACCCATCTCGTATTCTTTCACATACTTCCAGCTTATTTTGTTGATTAATGGAGTAGGATTTTGTGGACTAAGTGGATTACACTGTCGCGTATTGTGAGATACAGTGTGGTGCAGGCCTAGGCCAGGTTTCTGATTAGGAGACAAGAATTAAATCCAGTCAGTGGGCAGGCTGACTCGCTTCTTCACTTACAGTTCTCGAAGAGCACTTTGCTGCACATGTCGGCTCCACTGCGGACCACGGCTCTCCTCTGTATCTTGCCGTTGACCGTGATGGCAGTCCTGATGCCGCCTAGACGAGGTGACTCAGTTGGCTTACGGAACTTGTATTGGACTGCAGACGCCATCAGCGAAAGCTCTATGGCCATGCTAGTAGTGATTGCAGGTAAAGTACGGCAACTACTACGACATCATTCTACAGAATCATACATGTCCTTTTAATACTTTGTAATGTTATAATCTAAATCAAAATTATCTAATATATATATATATATTTTGCTGTCATCAGTCTTTCGACTGGTTTGATGCAATACTCCATCCCTTCCTATCCTGTGCTAGCCTTTTCATTTCTACATACCCATTACATCCCACGTCCTCAATTATCTGCTTCATATATTCTAATCTCTGCCTTCCTCTGCAGTTCTTACCTTCGACTGTTCCCTCCACTAACAAATTAACCAATCCAGCATGTCTCAAAATATGACTTACCAGCCTGTCTCTTCTTTCTGTATGCTTTTTCCACAAACTCCTTTTCTCACCCATCATTTCCAAAACTTTTTCATTTCTTACTTTGTCTGTCCACTTAGTTTTCAGCATTCTTCTGTAGCACCACATTTCAAATGCTTCAATTTTCAATTTTCTTTTCAGTATTCCTAAAGTCCATGTTTCGCTACCATAAAGTGCTGTGCTCCACACAAAGAGTATATATTGATATACATAAAATGAAAGGTTCGTGTGTCCTCTATATACTTACAGATTTTTTTTTTTTTTTTTTTTGTAGTCTGGGTTGTTAGGTGAAGGTTAAAAGCTATTTAAATCCTCGATCTGACTCACTCACAAAAACAACTAAATGTGTGCATATTTTTGGAAACATTTTAATAAATTTCCATTGATAATAAACATGCTTGTTAAGTTACAAAGCTTTTTCTGCAGAACATTTTGCTATAAAATTATTGGATCTTGAAAATGGGTAAATTACCTCATCGACAATTTTAAGTTGCATGCTCCCGTGTATGAAAACAAATAGATTTATATGTATACATACTGAATGGAATCGCCCAATAGTTTATATATCTAAGAGTATTGAAAGTTGAACAAAACGGTAATTACAGTTCATGTAACACAAAAATAAAAATAATAATACATACGTAAATATCTAATTTTAACAAAAATTGATATCAAACTATTATTTGTGTTCATTTAATCGGCAATGTTCGTATGTGTGTCCTCCATAGACTCAAAAACTATTGGGCTAATTTACGAGCGATTTTTGCAAATTGATCCGCGTTGTCCGAAGAAAGTTTAAAGCTATTGATACAAGTATCATAGAGCTTATGGGACAACTCTCTTATCTCTCATTTTGATCTTTCAAAATATTTTCATATGTATCGAATGCCATCTTCATCTGAAGATGTTTTGTAATGTTGTGCCGCAGGTGATCCACGCGGAGCCGCTGATGATCTTGCAGCGCTGTTTGTGGCCGGGCTGACAAGCTCTTACCCCGTGATGATCCTCGGGAACTCAGAAAACTTCTCCGAATCCTGGGACTTCACTATATCAATCATTTTCAGCGATAGTGTCGCCGCCATGAGAGATTTCTTCCGCTACACTACGATCTTTGACAAGAACGTAAACAAGATTAGATTTCTCATGGTGGTCGCTTCTCCAGAAAGTTCTGACTACGCTTCGATCTACAGAACTATTTACTCTAGGATGCGCCACGTGGGCGGGTTACTGCTCACAGCAGAAATGAAGAGGTCAGGATGGGTTGTCAACGACTCTGTAGTAGTCAGTGATATGTGGACATTTGTTAACGACCAGACCGGTAGTGGCGGACAGTTGACATTCGTCAAGATAGAGCCAGGTCTCAGGGCAGCGAAGGATTTGTTGATCAGAATAAAGACAGACATGCGTGGAGCCAGGATACCTATCTCCATGTTCCAGAGAGAACCGACAGCGCTGCCGGTAAAGGACCCAGTAACTGGTCGCGTAATAAGATATATCGGTTTTGATGGCTACATCGCCCATAATCTGGCGAGGTATCTCAACTTCACCCCCATCTATATGCAACCGCAAGATGAACAGGAGTTTGGCTACATCCTGAGCAAGAACGAGAGTGCCGGCATGCTGGGTGATCTGGTCAAGAGACGTGTCGCCATTGCCTTCAATTCACTTTTCTACAAGGACTACAACACGGACGACATTGAATTCACGCACGTGATCGACAGCGACACTGTTTGTGTGATCGTGCCTAAGGCCGACGTTTCGCCCAGATTTGTGATTGCCATCGAGCTGGATTCAAAAGTTAGAACTTGCGTCTTAATGTTTCATTTGCTGTCTGTAATTGTTTGGCACCTCATGAACAAAAGACAGATTTCTTTAATCATCACATTACTGGAGGCGACGCGCCTTATGGTTGGTTCACCAATGCCAAGGGTACCTCGTGTTCGTGGTCAACGGATTATACTCGTAGCCCTATTGGTGTTTTTCATGATATTTAACAACGTGTTGCAAGGAAGAATGGTAATGGAACTTAGCAATCCCCAATCGGTCAAGGAAATAGATACACTGAACGATCTAGCTGACTCGCAGTTGGTCATCACAGTTACGTCACCAAACCTCGATAATACTTTCGGGTAAGATTGTAATTTGTTATCTATACCATTTTTATTTTTATTATTCTATGCTGCCTTCCGTATACAGGGGTCTGATTCCAAGTCGTTTTAGTAATTTTCACATATTTCGTTGGAACGTTGGGTGCACCTTAAAAACAAGAAAGTTCTCCCGTTCATTAAATTCACTGGAAACCGCATCAGACGTAAAACAGAAGTTGGTAATTAAAAGTAAAGTTGATGACTGGATAAATCTACATTCTTGTTAGATCCTTTCCCTTACGTTTCACATGTTCATAAGGAATAACCGAACCAGCAGTTCTCGACCAGTGCCACAAAATTTTACACTGCTGTCTGAAAGTGGTAAATCTTTCCAATACACCGTAAATATGAATAGTCACACTGTTTCCACTAAACTTTGGTAAAATTAATTTAGTCAAAGCTGCTCTGTACTGCAGATTCTCCGAAAGGTTTCTAGCAATTCATCTATTCGATCATACTACAAAAATAAATATTTCTATTGTACATGATTCATGTTTGGATGCTGTAATATAATTTCTGGGAGACTATATCATCACAAAAACGATTACAAAGTGGTTTCCGAGGCAAATTTCCCAGATATCGTAACAATATCTTACAGAAATTAATAAAATGACATCGAAAGGCAAGATTTTTATTATTAACTGTAATGAAACTATATTCTGAAACTTGTGTCAATATTAGTAAAAACGGCGTACAAAGCGTCAGGGTGGAGTTTTGAGCAATGGGTTCTAAATAATACTATTTTGCCAAATTCGATTCAGTAAGTTGGCTGACGCTGGGACGGCGAATGCTTTTGTAGCGCAATACGATCTCAGGACGACAGGTGAATGGCCCTGTACACTGACAACACAGTATATAGTCTAGAGTGGGACTGTACTCATACAAAGGCTGTCCCTCTTAAAGAATCATTTAGCCTACCTAAGCTAGAAAGTGTTGCCAGAGAAATGACGCTACGCAGTGTTTTCCTTGCATTCAGTGCCAATGAAGGGGCTGTGATTGACTAACTCCCGTATTATCTCGGAAGTACCATACCACAAAATCTTGTAAAAATAGACCTTGTCTGAGAGAGTTAAGAGCTCTTGTTGTGAGCCAAGTCTACATTTTGCAGTGTGTATTCGCTTCACTTTTTGAAACAGAATTTGTCTCGGTGTTATGGATGGTTGATAAAAACCAAAAAATTCTGGCGACTTGGTCGTTATTCATCTCATAATTTTAGTGAAATGAAAGGAATAATAGACATGATTTATTCTAAGACTTCTCATAACTGAAAGACGTGCGATGTAAATCCTGGCTTTTGTGAATTTTTAAGACGGATAAAGTAACACATCTAAAACATTTATGTAGGTTTGCTAAAACATGATATACATACTAGTTGGGCACAGTTAATCCAAACGTTAACTTCGCTAATCGTTAATCCGCTAATTAAGAAGTTAACTTCGATAATGGTTAAAGCGTTATATTTTCGCAAATTTAACGCTAGTTAAAGTTATCAGTTAAAAGTTAACCATCAACAATACGTCTACCTAATGTCCTTCTGGAAACTGAAGATTCAACGTTTTAATCAGCTTCTCAGAGGTATCGGGTTCTACATGTAGTGGAATCATGTGCTGGCAACGAAAAAGTTTATAATGCATTGGTATACACCAGTTTGAGATACGCCGCTGTCGGTAACTATGATACCAGAAGCTTCACCAATGCTTAGTTGGCGTAACCTTTTATTAGCAGATGGAAAAAAAAACTTTTGCTGCTATCTATACCAGAATCCACAGCACTTGAAGAAGACTGTGATTTGTTTTTCCTTATCCCACGAGTTGACCTAGCTTCTACTTTTTTATCGTACTGTAAATATTTGAATGTATGCATCCTAATCAAGTGTTGTTTAAGATTATTAAAGAAACGTGAACCTTGAGCTAACTGAGCGTGGTGGGCGAGCGGTTAATGGTCTGGCCTCGCATTCGGGAGGACGCCGGTTCGAACCCCGTCCGGGCATCCAGATTTAGGTTTCCAATGGTCCAATCACTACAGGCGAATGTCAGGATCTTTCCTTCAAAAGGCCATGGCCGAATTCCCTCCTGTTTCTTGTTCCCAGTCCCATCCCGTCTCTAATGACCTCGAAGTTGACTAGGCGTAAAACCATAAGTTAAAAAAATTTAGGCTTGATTGTATAAAGTTTAGGCAAACACAGCTTGAAATCGTAAATCAAATGTTCTCCCAATCTTGTTTTAAATGCCACATAATCGCATAAATGTGGCCAAGGATTTTTAATCTTATCGTTGTTATTAGTAGTGTTTCTGATTTCACTAAGTTTCTAGACCCTCAGTTTCCATGATTTAATCATGTAACAAATATCGATATATATTTTATTTCACTAACAAACTCCAAACCAACGCAAACTAAAAAGTGGCAGTTTATTCTTGGTAGTCAAAAAGCTAAATTATAAAAAGTCCAAATGAATCACTGGGTGAATTTGAAACGTGTAGTGAGCGTCAGTTTGCAGACGTAAAATACAAACACTACATGACCCCAGCGTTCGTAGCACAACAGTTATAAACGCATCATACTAGCTCTTAGCATTGCCTAATTCATTTGCTATTCGACTCGTCGAACATATCAGCGTGCCGTGGCGCACAATTCAAACAAACGAAATGACGCCAACAACCAATTAACGGACTAAAGTTAACGGAAGTTAAGAAGAACGTTAATGATTTTTAGGTTAATTTAAAAAATACTTTTTTGCTATTTTGTTAACTTCGTTAATTAACGATTAACGGATTAAGGGTTTTCTGCCCAGCTGTAACGGCCCAAGTTTTGGTGCAAAAGATTTAGTTGTGTGGTTTAGAATTAAACGAGTGTTAGGTGAGCCGTGACAGTACGCCAGAGTCGCGTGCCGTCCGCACGAGAGTAATGAGTCAGGTTTTGCTGACGAAAACGATCAGCGCATACCACAGCCAGGGACACTGGCCGGTCAATTGCCGAAAGAGATCTAGAATGTTCGATACGGCCGATATAAGGAACGCAGGACATGCGTTCGGTCTTCTCAGTGACAGATTGACAGTAGGCGCGTCACTATACCAGTTAGCGGATAGAAAATAGTCTCCTCTCTCCAATAGCCTGTCTCACGTTAGGGTCGACAATGCTGCAACACTTGGCGGAATCCTCCGATAGCCATTCTACATGTATGTAAGTAATTGTTCCATCATCTACTAGTACTTCAGAAGATGTAAATCCAATAGAAGCCTACGGGGATAGCCTCGCAGACGGCGTCAAAACGGATGATATGTATTCAGTCAAGGACGAGCAATAAACAGTATCGTACAGCAGTTAGGCTACGTACTCATTGGTAGAATATAAGAGAACCTGCTGTTTGCCATAGTAAGCCTAAGTTGGTGAATCCATATTAACAACCACACAGGTCTGTGGCCTTAATCCACAATGGTGTCCGATCCTGATATTAGTAAATAGCCTTATAGCTGAAGCTGGACAGCGGAGCCGAGGTCGCCGGAGGTCAGCAGTAGCAACTCCAATAAGGTTAGTACCTGAGTTTCCAGACACTCTCTGCCGATTCCAAATTACGCCCACAGAAGAGGAGCTAGACCACTCGACTAGTCCCTTACACAGCTGTGTATACATAATGGAGAATTCATCAGAATTTTAATTTAAATCAATGATCTATAACACCCAGAGAAATCATTTTGTTTCAGAAAGTGAAGTGAATATGCACTGTAAAGTGTAGACTTGGCTCAGAAGAAAATCTCGTAACTCTTTGTCACTAAACAACCTCAAGATTAGGCCTATTTTTACGAGAATTGTTTTTGTGGAGTCTCTTTATTTTTTAAGTTGATCGCTTATTCTGAATCGTTGCTCAAAAGTAAGGGTTCCATTTGAAAATCGGTGGATAAGGATATTTCGGAATTCAAATCAATATGTGCGTGTACATTACTAACAAAGCTTATGCTCTCTACAAACATTGGTTGTGCGCCCTGTGTGAGCAATGCCGATTGCCATAGATTTAATTGCCATTTGAAGTGTTGGTTAAGACTTCTAATCTCTCTGTATAAAAGAAATCTGAGGTATATAGTGTCATCCACAGTAAAAAAATTACCCTGCAAATATGATGCAAGACATTTCATGTTTAAATTTGCCATTCAATAAAAACAACATTGGAATTTTATAATAATTTTGGAATGAAACCATATATGTGTACAAAATTATCTTATTTTACGACCGCAGGAGGTATAGTGGGATTATGTTGACGGGGTGTCATAGTCGATACAAAATTTTTGAACTTCACTAACATCCAAAGTAAAAAAAGGAAGCAAGTAAAATTTAACAGATTAGTTAAACTTAGCAAGCTATCACTATACTGTACATCTGAGACATGTAAAGTTATTAAGGTTGATAGCGATTTCACGTTTGTAATAGATATAGGGAGGATATACGGAAATTTAACAGTTTTATAATTTGTTATGATTGGAGGTAAACTTCATCTGTGTACCAAATTTCAGCTTTCTTTCGACTGTGGGAAGTTCCTTAATCATCAGTCAGTCACTTAGTGATTGAGCGATCGGTGGAATTTGTAAACGAATAACATCCAAACGAAACAGGGAGGGGAAAAAAATAGCGTGTTCACTAAGGTTGCTGATTTATAGGCATAGTAGAAATTTGAGGCACGTAGTGTCACTAAGAAACTGGGGTACAAAAACAACCCTAATCGCTTGGAAAAAGGGGTGCAGCCATTGACTATTTTTAATTCTTTCTGTAACTCAACGTTTACGTAAGTCACTAAATTTATTGTTTCTGTAACTCAATGCTACATTGGCGACCAAAAACTGATACTTTTGCTATTATCCGTGAGACAAACAGCCAATCTGTTGAGAGGCATGAACGTCCTAACCTTTAGATCCCTCGCAGCACACAAATTAAAGCACTACGACTTTGCACGTTCGTGAAGTTTATAATTTCATCTAACCGCCCTGCACCCCTCTCGGAATATCGCAAGCTGCTGAACTCATTTTTGAGTAGCACTGTCTTTATATACTGTACTGACACAATATAGCCGTGTGCTGTTGCAGTAACGTAAGTTTGCGAACGGATTTGGGAGCCTGCAGCTGGGTGCCAGACAGGTAGCTGTCAGCCAAGGAATGCGGCTACCCCGTCCCTTCCCCTAATCCACTGGATCACTAAGACCAATGACATACTATGCGGATCCGGATTGCGGAATCCGCAACCGCAAAACGCATAAGGAAAAACCGCATAAGGAAAAACCGCATTTGGAACTAGATGACATATAGGTGCGGAAACCGCATGCTCGAGAGCGCGACCTTCCTGGAAGGACGGTCTATAATTCTCTACCTTCCTGGAAAGACGGTGTCGCCAGAAAAAACGCACAGTCAAGCCCTGATGGCCTCTAGGTGAGCACTTGAGATTTATAGGCGGACGATTAAAGACCAATTTTTCAAGCAACACAACCTTCTAAAACTGATTTAAGAGATTGAAAAATTGCCAATCTGCCATGTGAATACGGAAAAAATTACATTTCTTTACAATTTTTGAAGGAAGCAACCGGGCATTCGCCTAGAATGATTTTGAAAACCCAACTCTGAATGCCCGGACTGGGATTCGAAACGGCGTACTCCCGAATGCGAGGCCAGAACGTTAACCACTCATACACCTCGTTTGGTGGAAATTGTCAAAGTTATTCACATTTACTAAAATAGTGAATTATTTTTTGTTGATGTGAAAACCGTTTACAAATGGACCAATTAGGATATCTGGAAAGTGTATTCATATGTAGTAATAAACATTGGATATTATATATTAGCAGTTAACATTCGAAATTGAATCTACTGATGGGGTGTTAAATAATTAACCGCTAATCAGTAGCTGGTAATCTTTATTTATTAATGACTAGCCCGTACCCGCGACTTCGTACGCGTGGATTAAATTTTTTTTGCCAGAATTGAATATAGAAAGTTGTTAGTAACGAAGGATTGGACCCAAACAACACCGAGTCGGCATAATATGACAGGAAAGCTATCACTATGTCATTCTACCGTCGAACCAGTCTTTACAAGAGAATTTGTTTCCAACATATTTCTGTCACCATTCGATAAGGTCTCAAAATTTCGTGACTACAACTATTAAACATGCCGGTGAAAATATCCTGTTTGCTTCATACAGATTTTCTTGTCAAATTCCATCACCATCGATATATCCACTTGTTCGTCAAAACGTAACAAAAAGACAGAGACTTACTTCCGTATTTATAGTATTACTAGCTGGTACCCACGACTTCGTTCGTGATTGTAAAGAATTCATATTGACAGCTATAGACATCTAACCACCATAGTGCACGATGTGAGACTCGATACTATTACCACACACAAATACCAGTCTTCTGCGCAATGTAGTTCCGGCAGCAAAGCTAAAATTTACGGATACACACAAGTCTTTGGATGAAATACGAAAATATTCATGATCGACCAATTTCAAACACCATATCTCACACACTCCCACAGTTACAGAATTTCGGCCAACGATTGTGATCGATGGGAGACTCTGTGTTACTACCACACACAAACGCTAGTGATCTGCGATTGATAGTTTTCACTTAAAAGTGATACACCGTGACACATGCGTCTTTGGCAGAAATATGAAATTGCCGCATGGTCGACCATTTTCATCCCCCATATCTTCCACACCCCCATAGCTACAGACATCTAACAACCATAGTGCACGACAACAGACACGATTCTACTACCACACATAAACATCAATGCTCTATGCTATGTAGTCGTGGCAGAAAAGTGAAATCTGCGGAGACACATGCCTTTCGTCGAAATACGAAAATATCCTTGGTCGGCCACTTACAACCACCATATCTCCCACACAACCACAGTTTCTGAATATTCGGCCAATGTTGTGATCGAAAGGTGACTCTGTGTTACTACCACACACAAACGCAAGAGATCTGTGATCGATAGTTTTCGCTGAAAAGTGATACACCATGACACTTTTGTCTTTGGCAGAAATATGAAATTGCCACAGGACGACCACTTTCAACCCCCATATCTCCCACACCCCCATAGCTACCGACATCTAACAACCATAGTGCACTACATGAGATACGATTCTACTACCAAACACAAACACCAATGCTCTATGCTATGTAGTTGTGGCAGAAAAGTGACATATGCGGAGACAGTCGAAATACGAAAATATCCTTGGTCGGCCACTTACAACCACCATATCTACCACAGTACCACAGTTTCTGAAATTCGGCCGCTGTTGTGATCGAAAGGTGACTCTGTGCTACTACTACACACAAACGCCAGTTATCTGTGATCTATAGTTTTCGCTGAAAAGTGATACACCATGACACTTTTGTCTTTGGCAGAAGTATGAAATTGCCACAGGTCGACCACTTTCAACCCCCATTTCTCCCACACCCCCATAGCTACCGACATCTAACAACCATAGTGCACTACATGAGATACGATTCTACTACCAAACACAAACACCAATTGCTCTATGCTATGTAGTTGTGGCAGAAAAGTGACATATGCGGAGACAGTCGAAATACGAAAATATCCTTGGTCGGCCACTTACAACCACCATATCTACCACAGTACCACAGTTTCTGAAATTCGGCCGCTGTTGTGATCGAAAGGTGACTCTGTGC
The DNA here is from genome assembly GCA_031002005.1 of Vandiemenella viatica. NCBI lineage: Eukaryota > Metazoa > Arthropoda > Insecta > Orthoptera > Morabidae > Vandiemenella > Vandiemenella viatica. The sequence continues at coordinate 159,074,904 of JARYHS010012519.1, read as the reverse complement.
TACTACTACACACAAACGCCAGTTATCTGTGATCTATAGTTTTCGCTGAAAAGTGATACACCATGACACTTTTGTCTTTGGCAGAAGTATGAAATTGCCACAGGTCGACCACTTTCAACCCCCATTTCTCCCACACCCCAATAGCTACCGACATCTAACAACCATAGTGCACTACATGAGATACGATTCTACTACCAAACACAAACACCAATGCTCTATGCTATGTAGTTGTGGCAGAAAAGTGACATATGCGGAGACAGTCGAAATACGAAAATATCCTTGGTCGGCCACTTACAACCACCATATCTACCACAGTACCACAGTTTCTGAAATTCGGCCGCTGTTGTGATCGAAAGGTGACTCTGTGCTACTACTACACACAAACGCCAGTTATCTGTGATCTATAGTTTTCGCTGAAAAGTGATACACCATGACACTTTTGTCTTTGGCAGAAGTATGAAATTGCCACAGGTCGACCACTTTCAACCCCCATTTCTCCCACACCCCCATAGCTACCGACATCTAACAACCATAGTGCACTACATGAGATACGATTCTACTACCAAACACAAACACCAATGCTCTATGCTATGTAGTTGTGGCAGAAAAGTGACATATGCGGAGACAGTCGAAATACGAAAATATCCTTGGTCGGCCACTTACAACCACCATATCTACCACAGTACCACAGTTTCTGAAATTCGGCCGCTGTTGTGATCGAAAGGTGACTCTGTGCTACTACTACACACAAACGCCAGTTATCTGTGATCTGTAGTTTTCGCTGAAAAGTGATACACCATGACACTTTTGTCTTTGGCAGAAGTATGAAATTGCCACAGGTCGACCACTTTCAACCCCCATATCTCCCACACCCCCATAGCTACCGACATCTAACAACCATAGTGCACGACAGGAAAGACGATTCTACTACCACACACAAACACCAAAGGTCTATGTTATGTAGTTGTGGCAGGAAAGAGAAGTATACGGAGATACGAATTTTTGGTCGAAATATGAAAACGCCCTGCACTGACCAACTTTAATCATTATATCTCCCACATCCCCACAGCTATCGGCATTCGGCCAACGTTGTGCACGACAGGAAACTGCATGCTACTTCCACCCACAAACATCAGTGATCTGTGCTAGGTAGTGGTGGCTGAAAAGTGAAATATAGGAAAAATCACGTCTATTTTTATATATATATAAGATTTAATTATAAGTACTGTCCCACATTCCCGAAACTCTTTTCACTTGCGATCAAAGCGAGCATATCTAATCTAATCCAACCACAATACTTCCAATGCCTGTATCTAATGTGAATTACAATTCTGTCCAGAGTGAGACTGAGCGGCTGGTGTGTCACCACCCTCTGCTTTCTTTGTTTCCCCCTCCAATCCGCGTCGCCAGCCGCATGCGGAAATTTTCATTCCGCAGACAGGTTGCGGTAGAAAAATTCCTGGCGCATTTTCCGGATTGCTGTTTCTGTAGTTTGTCATGCCCCCGCAAGACAACACGTGCTTGTGGATTCACAGGTATCGCAGCGTTTTGCGGTTTTGCGTTTTTCCGCATAGTATGTCAGTAGCCTAAGCGCAGGGGTGGCGACACTCACCGTGTTGGAGGTCACTAAAGTGTGAGCCTCGTGGAGCACGGACGGACGTGCGAATATAAGAGCTTTCCAGTCAGTATTTCCAAGGAACAGTTTCGTCGCCAGACTGCGTCGACCTCTTCCCGTCCTAGTTAGTTGAGGGGCCGGTCTACGTCGGTACAACGTCGATTGTGAGCTGATTGGACCACTTCGCGCAGTCCCGCAGTCGTGTCGCAAGGAGCGCCACCGTGGACCTACCTACTACAGCTGCCGTCGCAGAAGCCAACAATACGGTATTGTGTATGTTAAGTGCGTTCACCAATGGCGTCCACTACCCTGGCAAACGACCCTGAGGACCAATAATGTATGCCTGACAGTTCACGCTATCCAAATCTAATCTCTGAATTATGTCGAATTAATTAATGCAATCCATATGCTTGATTTAATAAATAGTTGTTTTAAATGGTGCATTGATTATCAATGCATATCCCCCATGCTAAATATTAATTGATAAATTTATAATAAGTAAAACTAATTACATATTCTGATGTCGCAATTAGCGTGACACTTCAATACTGAATTGTTTTTGACAGCCGACTGGACGAATTGGAGGAAGGATCTCTGGAGATGCGTCTGCTGCATAAGATCCGCGTAATGGACCCCGGTGATTCCACGAGCGGCGCATCTCGCGTCGCTCAGAGCCGCGACACGGCAGCGCTGGTCCGCAAGAGCAACGTGCAGCTGGGCTACTACGACCGCTTCTCAGCACAGGTGCACGTCGTGGCAGAGACCCCGGCAACATTCGTGTTGGGATACGCGGCTCCCAGAGGGTCGCCACTCGTCATCCCCGCCAACCGCTTCCTCAGCCACGCCTTCGACTGTGGTCTAATAGACAGGTACAGACTCCCAACACCTCCTACCGGTTGACCAATACTATTAATAACAGATCTACTAGAAAAAAATTCAAACATTTTTGATACCACATCCCAATTTACAATCTACTGTAGTCGAAGAAACACAACGTTACGACTACCTGCGATGCAGGACTCATCACTTACAAAAAAAAAAAAAATTCTCACGCAGCAGACACTCGGCTGTGGTCTCCAGCATCATCAACTTCTTCATCTCAGAAAGTTCGTGTCGTTGCGCGCGATGCGTGCTACCTCTTCACATTATTGCTTGAATTTGGTTTGTGGTCCTGTATGAGAAATCATATATAATGTCAGCCTCCTTCCAACAACTCGAACCACGGAAGCGCTCTTCACACCACACAGCAAGCTGTGCCAGAGGTGAAGATCGGGTTAAGGGCATTTCAAAATCCCCGCCTTGGCAGAGATTCGAAATGAGGACCATTCAATCTCCAGTCAGACGCCTTAACCATTGAGCCACCAGACCATTACGTTTCCTCATAATTCCACTGACTATAGACTAAAACTGCCATCATGGCTGCTGTATCCCACATAAAATGCCTTGGCTTTCAAGACATAGCTTGACATTCTGCTGAAAACGACCATGCCTCCAGGAGCCGACAGTCCTGACCAGGTGCCTCACAGTACTGTCTGAGTGGGTGGCCAAATCATGCACGTTACTCCTTTTGTTCCCTATTTTCAACCCCACTTTGGGTTCGTATTTGAATCCCAGCCGACCAGTCCCAATCAAAGCCACGTAAGAAAATATTAGTCAATTTTTTTTTTTATAGATCTGGGAAGATAAAATGTGCTGCATCGATACGAAATGCCATTGAAAAACGGAAACTACAGTATTTGTCTACTGAACAAGATAGCCTTGAATAAGATGAAAATTGCACGTTGTGTTTCTTCGACATACTTGCAGAGGATTAATCTTATATCTTTAAACGAGCAATTCTTGTATATATATATTTTGGATCTCGGAAACGGCTCTAAAGATTTGGATGAAATTTCATATTTAGAAAACGTTTTGTTTTTTCAGTTTACCTAAGTTAGGTATCTTCCGTGCAAAAACGCGATTTAAAAAAATACAGCAATACTTGTACTTGGTATCTTGTAAATGGCGCTAACGCCATCTCGTAGACGTTTCAGGTACCAGTAAGCTGAGCTGATATTAGTTCTCTCTGATTGTAGCAAGGAACTCTTATAACTTTAAATGAATACATTTTGTGCACTAGTTGACCCGTGCGATTAGTGTCGTGGTCAGTCACCGAATGGTAATATAATAATTTGGAAATAAGTAAATACAAGTATCAATTAATGAATGGTATTTTATTTTGAAGAGCAGTAACAAATATCACTTTTACTGTAAAAAGTCGCTGTCTTTAAATGCTACGTGTTTAATTGTAAAAAAATTAAAAAATAGGTGTTTAAAAATATTGTTTTTTTTTCAGATGTTTTTTTTCAGTTTTCTTCACAAAACTTCTTTTAAAACAATATTAGAAGTAACAATGTGATAATTGTTGACTTTTTGACCGTGTCTTTAACACAAAAATAAACATTATGGATCTACAAACTCGTGAAAAGTCGCGTATAGGTGTCCATACGAAAAAACAGTTTCTGATAAATACAATCCTGCCTTTTGAAGGCTCTGACCTTGTGCTTAATTAATGTTCGTATCGAAGATTACATTATTTGGGAATTGTTTTTTTTATCATTTGGAAAGGCAAGGTTGATCAGAAGATGTGCTGTTAATGCGAGGTATGAGCACAGTTTTATCAGAGTGAAAGAATGTAGCACTGATGATGTTCTCGTCTAAGTGAATTACCATAAATCTTGCACCATTAATTAATCCCCGATTAGCATTAAGATTTGTATTTAACATAATAATAACATTTATCTTTAAAAGCAATTTATGGCGTGGTAAACCAGACGATGTCAGAAATGGCACTAGCGATTTGGATGAAATTTCGTATGTTGACAACGTTTTGCTTTTCAAGTTTGTTACACGATTTTACAAAAAAAAAAAAAAAAAAAAAAAGAGCAATTCTTGTATTTGATTTCTCGGAAACGGCTCTTACCTCATCTCGTATAAGTTTCAGTAAGCATACTGATGTTATTTAAGCTTCTCTTTGCTTAGAACAAGCAACTGTGCACCTCAAAATGGCTATGAAGCCTTTTACTTTAATTAAACTTTAATCGAAAACTTGTATATTGAACAGAAATCGAAAGATTCCGAGCGAAGATCGGCCATCCAGGTACTAGGAATAATACAAGTCACGAAAGTGTAATTATAAATTCTTAATGTTGATCACACGTTGACAGATGGAGGTCGCTGGGCGTCAACTGGAAGAAGGGCGGCGCCATCCTCAAGGCCACACCGCAGAGTCAGCAGTCGTTTCAGGTGTTCAGCGTGGCTGATTTTAAACTGTTCTTCCTGGCTCTAGGCTGCAGTCTCGCCATCTCATTCGCAGTGTTCCTCGTCGAGCTACTCTATGAGTGGACTCTTCGTAGACGGAATTACAATATCCGATGCATTCTTCCCTGCTGATTTAGCTTCAGCTATCTTTTGATTTATGGTCTCTGATTACATCACTGTTTAGCATTACAAAGCTTTACTATTGATTCAAAGTGCACGCACTGCTTAAATCTTCATATACCTAGGATGTTAGAAGAAATTTGTTCGTGTAACAGTTGAAGTCGATCGACACATTTTTTGGCTCCTCTAAGCAAGTAGAAACAGCCGACATTGGTTATATCATTCCAATGGATTGATAATTCTTATCGAATCAGCGTAAGGTTTTAAACCACTGGCACTGTAGTATTATTAATAAATGTTACTTAACAGATCATATTTCGTGCACTGAAGAGTAAAGATATGTTTCCTCTTCCGAGGAAAACGAAAGCAACCCTAGTATCCTTCTCAGCTCGTAGTAACAACACAAACTAAAGCGATACCTGTGACGTAGGTATTCGGACATTCACACTGTTAATTTAATCTTACATCTAGCTTTTTTCATTTTTCAGTTACATAATTTTGTTCAAGATTGTATCTGAATTTAAGGGCAGACTACAAATCTGTAACAATACGAGTTATAAAACATCCATGAGCATGAGCTTGCAATATCTGTAGGTTTAGATGATTATTTTTTTCTAGTTTGAGAATTGGTTCAACATGTTTTAACGAAATTGGGAAGGCAGAATTTCTGCCGAATGCAGCAGATTTTCTGCAATGTACAGCTTCACTCTTAGCAGTGCAGTTTGTTCTTGTTTTCCTTCCAATGGAGTTTTCAGAACAATTTGTTCAGAGGGGAAAGCGTATTAGCTATTTCAAACGCTAGGATATTCTGTACCATAAACACGTATTTGACAAACTAATTTGCGAGACAGGCTCTATTACGCAACTTAAAAAATATTATTTTTATCCTTTTCCTTCCACTGAGCATTCCAGGATCAAAAAAATCATGTAACACTTAATATTCGCAATCAAGAATAATAACACACATCCGAGAATTTCTCCCCAGGATTGTAAAATAAAATTTTAACAACTAATGAAGTTATAAAATATAGATCTCACCTATAATATTATATAGATTATAAATTAAGCACCTCATGTCGGCGAATGTGAATAACATTTAAGTTATAACTGTTGCAATAAGCCAGCTGATCCGACTTTGTGCTGAAGAGAACAAACGGAGACGCAGTTAGTTTTCGTTAACCTGACAGCGCCCATATCCCGGGTAAGACATAATTTCGGGCTTTCAAACTTAACAAGGACAAATTGTTCAGGCTTACGTGATGCTGCTTTTCCGGGATTGTGGGTTTAGTTAACAACCAAGAAACACTGTGTAGTATTAAGTTTTCATTTTCAGGCATTGTGTAGCGTAGACAATTCGATTTCAAAATGTCATTAGTTTTAATTACATTTTGTTACCAGTTTTGGTTGTACAATCCTCGAAATATTTGATTGAAATTACAGGAACACTTGTAAAAATACTATGATACGTACTTTGAAGTCATAATATGAAATGTCTATGTTTCGCAATTTTAATATTACTTATTCAACTCTCTTTCCACAACGAATCTGAGTCTGTTATAACTCATAAAACCGGAGAGTATGGGGCGTGGAGGGGGGGGGGGAGGGGGGAAAGGATACCATTAACAGGAGTGAATTCGGCCTTTCGAAGGAATCATTCCGGAATTCGCCGGGAGTGATATCGAGAAACATGGAAAACCGAACTCTGAATGGCCCGATGAAGATTTGAATCCACGTTACCGCTCATTTACCAAGCTTGGCTACTTGTATTATCATAGTGATGAGCATTTACCAAGCTCGGCTACTTGTATTATCATTATAGTAATGAGCATTTACCAAGCTCGGCTACTTGTATTATCATAGTAATGAGCATTTACCAAGCTTGGCTACTTGTATTATCATAGTAATGAGCATTTACCAAGCTCGTCTACTTGTATTATCATAGTAATGAGCATTTACCAAGCTTGGCTACTTGAATTATCATAGTAATGAGCATTTACCAAACTTGGCTACTTGTATTAACATAGTAATGAGCATTTTACATCAGATGAGAATTCCATTACGGCAGATAAAAAAGCAAACCTATAGATCTGGACAGGATATCTAATTGGGTTGGTAAACATGGAATGAAGATAAATGCAAAGAAGAGTCAGCTTATTAGATACACAAATAAAAAACAAAAGGTTAATTATGAATATAAGGTGGGGAAAGAATTGCTTGCTGAAGACTTGAAATGTAAATATCTTGGAATTACTTTTGATAACAAACTTAACTGGGCAGGACACATAGGACAGGTGGTAGGAAAAGGTTTCAAAGTTTTGTACTTGTTGGAGAGAGTGATGAGGGGATGTACGAGAGAAGTCAAGGAACTGGGTTACAAAACTTTGGTCAGACCATTGCTCGAATATGGTAGTGTAGTATGGGACCCTCATTTTACGTATCAAATACAGGAGTTGGAGAGGGTGCAAAAAAGGGCTGCTAGATTTGTTTCTGGAAATTATCGCAGAATGCAATCAGTGACGGACATGATAAAGGAGCTGGAATGGGATTCATTGCAAGACAGGAGGAGGATGAGGAGGGTCAGGAGGTTGATGGGAGTGTACAAGGCATATACTGGCGACGAGGCATAGAAAAATATTGCAATAGGTATGAAAAGTAGTGCATGGAAGGGAAAAGATGACCATGACCACAAGCTGGCACTCAATTTCAGGCACAAGGGTGTAGGAAGATTCTCTTTTTTAGGTAAGGGTGTCAGGGATTGGAATGAGTTACCAAGAGAAATGATGAATAATTTACCGAAAACTTTGGAAGAATTTAAAGATAAAATTTGTAGAGGGCAAATGTAGGTAGGTGCAGGATAGGGGGAAGATGGGTGTGTAGGGAAATTGCCACCGGAGCCTGTGCTCCATTGCAATTAAATTAAATGAATCTTTTCAAAAAGCTGAAATAACGCCGATTAATCTGTTAGATGACTACTGGACGATTCTAATTTACTCCTAATTACGAATGGAACTGTCTAATTATTAGGTTTACTCTATGATTATAAAGCGAGATAATTTATTAAGCAGTTTATCTGTGAACAGTGCAGGGCCTGTGCTGTTGTGCTGCATGAGTAACAGTGAGGTAGAAAATATGAAAGTCTAGTATTTAGCTAGATGATTAAGAAAAACAACTTAAACAGTTTAATAAGGAATGCCGGTTTGTCGGTGTCAAGATTTAAATCTGCGCCAGTCGCACCTCCATGTGTCCAGTATAATCATTAGAACAGAAGCGTCAGATAAACTTCCGTATTTAGGCGATACATTATTAGAAACAACAATGTCTATTGGTGTCTAATGAAAAGTAAAATCCTTAATATGAATATGGTATAGAGAATAAGGGGAAAATACGAAACTTACATGTAAAGCTATTCATGGCATCACTAAAATATTTTAGTAAACTGGAACGTCAATAAACATTGTATTTTTAATTTACCAACTTTTTCAGCTAGGAAAAAAAAAATACTAAACAAAGATTATAATATATTGATATTATCAACCTAATAATTATTAGCCTCCTTGTACTCGTATAAACTGTCACTGTGTGAAATTTTCATACAGATCAGTTCGTTGTGCATGAAAGATTTGTAATATTTCATTTCAGATGCTCAGAACAAAACGCAAACGTGAATATTTCGCAGATAACAGTGGGAGCCGCAAACTGTAAGCATCCGTTTAAATCTACAAACCAAAATTTTGCACGCATAAAATACCTCGATTGCACACGGCACGTGTCTCTTGAACTGTCTGAGTGATGTCGAGGTACTCCCGTGGCCAGCAAGATCCCCAGATCTGTCCCCGATAGAACATGTGTGGGACCAGCTCGGATGGCAACGCAGTGCCAGTCTCCAGAATATCAAGGACCAGTTATAACAGTTGTGGGCCAGTTTACCTCAGGAGAGGATACAACGGGTTTAAAATACCCTTCCCAAACGAATCAGGCCAGAGGGATGCAACGTCATACTTATAAATGAGCTAATACTGCCAAGATCTCTGTGATTACTTAATAACATCACACACCCTCTAAACCCATAAAGTTTTATTACGTTTCCTCCTCCCCTTGCTGCTGGTTGCTTCAATACTTTGGTCTTCCAGTTTATTTACGGTATTTTATATGTGCGCAAAATTATTTTAAACAAGAAAAAAAAATGAATTTTAATGGCCTGTTAAAAATTAAATGGTAATAAGATTTTCTGTAATATTATTAATGACAAAACAGGAAAATCAGCGGTGTATATATCAAATTATAAATAGGTGTTTGATATTTCTAGAGCCTCTGCCAACCAAATATTTACTAAGCCTTCGCGTAGTGCACATTGTATGTATGCATGGGTATCTGGCGACTGAAGAACTATTGGCATAAGGAATCGCAGGAGGCGATTCTTGGTACTCCTTAACTTTATTGTTGAAAATTGCCCTCAAAGGCAGATGAATCAGAAATGATCAGCGGCATGGGTATGCAAGAAATAATTGGAAACCACTCCCATAAATGTTGATTTGTCCGTTGTCGTATGGAGACGTAGAAACTAAGCGGGACCTGTGGTTACGAAACCAATGTTCTTTCAGATTGCTAGAACTCGTATACCAAATGACCAAATCTAACGATTTATACACTTATCAGCAAGAATATTATGACCACCTACGTAATAGCCGGTATGTCCGCCTTTGGCACGGATAACAGCGGCGATGCGTCTTGGGAAGGAAGCAATGAGGCCTTGGTAGGTCGCTGGAGGAAGTTGGCACCACATACACAAGTTACCTAATTCCCGTAAATTCCGGGGATGGGGAAGATGAGCTCTGACGCCACGTTCAATCACATCCCAGATGTGTTCGATCGGGTTCAGATTTGGTGAATTGGGGAGCCAGCATATTAATTGCAATTCGCCACTGTATTCCTCGAACCACTCCATCACATTCCTGGCCTGGTGACATAGCGCATTATCTTGATGAAAAATGCCACTGCCGTTGGGAAACATAGTCGTCATGAAGAGGTGTACGTGGTCTGCAACCGGTGTACGATACTTATTGGCCATCGTGGTGCCTTGCACCAGCTCCACTGGATCCTTTGATACCAACGCGAATATTCCTCATAGCATAATTCAACCGCCGCCAGCTTGTCTCCGCACCGCAGTACAGGTGTCAAGAAGCTGTTCTCCTGGAAAACGACGCATTCGCACCCTCCATCGGCATGATATAGAATATATCGGGATACTTCAGACCATAAAACGCTCTGCCACTGCACCAACGTCCAGTGACGATGGTCACGTGCCAATATCAGTCGTAGTTGCCGATGTCGTGGTGTTAACGTTGGCACATGCATGGGTGTCGGCTGTGGAGGCCCATCGTTAGGAGTGTCCGGTGCACTGTGTGTTCAGACACACTTGTACTCTGCCCAGCATTAAAGTCTGATGTTAGTTCCGCCACAGTTCCCGCCTGTCCTGTTTTATCAATCTGCCCAGCCTACGACGTCCGACATTTTTAATGAGGGTGGTCGCCCAACCACAAGAAATTTGGACGTGGTTTCACCACTTGCTGAAGACATTCACCACAGCACTTCTCGAACACCCAACAAGTCGTGCAGTTTCCGAAATGCTTGTGCCGAGCTTCTCGACCATCAAAATCTTCCATCGGTCAAACTCAGGTAGGTCGCGCGCCTTCCCCATTCTAAACACGGATAGCACGCTCACTGTTACTACATGCACCGTGCGTGTGTCTGACTAGCAGTCACTCCTCGTCAGGTGACGCAGATATCCCCTGGTAGGTAGATGTTCATAATGCTCTGGCTGATCAGTGTATGTCAATTTATGGAAGAAGTATTTCCGCTTTTAACATAACTTGCGAAGTTTTTCCCACTAGTTCCCTTCGCCACTGATACCATCACGCATCACGCATCAAGATCCCAATGGAAGACTTCAATACGTGCTGAACGTTCAACAGGAGAGGTTTGTTAACTTTATATCAGTTTTCAGGTGAGTTATAACCGTTGAAATTTGAAGAAATTCACCGTAGTTACGATATCTTACACAGTATTTTCCTCTAAAATTTTTGAAATAAATAAAGGTGAAACCAAACGAGTTGATAAAAGTCGCGAGGAAGTTGTTTTGGAGGGTTGACACACTCCATGATAATTGCTTACGCCAGATCATCGGACGGGAGTACGGGACATCCTCATACAGTTTTACAGCAGAATTAATACATTAATAGGATTTTATGTGTCAACAACACAAGTAGACGATGGCGAAAAAGATCATACCACGAAATAAAACACCTAATATAATGTGATTGACGAGCTCTTGGTATGAGATAGTAGGAAGAAAAAATGAGGGAACACTGTGGGGATTTACTGCCTGTGAGGAAGAAATAAACGAGGAAGCAGGCTATTACAATTTTCGAAAATAAAAATTCATAGCAGTTAGACAAGCTAGTTAAGGTTAATAGAAGACGATAATATTCGCGGAAGAATACAGTAAATACCTGTAGACATAAGCTAGATTATGTGAAAGCGGAGTAGAGATTTAGAAGTGAATTTCCGGGCTGTAAAGGATATAATTTAATTGCGATAGAGCGAGTGTAATACCCAACAAATGATGCAGACTCTGATCACAATCTGTTAGTAATGATTAATGAAGTACTGCCTGAAACTTCAAGAGAGTGAAGAAGCCACACCTACCAAACCAAGTAAAGGAACATTGGATAAGGAGAGAAGATAGACGAATTCATTGGATCACAGAAATTTTTTTGTACTTCATGGATCAGATGAGAGGGATCAACCTGATGAAGATTCAGCCTGGTAACAGCATTACAAATATTTTATAAATCATATTAACAAGACATGGATACCGGAGATTTCTACTAAATAAAACTATTTACTTCGGCAGTAGAACCCTTCGATTTAAAACAGGAAATGCTTCATTGTGGTTGTGAGCTCATATGGTAACGTGAAGCGTCGTTCTTCTCAAAAGGAACAAAAACCATAACTGCAGGCATTAGAACATCATGCATATATTGTTATATATTGCCACTAGGTAATTAATATAAAAGTATGTATTACAAACATAAACTTCATGATTGAAAATAAAATTAAAACAATATGAGACAGAGTAAAAAAGCAGTCCAGTAATGACATTTATATCTGATAAAATTACAAACATTTTTTTATCTGCTTCTGATAAATTGACTGCCAATAGCTCAGTGACACTATGTCTGTAAATTTAGCTACTCCAAAACAAATAAAATTTATCATGTCTCTTAAGAGCAAATACTCGAAAGGTCATGATGGGATTTCCAGCAAATTAATTAAACTGTGCTCCACAGAATTAAGTAATATACTAAGTTATCTGTTTAACATATTTTTACCTGAGGGTACCTATCCAGAAAGGCTTACGTGTGCTGTAGTTAAACCACTCTATATTAAAAGGGGATAAATCTGTTGTCTCGAATTACCACCGTGTTTCATTACGGGGCGTCCATTAATTACGAGAGGTGTTTTTACGGAAATTCCGACCCCCCCCCTTTTTATGGTGAGGTGAGAGATCTTGAGGGGAACCCCTGCCCCCTTTGCCGACGAGTTCGTAGGTTATCGAGACCTTTAAGGAATTAAAAGGTGACGTGAGATTCCTGTCGACCCACGCCCGTATTTCACCTCACGTGATTAATGGACGCCTATCTACTAACAGCCTTCTCCTAAATTTTTGAGAAATCAACGTACAATAGAGTTTACTAAAACCTTAAAAATATAAATATTTTAAGTAAATCACAATTTGGTTTCCAAAAGGCCAGTTAACAAAACAAGCTATATTTGAATTCACTGACAATATTTTAGAAGAAATAAATGAATTAAAGTAATATGGTATAGATGGCATTGTTAATAAATGGCTTAGTTCTCACCTTCAAAAAAAAAAAAAAAGTAATTTTATGTCCTGGACACAAGAAATAAATAATAAATTACTGAATGTTATTTTGGCGGAATCGCGATCTCCAGTAGACACGATCGTTATTCATTTTACCTTGAAAGCTTTTCCTGAATAAATTCCTATTACCAGGTGATGCCCGTCGTTATTCATGAGGATAATAGAAGCTATGATTTTCGAACGCAATATTAGTGGAGGTTGTGGTTAAGTTGATCAGAATTGCAACTGACACATTTTGTTACAGCATAATTCACTCTGAAATGAGTTTTAGAAACCAATTAAACTGCTTTCATAAGTGCCATGTTACTGAAGGTATTAATAATGCGGGTGGAAGTTTTAACGCGCTGAATTGAGCCTGGACTAGGAATAAAACTGATATTACATGGATACCGGTAGCAAAAGTTTTTGTGATCCCTAATTTGTTTTTAATTCCATTGGTTCTATACTTCCGTCGTCATTAATTCTGTAGAAGTTACTACTGTATGGGTATGTGAACTGCAAATGAAATATGTAGAACATTACAAATTCAAGGCCATTAGCATTATGTAATAACAACTCTGTATAATTAACCAACTGCAAACAAACGAACTGCCAGAATATTGCGTTCAAACCATCATTTTTGACGAGCTCGAAGCTAGTGCAATAATAAAAATATAAAACATTCACCATAAATAAGTGGAAAAATCTATGTTGACGGTTATACATGTGACCATCGAAATTTTCTGGGTATTCATTGAAATCCATGCCATTATCCTCGGAATATAAAGTAAAAAATTAATATCACATACTGCAATAACAAAAGCAAATTTATGCAACTCAGTCAAATGTTACTTTACTTGCACAAAAGATGGATTTATCAAAAGGATGCGCTTGATCGTCATACTTATTTCAGTCAGTAAAACCATCCACTACAGTGCAGGCTCCACGGATGTGTAGCCGGATGGTGGTGTAAAAAACACAGCTTTTCACACATTGATTCATATTTTTTTGTTGGAAGCCAATTTTTCTTTCTCAGTGTCTTGTTTCAAGACGTTAAGTGCTTCAATATTATGATAATAGCATCAATATAATAAAAATACAAATAAAATAATCTCCTCAAGTTCAGAATAGTTAAAAAAGTTGAGCGATAAATCATCTCCATAGTTGTAGTTAAATGCGTCTTCACCTTCATGCGATGTACCGGTGCATTATCCGAATGCGAAGTTCCATAATTTAAATATGGCGTGATGAAACATCTTCATTTGATTAATATAGACGTAAAATAAAGCGCTATTCTAAAGAGACTGTCTGATGTCAGGGCAGGTGGAAACTACTATTTCATTTTTTTGTTTTTTTCTTTGCCAGAATTCCTCTATCTCTTCTTGTGCACGACAGTTGTTAGACATTACCAAAATAGAAATCGAACTTAACAGCAGAGACACTTAACAGTAAACCAAAGGCCTACACTCTCTGAAGTTCTGGGAATTGTAAACTATAACTTTGGGTTGGGAGCACGTGAAAAACAAAATGCTCCCAAAGAGAAACACCGATGAAATCCTCACTTTGATCCGTAAATTGCGGAGAATTGGCTTCAACATTAATGATCTTTTATACGATAGGTATATAGGAAATTTGTTCTTGGTTGAAATAGCCTGTATTTATACCAGATATATATTAACAAAATAATTCTGTAGATGATATCGTAGAATGATTAGTCTTTACATTTAATAAATTGTCTAGTAAACCCTCCTTTGCAGGTTCTGCAATGGCGACCCTGTGCTTTATGGAACAATCTATGAACACATTTTTGTATTGAATAAAACTTATGCACCGAATGCTATTTTGAAATGTAAACTACCATCTTCATTGTTTGATAGTCGAATAGAAATCAAAATCAAAGTAATTTACCAGATCCTAAGAGAAAGTTATAGCTATATTCCAATCTTATCCGCTGACCAGTTTCTGTCAAGAAGATACTCTCATTTGAAGGTATTACTACAGTTGCAAAATATTTGTCTTCAGGTGAATAATTATATATATTTCATGATAAGCAGCATATGAAATTAGCAATTCTGACTCAAAATTCAGTATACAGTACAAGATAGCAAAAGATATACGATCTGAATAATTTAATTTTTTAAGTCATGCTCATTACTAAAATGTTAATTTACTCATTTTTTGCGTGTGCATGTTTGTATAAAAATATAAACTTTATTTACTACGTCATGGTTGGCTGTTCACTGCCAAGACAGTATTTGTAAGATATTTCCAAGTTTCATTCATTATAAGAAGCTCATTTCCTCAAAATGCTCTAAAATCTATCATCACAAAAAATATAGGTGTGTTTAAAACTGGAAAATCGCTGACGTATTTCATTAGTTTTCCTTGCCACTCATTACAACAAATTTCTGAAGTTTTCATTTTCTGCTGAAACAGGCATCTTCACATGTTAGTTTGGAGACGAACTCTGCTCCAAAACCGAGTGCAGGCTGTGTTTTTATATATGCATACCACATTTGATTTATGAACATTAAAACTCGGGCCATTATCCGGATTGACACTGGTATGATGCTGTCTGGCCATCCAGAATCAATTTTCTATGATGTTCTGAAATTACTCCATGTTAATGGTTTCTTAATATAGCCCTTGGCAGATCTCCTCGCTGTTCCTAAAAAACAATTCTATGTTGTTATTATTATTATTGTTAATTTAAATGAACCTTATGATCCAATGCCAATTCCCCTGCACACCTACTTTTAATTCTTTTACTATCTGACAATTTTTCGGCACCCCCATAAATATACTGCCAAACATATAAATACAACTTTCCAACGCTCTCTAATATCAAAAATTCCTAAGCAGTATTTGCCATTGTTCTTACTTTCATGAACCACCTTACTTACTAAAATGGAGGTCGTAATTATTGGGGTGGAAACACTCGGCAGCTAGATAAAATGGTGGGAAGTAATTTTCCTTTGCCATAATTAAGTACATTTAGGGTATATCTGGTATCCCATCTTCTGCAGGAAACGATAGTTTATAAATTTCAATCTAATCTTTTTTGTAATCAACTGGGAGACATACAAAACATTCCAGGTATGAGGCTATTAGTGTCCTAATGTGACAGCATTTTTATTAAGACAAAGCTTCATTCCAAAGTAAAATGTACCAAGCATCATCAGATGCTAATTAAGTGAGTGTCTCTTAGTTAAAAATTTAACAGCAAGAATGACTGAAATACATTGGACTATGACATGCGTCTAAATGAATTCACACTGCAAAGGGTGAATCAAAAAGGACTTTACAACTATTGAGTGATATAGAAATTTGTTGAGATAACTCCCAGAATCGGTAGATGTGTCATTTTGTAGCAAACAACCTCAAGTTTGATGCACGAATTCCGCCACCAGGAGCGCCAGCATAGTGCATAGTTAAAATGGTTACTTTCACTGGTGTGGAGTGTGTTCAGAGTGACACCACTGGATTTCTTTCTCAGGAGTTTCATTAAGGATCATGTGTATGTTCCCATGGAGGAAGGAAATATATGGAGACGACGCAAGAGACCTTCACCACGCATTGAAGTGAAGCAGGGTGAGGAGGAGTGGGGGGGGGGGCATGGCCGGAGTGGAGGGGGCATGGCCGCTTCCATACAGATACGGGGAATATGTACAAAAACCTCAAGGGGACTCTAGGTTAAAGGTGACGCCGCAATCTGGTGATGGATTATTATGTAACTCGATATGACAAATAAAAAATGAAGAATAAATTTTTTTAATATCCTGCTTAGTTTTCGAGATATTCCGTCCCAAATGTGAAATGGTTTTGGTTGAAATTCAGAAGAAAACATTGGTCAAAGTCAAATTTGATGATGGATTCTTATTTAAAAAGATGAGGCAAATGAAAAATAAAGAATAATAATTTTCGATATCTCAACTAGTTCTAGAGATATACTATATCAAAAGTGAGGTTGAAATGGAGAAGAAAAATTTCGCAAAAGTCAAATTTAATGATCGATTCTTATGTAACACGACGAGACAAATCGAAAATAAAGAATAAAATTTTTCGATATCTTGCTTAGTTTTCGGGATATACTGGGAACATCGCAATTGTTTGGAAGCGCAATATCGCCGCTGCCGCCACTGCGCATGCGCGAGCCTGCTTCACCAATTTAACGTCACTTCTCCTCCATATATTTCCTTCCTCCATGTATGTTCCTCCCTTACCAAACAATTTGGCCTACCAGAAAAATCGAATTTACGCTGCCGTTGCACAAGTTATGCCCAATTAGCTGCAACGAGTGCGGGAAGAAATTGATTTACTGGTGGGATGCTTGCCGCATGACAGATGATAGACACGTTGAACCAAAATGACATCTGACACTTTTATGCGAAACTTGAGATTGTTTGCTACAAAAGACTCATCTACCGATTCTGTAAGTTATCTCAGTAAATTTCTATATCATTCCAAAGCTGCAAAGATCTTTTCAACTCACTCCGTATTATTAGCATAGTAAATCACCAGGACGTACCAATCCCCCGCATGTACATTAGAATCTACAAATCTGTACTTTTTTGAAAGGAAAACAACACATATGCAGAGACTACATATTAACATTTAACAATTGTTTGTGATAGAACCCATGTAGGCGCACAAATCATGAACATTCTTTGAAGTACTAAATGAAAATATGCATAATGAACAATGCTTTGAACATTCAGTCAGTCAGTGAAGTAACAATACATTAAAAACTTACTTAACGAATCTTCCTTTTTCAAACAATTTCTATATGAACCTCAAATACTTTTTGTTTTCTTTTGCTCCCCTGAAGATGAGTCTTTAATCACAATTTCCTGCCACAGTGGTAAGATTAGTAAAAATCTTTTTACATAGTAAAACAATTCAAAGCCAATCTAGGTAAGAGAAACCTTAGACAAACCACAAAATCTTTAACATTATGAGTGGATTGATTAATGCTATCAAAATTAAATCTTTGTTTCCCCTCTAAGAAATCAGATATTCAATAATCAAATCTTAGGACTTGAGGATGAACACACGAACTGTATAATATTTCAGTTTAATACCTTATTCATGTAGAGAAGCATGAGCCATTTGGCAAGGGAGGGTCTCACACAACACAGCCTACTGCCATGGGCGCCGGGAGGGGGGTGCAAGGGAGTCCCGGGTCGCCGTCTGGGCAGTAGTAGAGCTAAAAAAAGGTCGCCCAGCCCGGAAATTTTTGGGCTGATAGGGGGGGGGGGCACCAATGCAGCCCTGGTGCACCCCCCTAGAAGCAATCCTGCCGGCGCCCATGCAGGCTACTGCATACATAAATGCAGTGATAGGTTTCCTTCTGTTTCATTTGTTATTTGTTTGCCCAAAATCAGTTTTCTTTTCCTTAGTGTCAAAGATATTCAATTAACTATACTTCCTTAACCATTTTCTACCTGATGGTATCAAATTGTACTGCAATGTTTATAGGCAAATATTTCGACTATGCACTGCGTGTCGCATATAAATGCTTGGTGGGGATTCCAACATTGCTACCGAACTTGATCGTGTTGGCTGGTACCTTTAAAGGGTGCTTGCATGGGTTCGTTATTCGGCTGTCAATCCCTCGTAATCACCCCAAGAGATAAAGGTTTATGGAGTAAAACAGTTCTTGCTTAGACAAAGTTTATATTCTTGAATTCTGTAAAGTGCTGGTGCCAGAAAGATAAGGCATCGATACTATCGTCTCCTTGAATTAGATTGCAGGATGACGTCACTCACACACACTGATTGCAAACTTTCAGCAAATTCCCCCCCAAATTTGAAAGATTATCCTGTGGCATCCCGGAATAGCATCAGAGTCCACTGTCCTGATAGTTAATATAAAGTTTATAACAACTTGAAACTTTCCAAGTTCACTTTTTCACCTCTATTAAAAATATTCAAAGCCCTGGCTTCATAGTTCGCTGCCCTATACAGATCTCTCTTACCTCGACTGCCTGCTTAAACTGCCTGCGCTGCAGCTGGTTGGCTTTTTATAGCCTTGGCTAATTTTTCGGTGGATCGTTATGGAATAGTGGTTTTCCCACGGGGAAGTACTGTTCTCTGGTGAATTACCAAAGTCCCATATTCTCGTGGTACACATATTTTAATTGTATTTTCCCGAAATTTTAATGTTATACTTTAATTTATTCCCAATCTTTTCAGTCGTGACAAATTTTCTCGTAATTATCCTTAGCTCTTGATTTCTAAAAGTCACACATGGTGATATGTTTCGATACTAAAAATAATTTTTTCTCCCTTTAAATCTGGAATTACCGCTAAGCTGTTATTATTATTAAATTGATTTTTCTCATTAAGCC
Organism: Vandiemenella viatica; assembly: GCA_031002005.1. Lineage (NCBI taxonomy): Eukaryota > Metazoa > Arthropoda > Insecta > Orthoptera > Morabidae > Vandiemenella > Vandiemenella viatica. The sequence continues at coordinate 159,055,595 of JARYHS010012519.1, read as the reverse complement.
TACTTTTTTCTTCCCTACTCTTATTTAAAAAAGATCGAATTACTTAGATTTGAAATATCTCCTTACTTAGAATTTTAATAGCATTCAAAATTCACCCTAAAATTATCATCAATCTATGCTTTCTTAGTGGAAATGAATGAAACAAACGGGATTAACATAAAGTTTTCGCTTTTATCCTTCTTTTGTTTTGTTTTCCGAAAATGGTCAGAATTCCATCAAAAAATATCTTATTATTAAGAAAATGATGATAAAAGTTGTTTACCATACAGCTATATGAAATATGCCCCCTTCTAAAAGGTTTTACCCAGATAATGGATGTATAACAAGGTTATGTTCCAAGTTGAAAAGTGCTTTACTATTGAAAATGATTATAAAGTTATTTGATACATACATTATGTACAATAGGCCTACTGCTGAACAGGTGTTCAACTTAACAATCCTTTCATATATTATTTTGATCCACCAATTAAGAGTATATCTATAATATAAAAATGAATCGCAAAATGTGTTGGTAAGCGCATAACTCAACAATGCCTGGACCAATTTGGCCAATTTTTTTTTTTAAATGTTCGTTGGAGTTCAAGGATGGTTTTTACGGCGAGAAAAATTCGAATAATTGCCGGAAAATCCCTTAAAACAGCCCTTTTCTTTTTCCAACCCTTAAAACAGCCCTTTTCTTTTACCCATATAAACATTTCCTATACCATTTGGCCACGTCCATAGAATGGACCCTGAGAGACTACCACGGAAAGTCATGCTCAGTCAGATTGCTAATACCAAGAGACCTGTAGGGCGCCCGATGTTAAGGTTTAAGGACACCTGCAAACGTGATTTGGAGAGCTTCGGCATGCGCACTTCTGACTGGGAAGCTTGCGCCAACACGAGAGCCTTATGGCGTCATCATATTACCACCGGCATGTCCAAATATGACAGAGCATGGTTGGATAAAATAAAGCTGAAAAAGCTTCGTAATAGGGAAATACACCCACCGGATCCCTCTTTCGTGTGCGATAGATGTGGCAAAATTTGTCACGCCGCCATCGGACTATTCAGCCACAAAAGAAGATGTGATGCACTCAACCCTAGCGACAGCTGAGTCACTACAACTATCATCTGTGAAGATGCTGTGGCCAATATATATACCATTTATCAGATTGCAATGAAACTTTGGAGAGTTTTCGAGTGTGCGTCTGCAAAGGTTCCTGTGAAAAAAAATTTCCAAAAAGTCAGCCCTATTCCCCATAACACCCCATAATTTAGCCAAACCACATTTTTTATTCGATTTACGAGATAGGAATTTGTACACTTATACTTTAAAACAAAAAGAAAAATACTGCCAACATATGATTTCCGAATATTCATCCCCTCTCCCCCTTTCCACCCCCATTACGTTTTTACCCCATAATTTAGGCAAACCAAATTTTTATCCGATTTAGATAAGAATTTGTACACTTATACTTTAAAACAAACAGAAAAATACTGCCTACGTATGTTTTCCGAATATTCATCCCCTCTCCCCCTTTCCAACCCCATTACATTTTTACCCCATAATTTAGGCAAAACCACATTTTTTATTCGATTTAGATAGGAATTTGTACACTTATACTTTAAAATAAACAGAAAAATACTGCCAACATATGATTTCCGAATATTCATCCCCTCTCCCCCTTTCCACCACCATTACGTTTTTACCCCATAATTTAGGCAAACCATATTTTTATCCGATTTAGATAAGAATTTGTACACTTATACTTTAAAACAAACAGAAAAATACTGCCTGCGTATGGTTTCCGAATATTCATTCCCTCTCCCCCTTTCCAACCCCATTACGTTTTTACCCCATAATTTAGGCAAAACCACATTTTCTATTCGATTTAGATAGGAATTTGTACACTTATACTTTAAAACAAACAGAAAAATACTGCCAACATATGATTTCCGAATATTTATCTCCTCTCCCCCTTTCCACCCCCATTACGTTTTTACCCCATAATTTAGGCAAACCAAATCTTTTATCCGATTTAGATAAGAATTTGTACACTTATACTTTAAAACAAACAGAAAAATACTGCCTACGTATGGTTTCCGAATATTCATCCCCTCTCCCCCTTTCCAACCCCATTACGTTTTCACCCCATAATTTAGGCAAACCTCATTTTTATCCGATTTAGATAAGAATTTGTACACGTATACTTTAAAAAAGAGAGAGAAATACTGTACACATTAATTTCACAAAAACCCAATTCCTCTCCTCTCTTTCCACCACCTTAATTATACCCTCTGTCTGTCTATCTGTTTGTCCTCTATGCACTCCTAAACCGTTCGTCGGATTATGGTGAAACTTTGGTGAGTTGTCGAGTGCGCATCCGGGGTGGTTCCTAAGAAATAAAATTTCCAAAAAACCACCTCCTCTTCCCCATTACACCCCATAACTTAACAAAACCTACGGATTTTATCCGATTTGTACGGAAATTTGCGTACATATACTTTAAAATAAACAGAAAAACACTGTCTACATTTGGATTCCAAAAACGCACCCCCTTTCCCTCTTCCCGCCCCTTAATGTTTACACAAACCTACACTTTTTATCAGATTTCGATGGAACTTTGCACGCATATACTATTAATAAAATAGAAAAATGCTGTAGACATTAATTTTACAAAAACACAATCCCTCTCACCCTTTCTACCCCAAAACCACCCCCTCTTCCCCTTGCATCCCATAATTTAAAAAATACCCACAGATTTTATCTGATTTTGATGGAAATTGGCACACAGAAAAACACTATAGACATTATTTTTACCAAAACCTAATCCCTCTCCCCTTTTCCACCCAAAAACCACCTCCTCTTCCCTCCTACTCCCCATAAATTAAGAAAACCTACAGATTTTAACCAATTCTTTAAAACAAATTGAAAAATATTGCTTATGTAGGGTTTCCAAAAACGCCATCCCTCATACCCCTTCACATCCCCCTAATTTAAACAAATACACAGATTTTATCCTATTTCTATAGAAATTTGCACACGTATACTTTAAAACAAACAGGAAAATACTATCTACATGTGGATTCCAAAAAGGCAACCCCTTCGTCCCCTTTACATCCCCTTAATTTTTTGCCACTGTGTCATATATAAAGGTACAGTTTTTACCCGATTTTGAAGGAATTTTAACGCAGGTATACTTTAAAACAAGCAGAAAAATACTATGTAAATTTGGTTAGCCTAATCCCACCCCTCTTCCCTTTTACCCCCTCCCTTCATAATTTCCAATTATATTTATCAAAACCCACAAATTTTTATCCGATTATGATGAAACTCTGTTGAGTTGTAGAGAGTACGGCTGGGAAGGTTCCTGATTTTTTTTTTTTTTAAAAAAAAACCCTCCACCCCTTAATTTAAACAAACCCATAGAATTAATCAGATTTCCACCAAAATTTGCAATATATGGTATCCAAAATTGCAACCCCTTTTCCCCTTTAAACCCCCTTAATTTTTGCCAGTATACCTTATATAAAGCCAGTTTTTTTCCAACTTTTTAAGGAACTTTGCACACATATACTTTAAAATAAACTGAAAAATACTGTCTACATTTGGTATGCCTAAACCAAGTCAAGCAATAGCGAAGCATTGCCGGGTCAGCTAGTTTTAAATAGAGTGCAAAATGAGCCATTAAGCTGTGACTCGTCAATGAACTGATAAGAGTAATGCATGTTACAATCCAGTATGTTTTGGAAGTGGAATTTACGTGTTTTTCTGTAGATCCTTATGTTCATCATTATTGATAAACATAAATTAGTCTAGGTAATGTAAATAGTATTTAGAGGGCAAATAAAAATCTGAATATATATATATATATATATATATATATATATATATTATATGGTGCCCTCTTTCTGCATAAAGTCATCTCTGGTGTTATAAATTACTCTAAGATCCTTTGCCATAAGAATTATTGTTGCTCCTCTCCTACACGCTATCGACCCATTGCTCTACTCAGTGTTTTCTATAAGCTTCTAGACCCCTCATCCTTAACCGTATTATAAATACCAGGCAGACTGAATCGGATCTGTTGTGAACAAGTATTAACAGTGACATCATATATTAAGGCTGTATTTAAGAAGAAGTTAAAGCTTTAGTAGCTTTTGACAAGCTAACAGTGGCATATGAAATGGATTGGTTGGAGGGACTATTACTTAAACTTAAAAAGCAGAAACTAACATCACTCTTGAAGAACATGCTGAGTAACTGATATTTTAAGGTCACCACTGGTCAAAAGAAGGTAAGTCATTTACAGTAAAAAAATGGATTACCTCAAAGGTCAGTATTAGCTCCATTGTTCTTCAACTATTACACCAGTGACATGCCTGAAACAGTCCACGATAAATTCTGATACGCTGATGACTTGGCTATCACTGTTCATACTGCCACACTGGAGGAGGGTGAAGCATGCTCTCAAATGACTTGGAAACCTTGAATGCGTACTATGTGAGTTGGAGACTTTGTCCAAACCCAATGAAAAAGGAAGTGTGTGCATTCCATTTGAGAAATAGAATAGCACATCAGTAGCTCAAAGTGAACTTCTGCCACCAAAGAGTGAAATATAATTTCTACCCTAAATATCTCGGTATCACCCGTTCCTTAATGTTAAACACCTGGAAAACACAAGTCAGAAACTTAAAGCATGGAACAACATCATGAACAAGCTAGCTGGTACTTCAAGGAAGGCTGCTGAGGATTCACTACGAACAATTGCACCTCACCCTGTTGCACATAGCGCTTACGCTAGAAAAATCGACGTTCATCTGAACAAGTGTATGATAGTAATAACTGGAACATTAAAATCCACCCCAGTCGCTTGGTTACATATCATCAGCAATATACCACATCCAGAGGTAAGACGCCAAAAAGCAATGGCACGTTAGTGGATAAAATTACATCATGACCATCCACAGGATCTCCTAATCCACAAGGTCCTAAATAACCTACCCCCTACTCGTCTTAAATCCAGAAATCCAGTATGGCATGATATATCTGATTTCGATGTCAAGGAAAGATGGTGACAAAGCTGGGACTCTGCAACTGTGAAACATCAACATGTTCAAGATCCTACAATTGGACTTCCGAGATTCCATCTGAAGAGGGACCAGTGGGTCAAACTAAATTGCCTAAGAACAGACCATGCCAAATGCAACACCAAGCTCCATAAGTTAGGACTTTAGGATTCTCCTGTCTGTGATTGCAGAGCTCCTTCCAGAGTTTGTAGCACATCATCAAGGAATGCTCTCTAAAAAACGATGATCGACCATTTCAAGACATTTACAGTACTACAACTTCCTTCATAGTATGGCTGCAGCAACTGGACACCACTTTGTGTATGCTACAACGTTCTTGTGATCGTATATATATTGTATATATTTATATGTGTTGCTTAACCATATGAGAAATAAATAAATAAATAAATAACAAGGTTGAGAGAGCAATTTGGCCAACAAAATCTATATACGAATTAATAGGCGAATAGTTCCTTAAAATGCATAAAGAGACTAGCTTATGGAATCTCTTGTCAACCCGATTTTTTCAGTTTAATGAGAGACCTAACACAAGCATGGAGTCAGCAATGAAGATTAGTTTTCTCCCTATTACTCATTTTGCTTTTATTGTTTCTGTAGCTGTGCATTCAATCTTATTACTAGTATTTCAGTATTTATAGTCATCTCTCATGTACTTACTAGCTTATTCCAGTACATTTTTCCTTATAATTTTTTTAACCTGCCATTTCTTTTTCCATTGTAATACAAGTCATTATTTTTAGTTTATAATTATCATTTAATCTTTCAGTATAAAATGATTTTTCAGTTGGAATAAATAATTAAATGAAGGATTCTAGCTATTGACACACTTGGAACATCACTTATAAATTTGCAACCATACACTTTTAATTTTACCAACCAACAATTTCATTACATTAACAGCTATTAAATAAATTAATACATTACATTATAAAAGATAATTTTTCGGATATTACTAACTTCATCAAAATAGGTGGAAGTGAAAATGGGAGAGCTACAATGTAGTATATTGGAACCATTGCTATCCATTATTCTAATGACTGATGCTGTTAATGCTTTATAGTCAGAAGTTAGATTGTTTGCAGATGACATAATGTCATAAAATAGGATCAAAATGGGAGAAAACTGAACGACAGTAGGGTTACCTGGATAGGATATCTGAATGGGTAGGTCAACATGGAATGAAGAATCCGCTTATAAGGCACATAGATAAAAAAGGCTAAAGATTGTTTGTGGTTACAAAGTGGGGAAGAAATTGTTTATTGAAGACTTGTAGTGTATTAACTTTGATAATAAACTTAATTCAGCAGGACACATCACAGGAAAATGTTTCAAAACTCTTTATTCATTATGGAGGAAGACGAGAACTATGATCCGACCATTGTTTGATTATGGTGGTGTAGTACAGGAACTATATTTTGTGTATCAAATACAGGAGTTGGGGGGGGGGGGTGGAAAGCAGGGCAGCTAGAGTTGTTTGTGGAAATTACTGCAAGAATACTATCAGTAAGTGATATGTTAAAGCACATAGATTTAGGATTCACTGAAAGAAAGGAGGAGAGTGAAGAGCATATTGAGAATATAAAAGGTGTATATTGCTGATGTTGCTTGGAAGGATACCAGTAGAAGAATTAGGAGTAGTAAATGTAAAGGAAGAGATGACCGTGACCACAAGCTGGCACTGATTTCAGTCATAAGGGAATGGTGGAATATTTTTTCTCACAGGGAGTCAGGGATTGGAAGAAATTACCAAGGAAATTGCTGAATAGTTTACCAAAACCACTCAAAGAGTTAAAAATTTTAAAGGGCAAATGCAGATGGGTGTAGAAATTACATTAAAAGCTTTTATGATAAAATAATAGCTACGAGAAACGGATAAATTGGTGTGTGTGTGTGTGTGTGGAAATTGCTCTATCATGCTTAAATGATATTTTATAGAATTTTTAAACATTAAAAAAAATATTTTAGTAATTTCAATGTTTGTTAAGAAACACTGAAATATGTAACCTCTAGATGAACAGTACACACAAGTACATATAATTAAAGTTTTCTGAGGCCGCGTCCTGGTATTAAGTGCCAATGTTTCACCCATCTTGAAGGAAAAAACTGCATTGTGATGTGTTTAGCAGAGCAATTGAAAAACATAACATCCTAAAAGATGTCAGACTGAAATGTTGGCATCTAATACGAGAAAGCAACACCACCAAGAGAGCATGGAAACTACTCAAAAGTATAGATGAAATTTTCTCAGGAAACTAGCTGAGTGAGTACATTTGTACACTACGATGTTTCGGCGGTCATATTCTCTGCCGCCGAAATGTCATGTTATACAAACATACACAGCTAGATTCCCAAGAAAACTTCATCTATATACAATGCCGAGAAAACCTCCACTCTTATATACTCATTAAGTATATTGCAACTTTTTTTTTTTTTTTTTTTTTTCAAGACGAACTGTTGGGTGATATTTTAGGGACAGGCCAAAACATTAGCCATAATGTATGCTAATAGATGCATTATGTCTGAGCAGAATTTCTAGATTTTCTCTGAGTAGATTCATTTCTGATTTAAACCTTATGGAAAGCATTTTCTGTTAAGATAAAATCAAAATTTTTATCTACCAACTGCCCGTTTGTTAATGTGGTCCATGCATTAGGCTATCCTGTCACCGTCAATGATAAGCAAAAGTAGCATTACAGCTTCTACTGCTGTTAAAATTTACTGTTAGTGAACTCTGCTCTTCAACGCCTTTGTCTATCACTATTTTGACTAGTAATAAATATTTCACAGAGGTACTCTCTTGGATTAACTGCGATAAGTGCAATTTTTTTGTATATTTATTAAAATAATCTGATCTTCTTCCATTGTTGTCTGAAGATTATGAATTTTAGGTAAAAATGTGTTTACAAGTATATGAGAAATCCAAGATCTATCAACAACAATATGTGAGAACTATTTCTGCTCACCACGCAGAGTCAGTAATAAATGGGATTGTCACCAGGCACACTACAGTTTTGACTGCTTGCACATGGTAAATATATTTAAAACTTAAACAAAGCCAAACAATAAACAGCTGCTCTTATATTTCATTTAAGTATAACTGATACACTAAGTTAAGCCTCATTTCTGAGAAGCTGTACAAAACATAGTATATACAAAAGCCAAATTATCTAAAATATAAGGCACAATCAACAAAAAGAGTTGGCTGCATACAAAAAACTGGCAATTAATGTGTTGCTTTCAATGGGATTATTAATCCTGTAATTAAAGTAGGTAAAGAAACTTGCAGAATACGAATATAAATAAGTGCTACTACTAAATTTAACATATCTGACAGCAAGAAAGAAAACCAAGACATACCAACAGTGGTAAAAAAGAAACTTAACAGTGAACCCCATGTGGTCTCAAGGGTAAAAATTTGCTTATTAAGTTCTTATGACATCATCAAGAGTTATATTACAGATGGGCATATTTACATACTGCAAATATGCACGTTTTATAACCTGTTGTAGCAGCTTTATGGCTTGTAACTGTGTGAATGAGATTTGTGGAAGATGGAAGTGTGGAGAGAAATGTTTAACAGAGATGGATGCTTGGGAAAGACCTACCGATTAAAGGTATATTGATGTACCAGTTACAACTTGCTTTGTTCGCAATGACTAGATTAGTGACACTGAGAACTGATGTATGAAATAATTAGCCAGTATGTGTTGCAAGTAAGGAGCTTTTGCACCTAAACAAACATCCCTACGAAAAATGTAATTTTTGTTATGGCTTCACGGCTCATTGATGTAATTAGAACCCAGAGAGGACTGAGGAGAAAGAACAGGAAGGAATTTGTGTGGATTTTTTTAAGGAATTATCATGGTATTTGTCCAGACAGTTTTAATAAAATCATTCAAAACCAAAATCTGGATGGTTCAGGTGGTGGCCTAAACTATGTCCTTCCGATTTTTGGGCCTAAGCGTTTATTGACCAACCATCAGGCTTGGTACAATGTAAGAGATGTGATGTGAAACACGTGGCACATCTGGAGATAGGCAAGGAGTGGCTGAACTAATGGTAATGCTGTGGAACTTGCATCATTGGCCATCACAGGATACCATATATCTATAACCTCACCAAACCCATTTAGAAGGAGGCCTATTAAATATAACTTATACAGTAAATAATGTTTATAAACATTTTCTTGATAACAAAGCATCTTTAAACTCTGAATCTAAACATTTTTGTAAAGAACATAATATTTATAATTTCTAAAATGATAATGGATTTTGCTACATTCATTTCCATGAATAAAGCTTAAAATTATTATCGATTTGTATGCTCAAAAAATTTTATTCAAAGAAATATTTCGATTTCAAGCAGTATTTTGCGAAGTACACAGGAGACGAACAAAGGAGAAAGCACAAAAATTTAACATTATTAATTAATGGAAAGAGCTTCCCAGACTTTGATATCACAGTTTGTTGTCAGCAGAGGTAGCCACATTCTAAATAAAAATAGAGCCTGTAAATAAAGTTTAAATATGATTTTTAGTAAATAAACAATTTGAATTCTGTAAATAAAAGAGCTATGAGGGCTTAAATAGGAGAGAAAAATTCATTTAATAATAATAATATAGCTGTTTAATAGTAATGTGAGATTTAAAGGGAGAAAAACAAAAATTTAGTATGGAAACTTGATCATTATAACTTTTAAAAATTAATAATTCTTAAATAAGTAAACTACAAAGAAAGCTGTCATGACTAAAAAGATTTTAAATAAATTAAACTATAAAATATAAAAGTTTCAGGAAGATCCGATTAAAAATAGCATACCATGAGGAAGGGGCATTTTTGTAGAGCAGAACTCCAATTATCCGAATTGCTGAATATCCGAATAGCTTCTTTAATTAAGACGGAAATTCAGAAACATTCTTTTGAAAATTCCTGGATGTTCAGAAATTAGTGCTAAAATATAGGAGAGTGGGTAGCGTGAGATTCGTCAGACCCTGGGTACGAAATTCTAAATGATGATGAACTTATTGAAAGTGTGAGAGAAGAAAGTGTCGAGGAAGAAGATTACCTTAATGTCGAAGTTGAAGCAGACAGTACCATCAGCGTTGAAATGGATGGAGCGTCAGCCCGAGTGTGACTGCACGCAACTTCTCACTGTCAAGCGGATGCGCTGCCCGAAAACGGATGAATACAGTCAAACAGCTTACTTTGACCGAGATGTTAAGCAAGCATTGACTTTTATTTACAGTATGGTACGCACCAATGTACAGGACTTCTAAGTACGCAAACATGTAAAAGTGTTACCTTTTCATTTAATTAATTGAATGCTCTTTTTCTTTAAAAATAGTTTTATCTCCCATTTTCAACATACAGTAATTGATTAAAATAGACCATTTTTTTCGGAAAAAATCCAATTTTCCGAATTTTTGATTATCCGAATGCGGTCCGGTCCCAATTGATTCGGATAATTGGAGTTCTACTGTAATTCATAAAAGAATAGTATTTTCCCTCATGCACAGTCCATCTCAAAATTATTATTATTATTTTTACCGATGGCTTTACACCTTGTCAATGCCAAGGTCATTAGAGGTTGGATGAGATAGGGGACAAGGAATTCGGTCATGGCCTTTTGAAGGAAGCATCCCAGCATTCGCCTGGAGTGATTTGGAGAAACCATGGGAAACCCAAATCTGGATGCCCGGACAGGGATTTGAATCGACGCCCTCTCAAATGTGAGGCCAGAGCATTAACAATCAACCACTACGCTTGTTTCTAGCTCTAGGTTAGCTGAGACTATAAATAGATAGACCGTGTTTCCTTGCAGTGGACAGCCTCAATCTAACCATTGCACTGTATGTATTGTGACCGTTAAGTTCAAAATTAAACTCCTAAAAGTTTAATTCTTGTGCCTCGGAATAAGTTCATGGACTTTATCATGCATTTCAAGGATAACTTTAACTAAATTCAAGGAAAGAACTTTTTTTAGAGTGGTTTAAGAAGTCAATTGTACAATGCTTAAAATGATCATCAAGCCCACTCTAAACTTTGGAGCCCAAGAAAGGTTGCTTTTCTACAGTGTGTACCTTGAAGAATAACCTGCCATTTCCTATGCGATTTGGAATTTTGATATTGCCATAAATATCTTCAACAGTGTCATCTGATACCATTGTTAATTTCATCAAACTTTCAGAACATATTAAAATTTGTTTCTATTTGTCATGTGCTTGGAGGAAATTGGTGACACAAGCATATATCCATTAGATAATGGAATCCACAGTAAACAACTGGAACTTTATTTTAATGGATAAACTAAATTTAACTATTGCAATATGTTGTCAGCACTTAGCTCTGGTAAATGGAGTGAAACATGTACAACAAAAAAATAAAATTCTTTTGGTGTATCATTAGTCTGTATAAAAAATTTATAAAGTGTTTTTGACTTTTGAGACAAGCAAAACATTATCATGATTTTGCAGCGGTTCAGGAACTTCATAAATTCTTTCATGTAACAATAAGGTATGAATACAGAATTTTCATTGTAACTGGTAATCTTCAAATAAGGATTTCAGAGTTTGAGTAAATGTTCTAAGAATGTAATCTGATGCCAGTTTCAAGTCTCAAATTTATGGTGCATATACTGAGTGAAATTCAACATTGACTTTTTATTTTTATATAGCTCCTATGATCATTATCTGTTGCGGTGAAAGTATTCAAATAAATTGGCGACTGTCTTATGAATCTAGCACAAACTTTTATAGGTATCAGAGTTCTAAAGATTACACCCACGGTCACAGTTAACACTGAATGTGTTGCCATGCCCAAGCCAAATTTAAGTGTTACAATTCACCCTTTTAGGTTGTTTTAATATTGTTATGTCTCAGTAGCAAACTGTTATAATAGAAGTATTCTTTGATTTGAATACCATACATTCACATGTAAAATGACTTCATGCACATTATCTCTTAAGATAATCAGTTTCAAGATCATGAGTTGTACAGTTTGAACACGCAAGGCTCTGGCAGTTATAAATGAAGTGTTAGTTACTAACTGTGAATGCAAATAAATTGGAGAAAGCTTAAAATGAATTTAATGGCCTCAGGAGTTTCAATTAACACTGCAATATGTTAGACTGAAGTTTTGTTTAAATTATTTACTGATCACTTTTCAAATAAAGAAATGTCAATTATTAACATTTATTCAGAGAACTCATGATTCTAGTATACATGGGATTAGCTAGCAGAGTCAATATATGTGTGAAAAGGTTTGTTTAGAGCCAGCTGTACCTAAGAAGAGTAACACATTTTTAGTGAATAAGTAGGGTGAAACTATGGAGTAGAATATTTACTTACATGTGTGCGAGTCTTTTTTTTTAATAGCAGGTGTCTTCTAAGTACATAAAAACTTTAGGGCATTTAGAAGTATAACCGTACTGTGGATGCAATTGAAGTAAAAACAGTGATATTCAGCAAATGTGTTAACTTAAATTTGTTGACCACACATTTATTAAATACCATATTTTCAATTCTGTATTCTAAACAACCATTGGTGGTAATATTAAAAACCGTTATTATTCCTGTATTCTGAGTAATTGGTGGTGAAATAGACAGCTGTTAATCTAACCAATATAAAAACCATCATTGTCTGCATGTTGATCTGAAATAAAGATTCATCAAGCCAGGGAGACATGAGAGAATAAAATTCATAATTTCATTTGTCAAGCCAGCATAATGCTGGGAGTTTGACTCAATACTGCTCAAACTAAACTAAGTCATGACCATGTCTGGTACCTATTAGATTCGATTTTACGGCTGCCACACCACTGATTATACCCAAACGGTGAAAGGTACTCTTGAATGACCAACACTGTACCCAGGTTTCAATTTCAAAGGTTCATATTCTTCTAAACATTTCTTTACAGTTTTACAATACCAGTAAATGATGTTTCCAAGTCTCATTGTAGCACTCCCTACTGAAAACCAACTGTTCTTAGGAGGCATTGCTCGCCCCGCCTGCTGCAAACTTGCAATATGAAAATCTGGTGAAAGACTGCCCATAAGCAACATGGCTGACCATTTTTAAGTAAAAAATTTAAACCTTGTGATGTCAGCTCTTAACTTTAAAATTTGATATCTAATTAACCACTATATATTTTAAACTGTAATTTAAAAATGTTTCTTAGTATAGTCTACTCTTGAGTTTGAAGCCTCGTTCATTACTCAGGAATGCTTTTAGAGGAGTTTTACTTAATTTTGTGACGTCGACGTTGGGCGGAATATGCTAAAATGGCTTTAATAATGCAAACTAGGAAATAATTTTTTTTTCTCCTTAAAAACTTCAACTTTCCCCTAAAGTAACTATGTGATTTTAACCAACTTGATTTTATCTATCTCCCAAATCTATTTTTATTCCTTTATCTCTTTAATTCTAGATTTTAATTTTCTTTACTTAATTACAAATTGTATTTATAATTTACTTAATTACAAATTGTATTTATAATTTACTTAATTAATCAAAATTATATTTAGAATGTCCTTGTCGATGCTGATTACAACTTACGTTATAAATATCTAACCTAACTATTTACATTCATTAGTGATTTTAAATCCTGTATTTGGCTTTCTCTGAGCACATGGTCTCACACCAAAATTGAACTATATTCTAAACTAAACTTTTTCCAAGCATAAAAAACATAACTAAACTTCTCTTTCCTGCCACAATTACATAGTGCACACCATTGGTGTTTGTGTGTGGTAGTAGAATCGAGTCTCCCATTGTGTACAATGGTGGCTGCATGTCGGTAGCTATGGGGGAGTTGGAGATATGGTGCATGAAAGTGGCCGACCTGGGACACTTTCGCATTTCAACCAAAGATGTGTGTGTAACTATGTTTCACCTTTAAGTCAAAACTATCTAGCGCAGATCACTGGTGTTTGTTTGTAGTAGTACCATAAATTCACCGATCGCACACAACATTTGCTGAATTTCTGTAACTGTGGGAGTGTGAGAGATATGGTGGCTCCCAGAGCTCCATCGTTCTTCCATAGCCCTTGGGCTAGGGAATTCATTTGTTGAAGTTTTTGCCTTTTTGGCATTGCCTTCAGTGATTTGCATTTACAGATATTTTATCATCTTCACTTTTTAATATTATCATTACTGTTGAGCTTTTTTTTTTTTTTTTTTTTTTTGCTGGCATGATGTGTTTTGCCGGCTATCGTGCTGACATTGCCGCCGCAACTGCTTTCGCAGTCGCTTCGGCTACAATTTGTGGCAGTTTGGTGATTGCGTCTGCCATTGATTTCATCAGATTTTGAAAGTGGTCGATCAAGCATATTTTCATATTTTGACCAAAGACATATGTGTCTGTATATTTCACTTTCCTGCCACAACTACATAGCGCAGATCACTGGTGTTTGTGTGTGAGAGTGGCATCGCGTCTACCATCGTGCTCTATGGTGGTTAGATGTCGGTAGTTATGGGGGTATGGGAGATATGGTGGTTGATAGTGGTCGACCTGGAGCACTTTCATATTTTGACTGAAGATGTTTGTGACCCTATATTTCACTTTTCAGCCAAAACTATCTAGCATAGATCGTTGGTAGCACAGTAACTGATCATGCACAAACTAATTTATCAAAAGTGACAATATTACTACTAAAGAGAAATATAAGACATTCCATGAAAGTCTGGTGTCCCATGAGTCCAGAAATTTTAAGAGTTCTGCTTGATCATTCAAGATTTGCCAGGACGTTCCTTGGTCCAGATTCCACATTAGGATCAGCCACACCAAAGGCAAAAATAGGTATGGGGAAAATTGCCTCCGGAGAATGCTTTCCATCAGAATTAAAGTTAATTATAATAAAAAGTTGCACCTGGAAGTAAAGTTTGTTTCATTTTCCCATCAGTAAATTAAGAAAATTGCAGTTTTCTCTTCCCAATTTAGTAATATTCCATTCCAATATTTCTGTCAACATTTTTGTATCTAAAATAGAGCCAAATAAAATAGTTCCTTCTACGACAAACCTGTCTTCATGGAAGGTGGCAGCCAGATGAAGACTCTTACTTACTTTGAGAAGAGTTTTAGTAAAATAAAAATACTTTAACAAACTGCTTCCAGCCTTCTGGTTGGTGCCACTAGCTTTTCAATCATGTAGCTGGAAAGAAGAACACACCTCAACTGTGTCTTCTTAAGATATTAATACTACTTGCTGTGACAAATATACAACAAAATACGATGATAGAGTAAAAATGAGAACATTCATAATAACCTTGAAAGTTATTAATATACATCACATAATATGTAATGTTACATTTTCTTTTTCAATGCAAGTAAAAATATTTTGAAAATATATTAGTGACTATGAATTTAATCTGTTTCAGTGCACTGACTGGAAATCTGATCTACCCCGAGAATCCTATTTTAATCAAAATTACAAAAAATGAACAAACATAAAAAAATTATCATAAAACTAGAAATCATATATATAAATGAAAAAACTCTATTGTAATCCTGTAGAATACATATCCACAGTAATGAAAAGACTGAAATAAATAAGACAGTGCAATTGAGAACTTTGTAATCAGTTGTAATCAAATGTAGTTCATGTTGTAAAATTTTATGATCAATATAGTCATGAACACACAGGTCTGTATGATTTATACTGTTATAGTTCCATACAAATGAGTTTGATATTTTAAAGATTGGTAGTCAAGACTATCTAGAAACAATAATAATAAATATATGGATTACCTAAGGAGAAGAAATGATCACCATTGAATTACTGCACTTCATAGCAGACAAAAACAGTTTATTTACACAACACAATTTTAAGAAAACAGCTTTTACAAAACATATGTTAACTTATTTTATAGGTTTCATTTGCCACAAGCCATCATTTAAATAGTGATAATTTTCAATTCCAATTCCTTTGTTCACCTTTGCACTGCAACAGATATTTTTTAAAAAGGTATTAGTTGCATCTGAAATCACAATCCAATTTATTTTTAAGTAAACAAATCCAACTAATGAAAACCCTGAAATGTGTTTATTGCTTTGCAAAAAGCTAGGTGCAGATGATTTATTCAATGGCAACAAATACTACAAATGCAATGCTTTAAATGTTTCACAACATAAGAACAGATTGGTGATATAATAACAATAAAGAGCAGGAAAATGCTTTAAGGGCGGGAAAAAAAACTGGAAGGATAGGGAAATATTGCATTTCTTGTTTTTGTTCTTTTTTATGCTCATCATTCCCAGTCGCCTTCATCTGTGATAAGTGTTATGTTGATTTCCCTATCCTTCATAAGGATATATTCCTTAGGAAGGATAGGGAAATATGACCCAACACTTACCACAGGTGAAGGTGTCTGGGAATGATGAACATAAAAAAAAGACAAACACAAGAAATGCAATATTTCGGCGGTTAGCCTTATTCTTGCCAGAAGTAAGACACCAGGCGGAGCCAGACGTAGACACGTTAATGGCCGTCTGGTGAACGGAGGTGCACAGCATGGCCGGCATAAATGGTCGTAGGGGAGAGGGGAAAGCGCAAATACTAAATCAATAATTGATAATGCTGAAGTTATATTATCAACATAATTAATGAGTGACAATATAAATATAAATCATATTTTGAAAAACTTTGAGTAGGAAAAATAAAATATAAGGAATACAAATAGTAGTGATAATAAGTACTGGATTTGGTGGGAGCAGGGACGTAGCTACTACGGGGCTAGGCGGTGCAATGCACCGGGGCCCCCAAGCGCAGTTCAGAGGGCCCACAGGCCTTCACGGCAAACTGGCGACCTTTTTTTTAGCTCTTCCATTGTCTAAGGAAGGGGCCCCTGAGACACAGGGAGCCCCCTCCCTACGAGACCCTCACTGCTCAGGGGTCCCCTACCAGCAACACATAGCAAAAAAAAAAGGTCGCCCATTTGGCCCGAGGGCCCAAAATAAATTTTTTGCAGCGGGGCCCTTGTTGACCTAGCTACGCCACTGGATGGGAGGGATTTATTGGAGATTAAGGCCTGGAGGATGTTTTCGGTCCAGGATATTCTGATAGGCTAGTTCCCATCTAAGCAGTTCAGTTCTGATCACCCTAACTGAGAAACAGTTGATGAAATTGTATATATATTCTTAATATTGCTCAGTGGTCAATTCCCTGTTAGGGTCAAATTTTAAGACCAACCCTAATCTTCCAAACTGCAAAAATCTTGCTAAATCTCTTCATTAGTTATGCAAAATTATATGTAAAAGAATTTGGTGTTCAGAACAGAATCTGATTTCCTGCTCCAGTATCACAGCCATAGTATCATAAGGCAAACCTCATATCTTAAGTGAGGTACTAATATTTCAATACCCATTACAATCTAATCAGAAACTTCTGAACAATGCCAGAACACACAGAGACAGCCCTGAAACAGATTTATGTAGCGGGATAATGGAAAATCATCTTTTGGTACAATTGTTTCAAACTGTTCATTTCAGATGAGTTCAACTTTTATGTTATTTCACTTTAATATAAAATGAGTTCATATTTCATTTTTCAAATACTATAACTAACATTTAATACTTACATATCTTCTGTTGATAGTGCTGTCAAGCCAATTGCTAGTGCATGTTGTTTCCCTTCTGCCATAACAGCCTAATTTTACAAGTCAAGAAAAATAGGTTTATGTCTGCAAACACTTCACAAGTATATGATCTTAGTAGGGTACAATAACTATGGATTATACAATGTTTTTAAGATATGCAGCACTTCATAAATTAAAAAAGATTAACAATAAAACAAATGGTGAAACAATGATAACCATAAATAATGTCAATAAAGATTACCTTATTTTTTTTAAAAAAAAAAAACCTTATGACGGACTGGTAACTGTCATTTTGGAATACAAACTTCGTGAAAAAGAAAGCTGAGGGAACTAATAAATATTAGCAAATAAAAAATATTTGATATAGGTAACTAAATTCATTTAGCTTGCCTTTAGCAGTTAGAAGGATCCACTGCTTTTGGAAGCAAGAGTCTTACCCCAAAGTATACCTTTCTCCAAGATCATCCTTTGGAAGGATAATCAAATTATTAGATCATTGTTTCATCACTGGAAAATTTAAGCCTGTGTGTGATTATTCTGTGAAGGATCAACTGTTGCTTGAAATAAATTAACTCATGTAGTCTCAAAGCCCATTCACACTAGCGGTCACATCAGCTCAGGTCAGGTCAGATCAAGTCGTAGTCGATGCGCATTTCATATGAGTTGCTCACAGCAAACGATGCCACTCTCTATGATAAAGTTAATTAAAATCGCACTAGTTTTTGATGAAGAGAATAGGATCAAAAAGACGGCAGTTCAGGATGAATCCAGAGTTCGAAATAGCAAACAGATCAAGAGATAAAAAATTTATTTACTGGCTATGCCGTGTGAGACTAGTAGTGGGAAATATTTTTGATATTTTAGCTTAAATATTTCGAATTTAATTTAGAAATCTTAACTCTGCTCCAATATTAATTGATAACGTAATTTTAACAACATATATTTTGCATAATTGTTTACAGAAGAATAAAATTTCATGTCATATAGTGAATCTCAGGATGAACGAGAGTAACTCTTTTGATACAAAAAATAAATTCACAACATTTTTAAATTCAGAAGCAGAATCTGTACCTTGACAATACGGAAATATGTAATATTATTGGAATTTATATTAAAATTTTGCCAAATTTCTAATAACCAGAAATGACATACTTTTAAAACATTTATTCTTTTATTTGTTACCCTTTTTATTGCTTATGAGCAGAAGGTTTTAGATGTTCGTCGCCCAAGTTGATCTGACCTGACCTGACTGTTGCACGATCACACTTGCCAGCTCAGCACAGATCTTGACCGTTGTTGACCGGTGGCGGCGCGATCTTCAGTTTGACCTGCCTTGCCCTGATCTGAGCGGACCATATAGTAGTGTGAATGTTCCCATTGAATTACGTGTATAGCGATTTTTGACCTGAGCTGACCACTAGTGTGAACAGGTCTTCAAGGATAGGAACACTAAGGATCAGAGCCAGAGCTTGGGAGGGAGGGGGAGAGGGGGGAAGGAGTGCAGGAATGGGCATGCTCTATCTGAAAATACCAGTGCCCTACTAAAAAAAAAAAAAAAAAAAAAAAACCATCAATGATCAATGTAACTGTTACATGTTAATTACTTTGTCATAACTATTTCATTACTACAAATGACACCCAGTATTCTAAGATACTGTAAAACTGTAGCATGTTTATACATAAAAACTATTTCATTGCTACAAGCATCACCTAGAAAATTCTATAATATGCACATTTAGTATTGTTTATAACAATCATACTCATTTATATAATTTCTATAAGGTTTTTTTTTGGTCAAAAGTCATTATCTCTCTTCATACCTTACCGAAAATCGATAAATTAGGTATATTATTAAATATTAAGATTAGGTAACATTATAAATTAAGAATGAAATTTTCGGAAATTGACCCTTAAAAGGACAAAAGTAATAATTATAAGGGTCGCGGGTGTGAAACGGTACAAAGCCACTAAATAGCAGCAGCACACTGTATTAATAAACTGCTTCACTGGCGTCCACAAGGATTGAGTGCATTAACAATATATAGCAGCACCATATACCACAGAATTATCAATAAATTGTGTTTTATTCACAATAAGTAGCTTTTCTGATATTTTAATCTCTTACCAAAGCATTTCTGTTTTACTGTATAATTCCTATTTACTGGTGAAATTTTCTCATGGGCTATGATGGAAGCAACATATATCACAGAAGTATGGATATGCTGTGTGCATTTAGTTCAAGTTTTGTATTTCGTTAAGGTCAGAGACAGTTTGTCAAACATATGTTTTACGCATCCAAATGTTTTTTCTAATTGTTTCATAACATGTTTTAAATATTTTGTTATGTACACTAAAAAAATAAACAATTGATAAAAATGTAGTAGCATCTATCACTCTATTACGAATCACAAACTTTGTTATTCATCAAATTTTTTTCGCGAAATTTTCACACGGGCAATCTTGTAATTCCTTATTATGATAATAGATGGCTTCTGAAATATAATGATTGGAATGCGTCACATACTATGTAACAGGGAATGCCATCATTTCAATTTAGATTGCAAAGGTTATTTTTCTTGGTTGGTTCATGCGGTGGTTTATTAAGTTAACAATACAATTCACTCTCTGATGTACAATAAATCTGTCAGCTGTTCTTCAAGCAAGCAAGATAATTCGATGATAAAGTTGTTGCTTGTTTCTGTGAATGGGCTTTCTTTAGCAAAAAGTGAAGAGTTGAACAGGAAATTAAGCTTGAGGAATCTCATTCCTCGAAACAAATAGAAGCAGAAGATACAATTGCAACTCCTGTAAGTTCTGAAAAAGTTAATGGAAATTACATAAATTGGAGAACCAATAAAGCAATTATTTTAGACATTTGTGGTGGATGAGTGGAAACATTCTGGCATCACATTCAGCAGGGTGTGGGTTTGAAACCCCTTCCAGTAATTGAAATTTGGGGTTTCCATGGTTTCTCCAAATCGCACCAGGTAGTATGGTTCCTTCAAAAGGCCACAGTTGAGATTCTTCCTGTTCCTGGCTCCAGGCCTTTTCTGCCAATAACAACCCTGAAGTCGACTAGGAGTAAAGCAAAAAAGGGTTCAAGAGATTTGAATTATTGCAATTTTGTGTCAACAAAGATGCAGATTTTTACTATTCGTGTTAGCAATTTTTACATGGAAGCAAAAAGACTTCATACACTTCAGAAACTGGAAAATGTTACTGGTTTAAAAAGCAGTTGTCCAAAATACAAAAAATACTTTTTCTCATATTGAAAGCCATGGCTATGTGATAGAACAAATTACATAGAATACCTACATCTAGCAATGGTGAGACACTGATACAATCAAATGGTTAGAAGAAAACAGGTATTATGTGAATCTACTATAAATGTAATACAATTTCTAGATGTAAACGAATTACGTGGAAGCTATATTTTGTAGGAAGAAAAAGGACAAGAATCATTTCAAAATCAGTTTGAATAAATGGTTATGAAAGATACAAATTTCAAGGAAATTTTTAGTTATATACCACAAAATGCAGAACATAGTTTTTCTGAGATTTAAAATCAAATAATAGTGAAAAGAGTGCTATGTTCCATTGTTAATGGTATTTAAAGAATCTGATGTGCACCGTTTTAATCCAATGGATGATGGAGTGAAAGATAAAAATAACTGGGAAAATATTGCAATAGCAATATCTTACATTAAGGTTTGAAGTGTCATTGAGGGATTTGCTTACAGTTATAGCTACTAATTTTTTTTTTTAAACTGCTTTACGTCTCTCAACAACGAGGTCTTTAGAGACGGGAAAGGATGGGGGCAAGGAATGGGAAGCAATTCGGCCATGGCCTTTTTAAGGAAGCATCCCGGCATTTGCCTGGAGTGATTTGGGAAACCATGGAAACCCCAAATCTGGAATGCCCGGACGGGGATTTAAACCGCCGTCCTCCAGAATGTGAGGCCAGAACGCTATCCGTTACACCACCACACTCGGTTTAACTACTAAAAACCTAAATGCAAGGGAACAATCTTTAGATAACCTCCTCGTGATGTACCCTGGACAACAGACTGCTGATGCAGGACGAATCATAACCTACAGAATAGGCAAATCTACAAACAAAAGCAGAACAACTAACAAAGAATAAATGTAAATGTTTTAGTAAATTAGCTCCCAACCACAAAATCAACATCTTAACAGTTCAAGAAACCGACATGACTGAAAAAAGTTTGGAAAGCAGGGACAATATTGCAGTATATAGAATGACAATGAGACTTCCCCCACCTATTGTTATGATTAAATGTTTCTTGAGGTATAGGGAACATTTGCACATAAGCTATGACCATAGAGTTGATGTTGGATTAATGAATTATTGTAGATGATGTTTCCGATACCTTACTGAAGATGCATGAATTGGATATTTGTGGTCACTAAACTACTGATTCAAATCCCCACTACAGTTAAAACGTTTGCATAACAAAAAAAGGAGACACAAATGAAATTTTAATTAATATATTCTTTTAAAATATTTGCAGTTATACTGGCATCAGATAACAAATTTTACAGATTCTACCGGACCTCGAAAATCACATTTGATGGTTGCAGATTATTCTTAAAAAAACACAAATGTGAAAGAATACTTTCACAAATACCCCAAGATTATTATGAAAGTCAAAGAAAAACAATGGATCATTGTTTGGAAAGCCATACTAAATTCTTTCAGTTAATTTTAAAGACATCTTCACTCACCAGATTCTATGTTCCTCTATACTAAAAAATATTCCAAGTTCCCGAGTTACACGTTTAGTAAAATTTCTAATTACAATCACCTACTAACAGATTGAGATCACGACCATCACGAACCGTGTCTGCCTACATACTGCTATCCAGAGACAGATTTAATTAAATATTATAAGTTTCAAAAAGATTCGATTAAAAGTAATGAAAAAATGATTGTGTAACCTTGGTGAAGATAAAGACGGAAGTATGTGCATTTTATTTGAGTAGTCAAATAGCACATCAGAACTTCTGCCAACAGAGAGTTAAACACAGTTTCTACCCTAAGTATCTTGGCATCACCTTCGGCATTCCTTAACATTCAAAGAACAGCTTGAAAACATAGAATTTAAGAAACAGAACAACACCATGAATAAGTTAATTGACACTTCATGGGAAGCTGATGTGGCCTCACTACAAACAATTGCCCTCAACAAGGTTTACCCTGTAGCCGAGTACTATAATCCAGTGTGACGACATAGTGCTGATACTAGAAAAATTGATGTTCGTCTGACTGAGCATATAAGAGTCATAACTGACACATTAAAATTCACCCCTGTCCCCTGGGAACATGTCATTAGCGACATACCACATCAAGAGGTAAAACAATTCCGCCACAGCCTTTTGAAGCAAGTATCCTGCTTTTACCAGGCGTGATCTAGGAAAATCATGGAAAATCCAAATCTGGATGGCTGGATGAGGATTTGAACCTGTGTCCTCCCAAATGCAATGCCAGAGTATTAATGGACTCAACTGCCTAAGAACAGATCACACCAAATGCAACACCATGTTCTGCAAGTGAGGACTTCCTTCCCAGACTTTGGAGCACATCATTAAGGAATACTCTCTATGGAAGTAAGATGGACCACTGCACATCGATTTGTGAATGCTGCCAACATTCTCTCCTAGTTCATATTTTATATATCACATTGGCCATACAGTAAATAAATAGGTTGTCTAAATTCAGGAACTTTTACAGAATTAATGTTAAATATCCTCATAGAAAATACATTGATCTCTTTGATATGCTAAATCAATGCTAGGATGGCACAAGTGTAATGAGAAATAAAATGTTTAGACACTGTGATCAGAAAAAAAGGGACTGAAAAATTCCATATCTACTACTACAGTCATTACTGATAGTTGAATATATGAGAAATGACTTTTATTCATTTTTTTTTTTTTAAATCAATACATCACGTTATACTGTACGTCTCCAAGTCATGACATTGTTTCTACACAGGTATACTAGATTTTCGTACTTCGTGTCTTCGTTAATGACTATACAGCCTGAATAAATATTTTAGCATAATGACTCATTTATGACATATCTATCATTAGAATATTATTATGAAGAAGCTTTGAATTAGTATAATATTCCTCCCAGTATACTATGTATTATATAACATTTAGCCTGGATAACAAGCTTACATTATAATCTGAAACAACAACTATCAATTTGATATCATAATTTATATAGATACAAATACTGGCCGGACTTGGGATAAGGAATGTAAAGGAATTTGGCCATGGGCTTTAAAGGAACCATCCCAATATTCTTCGGGAGTGATTTTGGGAAACCAAAGAAAAACGAAAACTGAATAGCTGGAACAGAATTGGAACCTACATCCTCTAAAGTGCAAGGCCAGAATGTTACCACTCACCTACCACACTCGGTACAACCTACAAAAAGAGCAATACATATGCCAGGCATTACCATTTAGAAGTATTTCTATAGAGTCATTGACAATTTTGAATTAGAAACAATTTCAAGGTGTGGTAGAAACAAATGTTATCAAAATTATTGCATGTAACTTGAATTTAGAGGAGATCAAAGAAAGATAAAAAGAACCATGGCTGGTCCTCCATTTTTCATACAGAGCTATTAACTAACATTTCTTTGATAGCTTATTTGTTAATAAACAGCCCAAATCTCAAATTCCAAAGTGGAAAAAGTTGTCGTGTGCCAAGCTAGTAAATAAATTAAAAAGGCAACTAACATGAGTTAGTTGGCTTGTGTAAGGCAACAGGAAGTAACTTTAGATGAGAATTTGAAAGAAAATAAACAAATTGTAGCAGTAGAAAAGTAACTATCTTGTAATTATTTGTATAACAGTTTCGTATGCTGAATTGCATTGAAATTGGAGATAGGTTGCGCTGATTATCCTGACCATTTATGGAGTTCATAGTAGAAAATTTAAATTTACTAACAAATTTAAATGTAAAGAATATAAAGATTAACTTATCAAGGAATTACAAACCTTATGTGAACCAGCCAGTATTGAACCAGATGAGATACTTTCAAAAAGAATCGTATCCTAATGATTTAAACAGAAAAAAAGATGAAGTACAAGAGCCTTTCTCTTGTGGAGATATAAATGAATCATTAAGGCTCATTAATATTCATATTAATATTAGTTTCAAACATCTTGTTTTTCTTTTTTACTTATGCCTTTACACCTTGTCGAGGTCATTAGAGGCGGGTTGGGACTGAGGACAAGGAATGGAAAGGAATTAAGCCACAGCGTTTCAAAGGAAGCATCTCAGCCTGGAGTGAATTGGGAAAACTATGGAAAACCCAAATCTGGAAGCCCAGACGGGGATTCGAATTGGCGTCCTCCTGAATGCAAGTCCAGAATGTTAACCACTCACCCACCACGCTCGGTCCCAACAGCTTGTAAATGAACGATTTCCATCTGCTCTATAATGCAAATATGCTCCGTCTGAGCTTCTGAATAACTTATATACACTACAAACATCAAAATTATCAGGCTCCTTCCTTTCTCAACATGGATCCCTTAAATTTATGAACGTATTACAAGATTAAAATGACAACAAATTGGACTAACCCCAATCCATCCACACTACATTCTCACATAGGTCTTTTCAAAATACTTCCCACAATTTCAGTAACACTGGATGAAATATGTGGAGCCCAAAGTTGAAGGGATTAGGGTTTCGGATCTGCAGGTGAATGATGGTATTTTTTATTTCC
This sequence comes from Vandiemenella viatica, assembly GCA_031002005.1. Classification (NCBI taxonomy): domain Eukaryota; kingdom Metazoa; phylum Arthropoda; class Insecta; order Orthoptera; family Morabidae; genus Vandiemenella; species Vandiemenella viatica. The sequence goes on along the minus strand of JARYHS010012519.1, from coordinate 159,030,164 downwards.
AATAGTCTAAAACTTTTTAACATAATCCATACAGCTGCTGACATGGATCTAGAAATTAAAATCATTGATAGAAGTGGTAGACTAGTAATGTGAGGCTAAGTCTTTGCCCTTATCTTTGGCAAATGAACAGATTTTCACTAAACAATGAAAATTTTAATATGCATTGGGTCTCAATAGGCTACTCATGATTTACATTACTTCCACTAAATACAACCTGGTTTACACTCACTGGTGACTGAACTGTTTGTTAATATTAAGTAACACAGTGTTTATTATAATTATTTTATTTATGGCTTTACATCGGGGTGGGATGCGACCGGGGACAAGGAACAGAAATGAATGCAGCCATGGCCTTTTGAAGCAAGCACTCTGGCATTCGCCTGGAATGGTTTAGGGAAAACATGGAAAACCAAATCTGGATGCCTGGATGGGGATTTGAACTAACAACCACCCAAATGTGAGGCCAGACTATTAACTGTTCAGTCACCACGCTCAGTCACAGTGTTTATATTATTTGACAAAGGACAAAATCATATTTTACACTACAATTTTAATATTATCGCCATACATTAAATGAGAAGTACCCACAGATAGAGCAAAATCAACATCTATTCAAAAGTATCAGATCTTTAATCAGAAGGAATAAAATCACTCTCCTGGAAGCACGAGCATCTAAGCCTTTCAAAGAACTTTCTTAGGTACCATACTATTTCTACCTGTAGTTCCATCATTTTTGGAAGCATTTCAAGAATGTATATGTGGGAAAACAGTATGGATGTTCCTCTCTTAGTAACAAAATTGTACTCGAGTCCCATTCAGAGGAATTGCAAGTCTGAGATATAGTCAAAAAAAATTAAGAAGTTGTGCTAAGGACAGTACCGAGCTGATTGAATAAAAAAATGTTAAACCACAGTGAAGATTGGGCATGTTTGATACTCAAGTGGAAATAAAAATCCGTATGAAATTAACATTTACTTCCTCACAAGCTTTCTGACAATGCTCGTGGAGCAGGAAAAGAAAACAACTTCTGTGTATAAAGATCACATTCTTCTGCCATGACTAAACTATTCACATAGGAGAAATTTTGGATTAAAATTTTTAAGAGAGCTGAAAGAACTAAAGGAAATCATCTGAGAAATTTCTGTAGTAAAAGTTAAGATTATTAAACGAGGGATTTTAGCAAAGTGAAACAGTTGAATCCATAGAACGTTGTTACTATGAAGAATTTGTGGATATAAAATATCAAAGTCAAAAACTGTAGGAACAATGTAATGAAATCTTTGTCGTAACTTTTCTCTCTCACTTCAGATCAACACCATAATAAATTAAATAAGGTCTTCCTCTTGTATCAATCTTCTTGAGTTCATAGACAAGTGTATAGGCCACTCTCAAATATTTCAGAGTATTTATTAAACAAGAATTTCCAACACATTTTAATTTATTTAATGCAGCATACTGATAAAAAAAGATAGCATTTAATGAATAAAATCCTCTCTGGTTACAAGTTAAGTGAGTTCATTGATAAAACATGACATTTCGCCTGTCATAACGTCTACCACCATTGTCAAATAACTGCTGTTAGTGGGTAATACAGCCGCTTATACACCGTGCACAGTCCACGCTATGTCATCCTGTTTCCGATAGGCCAATGACCGCTGGCAGGAAACATTGGCTACTAGCAGGAAGCTTTTCTATTGATGGAAGCCGTTAGCTGATGGCAGGTACCATTGATTGGTGGCGCGAGAGAGAGGTGCGTAGTTTCCAGAAATCTTGCTGCAGTCTCATTTTTTGCAACATTGGGCACCAGGCTTTGCTTAACTGAAATCCAGTATTTCGGTTAAAGAGATCATCCAAGATATGTTATTGATGGACTTACTCGGCTAGTTGCTCGAGAGGATTCTATTCTTATTCTACATCGAGAAAACCTACAGTCATACACAACATTTAATGAAAGTCAAGAATTTTGAATACATTATCATGTATATAAAAGGATACAACAATAGTTCCTTTAGGAACTGGAGTCATTTTCGCACCAGGAGATGTAAGGCCTGGGCACATAATGTTAGCTCCACTGAGAACAAATCGAATTGCTCCTTTATCAACTTGTTCCCAAGGCAGAATAAATGGATCTGGGGGAAAAATCAAGTTATTATTGAGAGTAGAAGGTTGCATGCCCAAATTGTGTATTAAATTGAAAATCTTTTTTTTAAAAAACACCTTTACTTACAAAATTTCAATAAGTTATTTTTAAAATGAGTCCATTACTGGTTTTGAAAAACGTCTTCCAAATGGTGTATTTAAATCAAACACAAAAAAATATTCAGTTGAAAAAATTACAGTGGATCTTAAACTTTGCCGTTTACACTTATCACAAAATTGGAACAAAAAGGCTTGTAGGAGACAACTTGGCTGCTGCTACTTCAGTTCTTTGTGCGTGCAGTTGTAAAAAAAGCTCCAGAGAGGGAATTTTGATGATAAAATGCGTTTTACCATTTACAAGTGGTGTGTAATGCCTCAATGTATAAACACATCAATTAAAACTCTAAAAAAAACTGCTTATTTACACTCCAAACAAGGAAAACGTGACAAACTTGCTTTGATGGATCCCGACATATTTACTCCTATCTATGAAATCTTCAATCTATTTCAGCAAGACCATTTTGATGTAAGTTTATACTTAATAATTCATCATGGTGAATAAACTTCCTACCTAAACATTTTTTTTCTGTGATTACTTGGACAACATCTATACAATACGCTGAATGATAAATATGGCTCAGAATGTTAAAGCACCGCACACTGGATTGGGGAGGTACAATGGGTCAAGATTGAACCCTGGTTGCGGATTTCTGCAATTGTCAAGGCTAATGCCGGGATGATCCCCAGTTTCCTGCCTCATAAATCACACATTACATACACAGAAATGAAAAAAATACACTTAGTGCACATAGAACACAGTTATATGTTTTGTTGACAGAGGAAACACATCTGCTTTCCCCATCAAACTATGACAGTCCTGTTAGCCACTAGGTTGACAAAGATGTATGCTTCAAAAACACAATAGCAGACCCAACCTCCGGTTGGAAACTACTAGAAAAGACAGACCGACACAACTCACATAGGAAAGTAGTAATGTTTTCTAAAATATATTAGCAATACTGACTGCTTTAAGAAACAAGGAGGGACTGACACCATTCAATACTAAATGGCAATACATGTGCACCAGAGGTGCCAATTTTTTAACTTCTGATGTCAATACAAATGTAATCTCCAGATTCTTGTCCTAACTGCAAGAACAGAGAATTTCTCAATATGTACCACAGATTTTGCATAGGAACTTCATGCCATTTTCAATTTACAAGTGCTTTGTAACTACCATGTCACTAGCAACACCTTAAATGGCATCTCCATCAGATGATGTTTATATGTTTTGTGCAAAATTGTTCAAATGCCCTGTAGAATTTATTACTACTGGTAATATAACTCTCTGCACCACTATCCACCACCAGCTTTCACTGTCACACTGGCTTGAAAATATAACAATCTGCAAAGAATCATTTTTCTGAGGTTTCAGTGGTCTTTTAATGCAATCCATTTCTTACATCTATTTTTCACAAAAATCACAAAATAATTTTTTGTTACCTTTAAGTTTTTAGTACAAACACTATTAAAACTTGGGAACAGATAAAAACAGGGTTTGTTAAAAGCCAAGACAGAAAAGAAAACAAGTAAAAGGTTATGATATGTATGTGTGTATTTTTTTGGATATAACTGCTGAGCTATCAATTAGCATCACACATGGCCTGGAATAGTGTTTTGAGTGAGTCACCACCCCTTTGTTGTTAACTTATCCATCCTGCCTTCAACTCTTGTAAGTGATATGTATACTTTATTTTTCATTATCACCTCATAATTGTTTGCAATTCATTATTAAGCTGTTTTGAATGTACTGAAATTTAGTAATAATGTAATATGTATGAAATATATGGTATTTGTCTAAGATGTGTTTCTCCAATTTAAGCAAGAAACAATACATTATTTACAATGCCATCTTGATAGTGTATCTAAAGTGTTGTCTATTGTGTAGAAATACTGAATTATTTACATCAAATAACATTAGTCTAAAAGAAAGTAGCTCTGTACCACTGCCATTTTAAGGGGCAAGAGTTGTTAACCACGGAAATAAAGCCGTTTTTACATTTGAAAATGTAATGAGTCTTGATATTTCTGTAAGATCTTTTTCAGGTAGTAGGTTCTTTCACTGTCTCAATTTACATATAAAAAATGTATACCAATGCAAAAAATTCTAAAATGCTGCAAAGTTTATAAAAAAAAAAGTAAAATGAATACAATACATCATTAAATTCTGTCCATCCAAAGTTTAATCAATAACAAAAAATTTGTCACTAAGGTAATTAAAACTCTACAAAAATCTTATAACTAACACGTCAAAAATCTACTACCCATATTTTGTGTTGCATGTACTTAGATGCAAAACTCAACATCTGAAAAAAAGTAAAAATCTTTTAAAATTTCTGACTGTATAAGTTATATATGTCAACAAAACAACTACAAACATTAATGCCAGCATTCCTGTTACCCCTCCCCCGGCCCCTCTTCCCACAACTATTCCACATTTGAGGCATTATACAATTTATTTTTTACAAAATAAGATAAGTTTAGTTTCTTTTTTGCGATACCGGACTTTTTGAATTCTGTTAACATTGTTGTTGTTTACTGCTCTTTGTACTGGTTTGTTCTATTTACACAAATTTTTCCATAACTTTGATTATTTATTTCATCAGTTTTATGAACATGCTGAAGAGAGACAATTTAAATGCATCTGTGCAGAACAATGCACAAAAGCAGCTGATAAGAAGGCAAAATTGTATGTACAAAGATTGTTATAGTTTCAAATTCTGACAACAGAATACAAGAAAAACAAAGTTTTCAGATATAAGGACCTAAGTCCAGCTGTGGTAGTCAAAAAGATCACCTCAAAATTTTTGATTTTAAAAAAAATAAAAATACAAAACTAACTAGCGTGATAATAATACGGTCTGTGGACAGATGGAAGGTGCCACTTCACATTGTTTATTGAGTGTGCCTCATTATTGTGGTTTTTTTTTACTTATGTTTGTAAAATGAAGACCTTAACAACTATTTAGCAAACAATTAGCAGTAGTAAGTTGGAGGGAACAATGGGCCATGAAAACATGATCTCATAGACAAAACAGTGGGAAGTTTTTCTTTGAGTAGGAGCTCATAAAATAGAGGTGGTTAGGAGTTTCAAGTACCTAGGGGAATGGATTGAATGGAACAACCTTGAAGGTAAAACAATGGAAGCGAGAAGGACCAAAATGGAATTAGCCTTCCAGAAGACCAAAAACACTTACAATAAGAAAAGCCTCTCTTGGAACACAAAGATAAGACATTAAGCCTGAAGACCTCTATGCAGCAGAGACACTAGTCATGGGGAGGAAAGGACAAATGGAGAAATTGGAAATCAAAGAGAGGAAAATTTTGAGGAAGATCATGGGTCCCAAATTCCAGAATAACAAACAAGTTTTCTACAGAAACGAAGCCCTCTACGCAAAGTCCGAGAGACTCTCGGAAACCATGAGAAAAAAAAAGGTTTGATTTCTATGGACACATATTCCGAATGAATCCTAACAGACTAACAAAAAAAATCTTTGACTTCTTTTATAAAAAAAAGACTAAGCCCAACTGGTTTAAGGAAGTGGAAAAGGATCTGAGAGAACTCCAGATTACCGAAGTGATGTTAAAGAATGGCACAGCCAAGACCGTGACCAAAGACAAAAGTAAGAGGTTCCAAGTTGCCATTAACACCAGAAAACCGATTCAAATATCAGAAGAGGAAAGAAGGAAGAGATCAAATAGAATGAAGAAATACTGGGAGAAGAAGAAAACGCAAGCATCCAAGAAGTGATTGATCTGACGTACCCCAAAGATGGGTGATTCGAGAAAAAAAAACAAAAAAAAACTAGCGTGATAATAATACGGTCTGTGGACAGATGGAAGGTGCCACTTCACATTGTTTATTGAGTGTGCCTCATTATTGTGTTTTTTTTACTTATGTTTGTAAAATGAAGACCTTAACAACTATTTAGCAAACAATTAGCAGTAGTAAGTTGGAGGGAACAATGGGCCATGAAAACATGATCTCATAGACAAAACACTGGGAAGTTTTTCTTTCTTTTTTTGAAAAATGGGATTATATTATTCAGAGAGGTGTTATGAACAATGTTACAAGGAAAACATTAATAAGCAGTTCAAAGAGACGAAGAAACCACAACACAGCAAAGTAGCTAGACCTGAAGGAGAAAAACAAGGCATTTAGGTTTTACACTGTTAAGTAATAACAAGATAGTAATTTTTTATAAAAGTACTCTTACTTAGTCATTCATTAAAAGAAACAATCCCAGAAAATAATTGATTTAGTTTAAAATATAAACAAGAGTACTTACATTTGTGTAAAAGGCGTAACGTTGGTATCCATGGACCTTCTCTGTGTCTGAAGAACAGCAGTTCACCTGATGTATTTACCAGAATTTCTATGTGATCATGACTAGAGAGAAAGAACATTCACCAGTTACAAAAAATAAAGTCCCATAGAAGTATTAATGGTAGTGTATGCCATCAATATGAAGCCTTCAAATGATGAGATAAAAAAATTTTCATCCTATAAAATAATTATTCATAAGACATATATTTCACAAAGTTTACAACACTTTGCAACTTCACAAAACATGTGCAGCAAGCTACATACAAATATTCCACTGATAAGCTTCTCAAAGGTATCAAGAAGAGTTGCAAAAGGCTACATACAGTTTCAAACAAAGAAACATCAAATGTAAGGACTAATTGTGCTTGCATTCAGCACAACTGTGTGGCAAGAAAAGGGCATGGAAGGAGAGGTGAATACTGAAAGCTGCTGATAGCAAAGACTGGAAAATGGGAAGGATAGGTAGAAGATCATACTAATTAATAAGAATGTATGTTAGTATTATTCCAAGCAATAGGATCTGCATTATCTCAGACAGCATTTCGAAAAAGAGACATGGTAGAACATAATTTACAAATGACTTTCGAGGATTTGTTTCTTCTGGACCACGCATATTTTGCAACTTATAGGAGTAAATAAAACACTTCAGGTAGGTATTATCCCTAAACCAACATTTGTTGTAATGTAATCTTCATGGGAGTTCAGCCAGATGGTGTTGTATTAACACAATGTTTCGACAGCTGGATCTACTGTCTTCATCAAGTGTCATACAGCTTTAGATGTTGCTAGCTGGATGTCACAGCCTCGACTGACTTAGCAGAAGTCATTAATTTGACAAATATCAGCTTGGCGAAAAGTAATCCCTGTCCACTGATGCTTGCGGAACTGACCAATCTGTACACAGCAGAAAACTTGGCGAAGAGCAGACCCCATCTGCTGGCAGTTGCTGGGCTGCCCAATCAGCATGCAGCAGAACTGGAATGCGTGATCCACAAACCGAAGACAATCTGAAGGCAGCACAGCCAGCTATCGAAACACTGTGCTTATACGAAGCCATCCAGCTGAATTCCCGTGAAGATTACATTGCATCAGTACACCAGGAAAGTCTCCACTCATACATTTGTTGTATTTTTACATGCAGTGGCATTTCACAGTTAAACTGCTGTATCATATTTTGATCTTTATAATTTAATTTTTGGCAACTTTTCTGTAAAATATGAGACAAGAAAATGAAGAACACACAACATCCAAGTAATAGACTCAAATCTCAGGAGTTTAGAACATTTTTTTTTTTTTTTTACAGGTGGAAAAAAATCATGCAATCATATATATAAACACTACCAAAGATTAAACCATCTTTCATCCTGGAAAACAGGCTGCCATATGATTTATCTTAGCATGAAATTCAATATGTCAACTATGCACAGAGAAACTTTAAATGTTACTATTGAATTCCTACCTTTCAAGGGCCTTAATTTGCATCTGAAAAGCAGTTTTTACCCAACAATGAAGACTTAGAAACACATGGAATAAAATAATATCAACAGCTATTAATATCTATTTCTTGTATAAAGATATGTATGCATCTAATCACATTTCAAATGATTTTATGGTAATAGCGCAATCACTGGGACTCATCAAGGAATTGCAGTTTTCGTTTGAAAACTGTTGCACATGTTCGTTGGATGATATTACTTAATATATGTTGCTCTTAGAGCTGTAAAATATATCCATCCTCACAAATTTCACTCGAAAAGTGTCATAACGTATGGTGGTGAGTGACTGGGAGAAAGCATATAGCCATGCATAATGATAACGCTATTGTTCCTTTGACTATATTATTGGGTAATATCTAGATCGCGATACCGCTGCAACCACTTACTGCCTCACAATGTAAACACTTCCCAATGGAGAGAGTATGACGTCACTGTGTTTCCGTGTGTGACGTGTTCAGTTTTCGATCGATTTGAGAATACACATTAGACCATTGAACATAACCAATAGTAATAATAATAATAATAATAAATACGCATTGAAAAAGTTAAAGAACATTATTACTTGCACAATTAATAATATTATTAAAATATGTACAACATTCCAAACTGATAATAACGATATCGTTCATTAGCATTAACTTTATTAGTCACAATTCCATTGATTTGTATTTGATTCCGTTCTTCTATATTTCCTCGCGTGGCTGAAATTGCTATTAAAATCATTCATATGAAATAAATATTGTCAATAACCGTTTGCGTTTAGTTTGAAACGCAGCCTGAACCATAGTAGCAGTGATAGATACGATTTGGAAATTGGTTTTCAGCAATATCAGTGTGCGACAGTTACGTTTCACTATGGTCCTGGCTGCATTAAGATGTAAACAGCGATAGATATGACATCCACAATAAGGTGTTCGATAGTTACGTTTCAATGTAGTCCAGGCTGCATCAAAACCTCATCGCAAATGAATTTATTCCTGTACTTCTGGGGCAAAATTAACGATTTCTCGATATGAGACGTATTAGTGATGGACTACTTTCCATGGAAGGACCCGTTAGTGACTTTTAAAGCTGTGGATGGAACGTATACGTCAGATTCAGCAAGGTAGTGATGTCATACTCTCTCCATCCAGCAATGTTTACATCGCGAGGCGGTAAGTGATTTCAGCGGTATCGCAATCTAGATATTACCCATATTATTTATTAATTTGTTTCTATTACACCCATGAAGATAGTGTATAACGCACAAACTTCACGCAAAATAATAAATAATAAAACTGCTCTAACAGTATACACTAAGCGAAGAGAGGACGTCATCTGTTATCATATGTGACTTCCAGCGATAATAATATTACGTGCAACAAATGCATCAACGACCAACAACGATGAAAACCAAACCAACTTTATTATAAAAACAAAATTTATAGTCCATTAAGCTACAAAAGGAAGCGTCTATGTCCATTTTGGTCCAGGCTGCATTCCAACCTATCCACAGGCACTGCTAATGATTCTGCTTGAAAATCATGATAAATGTTTAATAAATCCAAATTTCCAGCGATTTATGCTTTAAGAACAACCAAATGCCACTTTGGTACAGGCTGCATTTCAACTACAAAAACTAAATTCGTTTGACCTAATGCTGAAACAAGCACATTGCCACATTTTCAATCTAAACATAAGCTAAATTAATATTGCCGCAACCTATTTTGATAAATGCAGTAGAATATTAACATCTTGGGCATAACATGCAGATATGTTTCTTGACGATGTACTACCCATTACCGTTGGACATGTTGTATGTGTACGTAAATGGGGCAACCAACGTTTGCTTACGGTTCAGAGTTTTTTTTTTGTGTGTATTTTTCCATATTTATACTTTTATAGCAACTTAGCTACGCTCGGTCACAATAATTTAAAGCTGTACAATATCAACATAAACTAATATGCTGAAGGTGGATCAGATGCAGGCAGCAGCTGGTAAGCGGCCGCAGATGTCTGATAACACAACCAGATGTTCAGTTTTAGTCACAAAAATTGACTGTACGTGAACGTGACGTCATGATGACGACATGTTAACAGTCGCGATGCAGCGGTATTGCCTGTTAGATAAAACCCGATGCTTCTCCCAGTCACTCGCGGTATAGCGTTACAGCACTTTTCGAGTGAAGTTTGTGAGGTATCTATACATTTTACACCTCTAAGAGCAACATATATTAAATAGTATCACAAAATGAACATGTGCAACAGTTTTCAGAACAAAACGAGAATTCTTTGATGAGTCCCAGTGATTGCACTGTTGCAGATTTTACTTCATTTCTACATACTGGAAGCTTACTTTCTACACGTGTGTACCAAATTTCAGAACATAGGACAATTTTTGTAGGTACCGACATATTGATGTGGAACCCTGAAACCTATAGACAATTTATTGTCATGGTTCTCTATTCCCTCTCACATGCTAAATCTTTCACCACTATTTATCCAGGACTCATCACCAATATATCCCGTATTACATGTCCACTATTCTCTTCACTAACCTTCTATCTTGCAATGAGTCCCTACTATTATATCATTTCATTTACCGGATACATCATATACTCCTGTAAACTCTCAGGCAGTGATCAAATGGCAGCGGTAAAATAAGAACGAGGTAAGAAGGAATTGTGTTATTTGTTTGAAATTTACCACAAACCTTCCTCTGGTTATACCTGCCAAGAAAAAATGTACATCAAAGTAAAATTAAATGTACCTAGGCCTAGATGTGATGCCAAATGAAAGTTATGATACAATACATCATTAACAGTACAGAACACCATTATCCACACCAATTGTAATGCAGCCTGGTTCAGTGTGAAAAATATGCGCTTTGTTGCAGAAAAAATGCATTACATTCGTTATAATGCTGTAACAGTATATTTGGATTACATCAAGAAACAATAGATTCTTTGCTGGAGAGTGTAGATGGTATCTTCGCATGTAATTTGGTTAGAAATGGCAGTCTATACTATTAATGCTGTACCGTATAGTAACTTTAATGTGCATCACTTCTACGGTAAGTTTCATTTTGCTTTAATGTACACTTTTTCTCAAAAGGTAAAGCCAGAGGAACAGGTCACAATTTCCAAGAGAACAGCACAATTCCTTATTACCTCTTTCTTATTTTACAGTCACCGATAAAATATACAAGTATTGCATTTTACCAAATTAAAATATTTTCGTAACTGAACACGCCTCACTAATTTTGTTGATTAATGTGCAATATTAAGATTGGTATGTTGTGAAATTAAAAAATTCCCCATCAATGTGGATTACACCAAAGGAAATTGTCAAGTGCATATTTTTCAACTGTGAAATTTTAGAGATGTGTGTTTTACTAATTTTAAATAAAATACCATTATAATGTAAAATTAAATAGAAATGATAAAGCTTTACGATCATTAATTAATTTCCCGAGGAGATCATGCACTGGTAGCTTTTTCCCCCCAACATGCAACTGACAATTTCATCTGACCACGAAATAAAATATTTTATAATGTCGTCGCAAATCTATTGCATAACTGAAAAAAAGAATTATCGGACTGGAAACCAATAATTTCATAATCAGTGATGACTGTGCTCTTTAACAGAAACTTGAACTGCACTGGACGCACCATTTAACAATCCTGTAAGTATCCTTTTTCGGAAGAACTGTGTCAACATAGTTTTCCAAATATGGATATTGTTCAACTAATTTGGTCCTTATTCCCTTCTGAACAGAAGATTTAAGTTGCTGCACACCGGTCACGCTTTCCTTCTCTTCGAACCTGCAAAATGATATTTTGCTAACTTCAGGGGTCTACAGAACACCAATCTTACTGACAAGTAGCTTAAATTTAAACAACTTTACTCATTCGATACAAATTAAGTCTCACTTTTTAAACATATCAAATTTTAACCCCCTTTATGACAAATAAACAACACAATCTTTTTAATTGGTATCACACCACTGCAAACAAACGATTACTCTTCTCAAATTCACAAGTGGTCATACACAGGGTGTTCAACATTGTTCTAAATAAATATTTCTCTTACTTGAATGTCTTTTATTTTTAATATACGACACACACTTGAATCTATCCGCTTATAAATAATTTTTTAAAATATTATATAAGATTCAAAAGGAAGTATTTTCGTAAGGAACTGAATACAAACAACAAAGATTTGTCAAATATGTTATAAAACAGTTGGCACTATCGTTGAGAACAGAAGAATGTTGCGGTAACAAAACCCCTCTTGAAGAATTGGAATACATCTGTATCTATTAAGCACGTGGTAAGTGTTTGCAGAGTTGACGTTTCTGTTGTATTCGACGTGTCTGTTTCCAAACATTTATGTAATAATGTCGGACGTTACAGAAGTTATTTTGTCAAGTGATGGTTCAGGGCAAATGTGGAATGCTTCTATGTGGGATCCTAGCAATGGAACATCATTAATGTCTTATAAAGGTGGTGGTGTATCAGCACCCCATTCTCTGTGCCTTTTGGGTAACGATTATTTACTGGCTGCCGAACATACGAAGCCCATGTTACATGCATGGCTCCTAAATAGCCAGGAACCTGTCAATTTCGGGGCGGGGCGGATGTTATGTGCAGGATGTGTAACAGCCTTAGCTGTATCTCCTAGTGGACATTATTGTGTTGCCGGCATCGCAGAAAGACTTTACATTTGGCAGCTTTCATCTGGACGACTTCGTGCTGTGGCAAGTCGTCATTTTCAAGATATTACCTGTGTGAAGTTCACTGATGATGGATCGCACATAGTGTCTGGTGGAGAAGATTGCAGAGTCATAGTGTGGTCTCTTGCCTATTTGATTTCACAATTTGCGAGTGAAATTTTTTCTGTGCCTGGTGAAGCTGATCCACGTTACACGTTTTTCGACCACAGCTTGCCAGTTAAAGACATATTTGTTGGTCCTGGAGGAATAAGAGCCATGCTTGTGTCAGTGTCACTTGACCGAACTTGCAAAATTTATGACCTTGCATCAGGCAAGATGTTACTTTCTTTAATTTTTGATTCTCCTTTAACAGCTGTGACTGTTGACCATACAGATACTCTTGTGTTTGTTGGAACAAGTGGTGGAGGTATCCATGAATTTGAGTTACGAAATCCACCTCGGGAAGTGCAACATGTTGTGGACACAAATAAAACAACAAAGAAATTCATTGGACATGAAAAAGCAATAACTTGCCTTTCAACTTCTCTGGACAGCCAGACTGTACTTTCAGGTTCAGCTGACGCAAAGGTTATTATATGGGAATATACCAAGTGGTCAGTGCAAGCGTGTTTTACAGCATAAAGGACCTGTTTATAATGCATTTTTTACTGTTGCTCCTAAGCATGTTTTTTCTGAAGACTGGAAACCAAGTGTTGTTTTAAAAGGTTTTTGTAAGAATATTGAAGGCGAATTAAATTCGTTTGAAGTAATGACTACAGTTGATTTAGATGAATCGGTTGTTAGTGCTGGTAACTTGGAACATACAGATTTTGAAAGTGATTCAGGTTTGAAAGTTGAGGTTGCTTCACTGAAGAAAATAAATACTAATTTGTACAATTTTGCTGTAAACAATATCCTAAAACCTTTTGAGGACAAAAATCTGTCTAATCTAGTGAAAGTCAGTAGAAAAAGTTCCAGACAAGGCAGTTTCCAAGAGAAAGAAAAGGAAATCAAAATAAACATGACAGAAAACATTTTTCCACAAAAAGTTTTGCTTATTTTTGAAAACTTGCTGAAGCAGTTTTCAAATTCATAACTTAGTTTTCACTGGCTAATGAAAATAGTTATGCAGTTGTTTTATAATTTATCAGATTTTTCTATCCTTTTAGTGTACTGTCTTTAGGACTTATAATAAAACTGTAACAATGATGATGCCTTTCAATATATTTTCAATTTTTATTTGTATTTATTGGTCCCTAAGCATTATATATAGTACAGAGTATGCACAAACAAAACATAATTACAAACATTTAAAGAACACATTAATTACACAGTTATTCATCCTCTTCCTCAATGATAATCCCTGTAACTGAAGACTAACATTTGATTTGCAAACCCTCATAAGTGCTGTAGAAATAGTAAACATCTGTGTTAAATTTATTACCCTCATGGTTTGATTCTTTAGATTATTAAATATCCTGATTTTCATATGAGGTGATCCTTTCTGCCAGAAGGTAACTATTTGTTGTATATACGTAACAGTGCCGGTATATTTATATTTTTTTGAATGTGACCATTTTTAGTACAGATATGCACAGCAGTGGTTATTGTGCATCTGGCAAGAGCGCAATCACTGGGACTCATCAAGGAACTGTCCGTTTTGGTCTGAAAACTGTTACACACGTTCCTTGGGTGATATATTTAATATATGTTGCTCTTAGGGCTGTAAAACTTATTCATACCTTACAAACTTAACTCAAAAAGTGACGTTACGTTATACGGCGTGTGACTGGGAGACATACAGTAACGACGTATAACAATCATGCAGACATTCTTGGAACGATATTATTTAAGAATATGTTGCTATCACAGCCATTAAAAATGTATTCATGGAAGAATTTGCACACGCATAAAAAAAAAAATGGTCACAATTTTCAATCGTAAGCAAACGATAGATGCCATAATTACGTACACACATGCCACATGGCATTTATGAAAGTAGGTTGCGGTAATATTAACGTAAGTTGTGTTTATGAAGAAAGAGCGGCAGTATTTGTGTTTTAACATAGGGTTGAAGGAATTTAATATTTATAAATGTTTTTAATCTAAGATTGAAATGCAGCTTGTACCAGAATGGCAAATAGTTTTTGTTTCTAAAACAAAACTCTGTTGAATTTGTTAAAGATTTAATTTTTCTTTATTTTCAAGCAGCATTAGCGGTGGTTTTGGATATGTTGAAAGACAAGCGGATCCAAAAATTGAAATTTATTTAAAAATTTTGAGCTACCATGATTTTCGAGCAGAATTATTAGCAGCGCTTGTGGATAGGTTCAATGCAGCCTGGACCATAATGTTCATAGAAGCTGCCCGTTTAGCTTAATGATTTTTTTTTTTTTTTTTTTTAAAATTGAATTACCGGTCCGCCTGAACAGAGGTGAAGCAGGAACGTTTGCGTTATCATTATACATCGCCGTATGCCTTTTCCCAGTCACGTACGGCACTTTTCGAGTCAATTTTCTGTGAATTGATATATTTTACAGCTCCAAGAGCAACATATATTAAATAATATCACCCAACTAATGTGTACAACAGTTTTCAGGACTAAACTAGTATTCCTTGATGAGTCCCAGTGTCTGGGCTATTACCGTGCATCTTGTTAAATAAAAGTTTACGCAAGGATCTACTGTGTACTGGTTGCATTTTCACTATTTATTATTATATTAAAATGTATTATATTATTTTATTTGGGATTGTTAGTGATCACGATTCCATAAGGAATTGACATCATAATACTGCAGTAGTCAAATACAATAATACTTTTTAAGTACATTTTGTGGTGTCATCCTGGTCTGGGGTGTATTACAACCTAATTTATGCTTGAAAATAATGGTCCAGGCTGTGTTACTGCTTGAAAATGTGATTGACTACAGCAGTATAACATCAGTGATAATTATTTTTAATTAGGTTTTTCTTTACTCTTTCATTAATATGGTGTTCTCTGTAAACTTAATACACTTGCAGAAATTACTCATTTCTTCTAAATCATTTATATACACCAAGAATAATACAGGCCCAAGAATTGATCCTTGAGGCTATTGGGACTGTTGCTGCTTATTATTTTAATGTGATTGTGTTCATGGTTCACTGTCAAAATTTAGATGGTTTGCATATGACATAATCTTCTAGCTATAAAGGAGCAATTCTTGTATATAAAGATATACTAGCTGACCCGGTCACGCGTTGCTGTGACTTAGCAATTATAGTACGTTGGATTAATGTTATTCTAAACTTCCTGAAGTAGTCAAATTAATATTCACTAATTAAAACAAAAACATTTTAGTCGATTTGGAAATTCAAATGTAATTGCTAAAGAGTTACGGAGAGTTGAAATTAAGTACAAACGATCATAAAAAAATTTAATTTACATTTTATTACAAACTACTTAATTGAAAACATATGAAAAATTGATATTTATAAAAATAAATAAATAAATTATTTTTTATTTATTTATATAAACTGAAAATTCAGTTTTATAAATGAGACCTATGAAGTTGATTTTATAACATTTTTAACAATTATTTTCATTATTTTAAATTATTAAAATTTATAATTTTAATTTATCTAACTGCTAATTAGTGCACAATTTTTGGTTAGCCTGTCTTTTGCTAATACAAATAGATTTGATGGTTTCCCTACACGTGAGCAGGCGACATGGAGATACACGTATTTTCCAAATCCAATTTATTGTCATAGCGAAAGCCAAACGAATCGGATATTGAAGCCTTTTAAATGGTATTGGAGCTTCTGATGGTATCATTGGAATACGTGGCAACAGGACGATTTCTCCTTTAAACATTCCAGTCAAAATAATGTTTCAAGAACATTTCTGGTGATCCTTTTGATCACCAAACGTGTGCCGTTGCATAATCTAGATGGATTCAAATTACGAAGAAGAATAATCGGTGAACCAATCTTTAACCGGAGATTGTGTGGCGGCATTCCTGTTATATCCAAAGAGTTTAAAAACTCATTTGGAAAACTTACGGCTTCATTTTTTTCTACAATAGTGTCTATTTATTTAAAAGACATCAGATCACCTGGCAACAACTGTCGTATCTGGAAGTTGATTTCGTTGACATCGACATTTTTTGCCAAAATAGCACGATTACTGATCCAATTTTGAATAAGTAATTATTTGATATATCCAGGAACACACGCTGAGTTAGTTCATTTTTGAGTGAACAACAGTGCAGAATTTGTCTGGAAATTTGATGTATTGTGTATTTCGATGAAGTTCTATTTCCAATATCCAGCAATTGCTTACAAAATACTTGTGCCGTTGGATCATTTTGCAACTGTACTTTCATGTTCATGGTCAATCAAATTGTTTCGACATTCCGCCATAAAAACGATTGTTTTGAACATGCGTTAATCTCATCGGCAAAAGAAGAGCGAGGAATCACTGGTAATGTCTGTCGGAAGTCACCAGACAGTAGTAGGATAGTACCACCGAAAAGTTTATCGTTGCCTTTCAAATCTTGCACAGTTCTATGAAATGCATCGAGTGAATGTTTATGAGCCATTGTACACTCATTCCAAATTATAAATGAACTCTTTTGCAACACTGCAGTTTGTGGTTTGTCGTTTCTGGTAGTTCAAGTACTCATTGGAAAATATTTTCTTCGGTGAAATATAGACGTTAACCGTTTTCAAGATGTATTGCAAGATGCTGGATAGAAGGGTCTCTTTCATGGATGCGAAAACTAAAAATATGCCAGATAGCTTCGTTGCTGCTGATGTATCTACCTATTTGGTATCGTGTTATTTCGTCATTTTTATTTACATTTTGAACTTCAAATACGGCCAAATCATTTTGTAAATGTACTTAATGGATTTTACAGAACTGCAAAACTCGACATTAATATGAGCCTTATACGTTTTTGAAAGCAATGGTGAGTATGGTACCACCCACTGATTGTCAATTTCAACTTGGTTTCTAGAATTTGACATTCGCATTGTAAATGTTTGGCCACCATTCTCAGCGTTTCTGCGGCGATACAACGGATAACCGTCGATATCCATAATAGTATCATTCGTATATTCTTTGGGATACGGTTCTTACATTTTCCACCTTCCATGCATGGCGATGTCATGTTAAAAGCAATGCACGGTCCGTGGATCATGTGACTGGTAACAATATCAAACAATTCTTGATCAATTAATGGGTCCGGAATTTCGGCTGAAATTATTTGATCAATTTCTTCTGGACGGATTTTAACTTCAAGCCAAGTCAAAATGTGAGAATGAGGCAAACCTCGCTTTTGCCACTCAATCAAATACTGATATCAACGTGTGTTACCGAAAACCGAATGTTTTACGATTAAATCAATCAATGATTTTAATTTTTCTTTGAACACACGTGACGTGACATCATGACGATGCATTGATTGTTGGCCTGGTAATAGCAAAGTTTGTATTTCTTCCCAATTCGGATTACATGTAATTGTAATAAAGAAATCTGGACGACCATAATGACGTACGTAAGTCATCGCATCATGTATATATTTCTGCATGTTCCGTGGACCGCCGATGTAGCTTGAAGGTAAAATAAATGCATTACCGATATCACTGGCATTTAAATTTTCATAAATATTGCCGATAACAGCATCTCGTAAGTGGATGTAGTCCTCCGATCGTAATTTAGCCTGGTTGTATCGAATAAATCGCAAATGCTAGTTTTCAATCCTGGCGTACATATCCACGACGTATTGATGGCTCAGTTGACGATATCGAAGGATATAGTTATCCTAATTACGTCTAATCATCAATCGGGGGCAATAGTACTTCATTGAAGTAACTTTTTTTATTTTTCATTACCTGAAAAAATAATAAATAAAATAGTAAAAAGTAAGAAATCAATGTAGTGGGCCCGCTGTAATCCGGCCCCTGGTCGGAATACCGCGGGTCTACTGTACTAATAAAATAACGAATTAAATAGTGAATATTAAATTTACCAGCAACTGGATCACGCTGTTTGATGTTGATGTGATATTCATCCTGCCCTTGCCAGAATATCAGTGGATACTGGAGTGCGTCATACGAACGGTGTAGATTCGAAATTATGCTAACAGTGCTATCTCGACGTGTGATTTTAATCAACTGAGTCACCAACCATAAAAACTGCGAATTTTTTTTAAATTTAAATATGGCTTTCGGCAACTAAGCCATTTAGCCAGCTTAATGTGCTTATGATATGTCATCCAGTGGATTTGTTTTCTCCAGTACGTTATGATTCCGAAGTATAGACACCACAGGACGGACAGGACAATCACACAGACGCACAACACTTAAATTTCCATGCCCGCGGCCGGATTCGAACCGGCGACCTTCGGCACGCGGAGCTAGTGCTCTAGCCCCTACGCTACCGAGGCCGGCTGCTGCGACTTCATGTACGGTTGGTGCGTTGAACCTGCCAGCGTGTTCTCCTGATGGTAATTTGTCAGCTTTGATGACAATTTGATAATTGTGGCGACACTCTTTTAAACAATTGAATAAGTTGATTATTTTTTCGAAAAAAATTTCCAACTATACCACAATTGCTCTCTCTCTTCTGCTTGTTCGATGAAATTATACTGGCACCTAGTTTTAACGCGTTCCTCACAATTTCCAATAGATTTGGAGAAACTTCGGGTCATCGTTTGGCATCGGTATCAACGACCAAATCTTAGGTACATCTGGTCTTGTATGTTGAATGTAGTTTCAAAATGACGTCCATCAGATGTGAGATCGCAAAGTTTTGCTGCCCCAAAAGACGTCATCTGGAAGCAAGAATTGAATTTGCGTGTCTTGCGCAGAAACAATTTCGAATCGTTTGATTCGCCAGCAAGAAGTGATTGCAAAGGTTCTGGAGGAGTGGGAAGTAGTAATAATACAATTTTTCCTGATGCACAACACATGCCGGCTGCTTCATTGCGGAATTTCAACGCCTGACAGTATTGGCATACTTTGTCCATTGCATCGATTGCAATTTTAGAATGTGCAGAGTAATCAATGTCTTGTGCATATTCGAACGCAAGACGATCAAATGATACACGTGTTAAAGCACGGCGGATTTGCTGTCTCTCTCCTTCTCTTTCTCTAAATGAGCTAAGTGCTGTTCTCGTGCCGCTTTGTTCTCGATATATTCTGTCACAGACGTTCATCACGCTATTCTTGAGATTCTTGCATACGACGCTCAGCTGTACTGATTCTTTGAACTTCCTTACTTGCCGCGATTTGTGTTGCTGATTGATGAGCTCTCTCGACACGTTTTCGTCGTGCCTCTTCAATACACGCATTGTCGAGGTTAGATTTTTTGGCGACATTTCACTGAAAAATATTTGAATTACAACAAAAAGTGCCTTTCTGAAAGCCTTAAAATAAGACACTATAATACAGTGGTGAAACCAGAATTTTTGGGTCCATTGAAAAATAAAGTAAAATGGAAGTTAAGAACTAATGAGGAAATATATCATAACATTGAAAAAATAACAGAATGAATCAGAAAAAGAAGAATGATATTTTTTTAGATACATTTATAGCATGGATGACACCAGGCTTTCAAGAGGTTTAGAAAGATTTGAAACGAAATAATATCAGTGAACTGTATGGAAAGAATATTTTTTCGAAAGCAGACTTCGAATATCAGGATTCCAAGGTAGAGAGGAGTGCAATAATGAAGGAGTACTGGGGAGGAAGAAAGAAAAAAACAACAGGTGAGGAACTGAAACTGACACGTCCCTAGCTGACCATAACAAAAAGAAGAAGAAAAATGATAAGCTAGCGAGAAATACTTACACGATTGAATTTATCGTAACGTTTTCTTCAATGTTATATTCATGTGTGTAATTACTTTTTCGTTAGGTATAATACCACACAAATGATGAACAACAATACAGTATAATTATAACACAATACACAGCACAATTGAAACTCACACATATGGCGTGGAATAGACTGTAGCATAAATAAATCGAAACGCAACGCCATCTACTGGATGGTTCGATAAATTAACACACCACCATCTGTTAGGAATAAACTGTAGCATAAATAAATTGAAACAGAACGTGATCTATTTATGATTACCCAACCTAGCTAACCAAGTGTTGTATCGATAAGTTAACACATCGCCATCTGTTAGAAACTTATGGAACTATAATTTCGTGTGGTCGTAATGACCTGGTGACATGGTTTCTACCTAGCCCGCCCATCCTGCCTGGTACAGGGAACCTACATTTTAACGTCGAATCTGAACCACAGTACCATTATGGCGTATTTCACCTTACACAGCACGCTGGGCCGGAGGTTAATGCCGGGTTAAGTTCCTATAAAAATCCCCGCCGAGACAGAGATTCGAACGGGGACCTTTGCACCTCCAGTCAGACGCCCTAACCACTGAGCCAGCAGATCGCTTAGGATTTGCGGCTTACAAATAATTACAAACCATTGTCCTATGAGAAACATGTAATGAACATTTAATTCGCAAATAATAATTATTGAGGTCTATAATCCAGATAAAAACTATCCTATCTTTTAAGTTGGACTAAATTACACACAATAAGCCAAATTTCATCTAAATTGGTTATGTAGTTTCGGAGTTCATCCCGGACAAACATCGTGACACGAGATTTTTTATATATAAAGATTTTGGGTCTCGGAAATGACTCTTAACGATTTGGATGAAATTTCATATTTAGATAAAATTTTGCTTTTTAAGTTTATCTAAATAGTTGTCTTCCCTGCAAAAACCCAATTTTACAAAATACGAACAATTTTTGCTCCTGGTATCTCGAAAACAGTTCTAACGCCATCTCATAGACGATTCAGGTACCCGGGAGCCCACTAATATTTTCGCTTTGGTTTCAAGGCACTCATATTTTTAAACGAACCTTTCTTGCATACATTTCTTTGGAGGAATACTTGCACGTTTCCTTTTAAATATTTTACAGATAGATTTTTAAAAATTGGCTTTGTCTGAAGTGATACTTTACTTTATAAAACCTCTTTGAAAGTAATATTGACTGTGTATCAAACATCATATTACTGAATTGTAAAAAGTAGTTATCTTTAAATACTACCAGTTTAATTTGAAACATTTTAAAAGTAGATATTTAAAAAATAGATGTTGGCTTTGTCAAATGCTATTTTTTCCAACTTAAAAAAAAAAAAATAATAATTCTAACACCACGTTGTGTCTACTGTTTTACCTTTGGTTGTTATAAACAACTGAGCTTCGAAATGCATAAGAAGAATTGTGTACTAGTTGATCTATGTAAAACATCCAAAAAGGAGATATTTAAAATTGGCTTTGTCAGAAGTGATTCTTTACTACATAACTTCTTTGAAAAAAATATTAGCTGTATTATGTAATAATCATTTACTATTTGACCGCATGTGTATTTAACACAAATATCAATATTACTGAATTGTAAAAAGTGGTCATTAGGGTGCTGTGCAAAGTACGGCCAGTAGAAAAAATTGTTATTTCGGGATGAAAATGTGATTAACTTAGTCCTTAGGCATTAGTATTCAAGAAAAGTCTATGCGAAGTCGACAAGTCACAGGTGGCTCGAGATGTCTATTGCCGCTAAGTCAGCAGTGTGCCTAATCTAGTTGTGTTTAGATTGAATGGCAGCCTGGATCAGATTGATTACTAACGTTCCATGATGCTTAAAGGATTCTGAGTAAAGAAAACAGCTGCCACACTAAATTCTGGCTGTAAAAATGTCAGATGTCTATTGATTCATAGGCAGTAATGTGCGTAATTGTATGTTTCGGCGCTAATTACAACATTGTTATATATTTTACGACTTTCTGGTGCACTTTTCCTTAGTGTCTAGGAAGCAGCTAGCCATATTTTCAACCCAAATTAACAGTTTTTTTTCTACTAGCTGTACTTTGGACAGTAACTGGTTATCATTAAATACTACCAGTTTAATGTAAAACATTTTATGTAAGTAGGAAAGACATATAATGAATGTATAACAAATATTGAGCGGTCTGACTGCTCAATGTAATTAGTGGTGAAAATTCCAGCTACGATCCTGTGTTCAAATCCCGGTGGGGGCAAGAATTTTTAAGATTTGTATTTGATTATATGAACTACACTGGGCGTTCTGTGGTTCGGAATGAATGCTGTAGGTCCCGGAGGAAAGGAACTGGCCGTCCTACCTCTGATACAATTGTTTTGTATCCTCCTACTGCAGGATCCAGCTAACCTTCAGGCTAGGTTTTTATACTGTCTATATATTTAATCTGTCTAATCTAATACTATTATATGAGCAACTCTAGTAAATAGATTAAATTAATTTCTCACAAACTTCTCTAAGGATTTTGATGAAATCTTGCATACTGAACAGAAATCGAAAGATGCCGAGTGAAGATTGGTCACTCAGGTACTGGTATATCATAGGATCAAAATGGCTGCATGGTGACCTGGATAGAATATCTACATGGGTAGATCAGCATGGAATGAAGATAAATGCTAAGAAGAGAGATTTTATTAGGTACACAAAAAAGGATCTAAAGGTAGTTTTGATTATAGGGTGGAATCATAATTGCTTGTGGAAGACTTGGAATGTAAATATCTTTGCATTACATTTTATAATAAACTCAACTGAGCAGGAAGTAAAAAAAAAAAAAATCCTTTATTTATTGGTGAAGGTGATGAAAGGATGTACCAGAAGAGTTTGGGGATTGTTACAAAACTTTGGTCGTACTGTTGGTTGAATTTGGTGGTGCAGCGTGGGACCCACATTGTAGGCATCAAATAGAGGTGTTGGAGGACGTGCAAAAAAGAGCAGCTAGATTTGAGTGTGGAAATTTTGGCACGACCCAGTCAGTAACTGATATGGTAAAGGAGCAAGATTGTCAATCACTGGAAGACAGGAGGAAGGTGAAGAGAGTACTGGGAAAGTGGAAGGCATATTGTGACATTATCACTAACTCCCAAGCCATTTTTATTATTATTTTTTATGAATATTGTTATGAGCATGTTATTAGGCTTAAGTTCTGTATTAAAAGTTAGTTACTTAATTTGTATTTAATGTAGGGTTTCCATTTGTAGTTTGTGTAGAAATCATGGGTAGCTTAGTGCTTTTATATTAGTATAAATCCGTGACCCTGACGAGCCATCTGTTAGACAGCAGTTGTTCATTTGGTCTGCTGTTTTTTTTTTTTTATAAAGGCTCAGGGGTTGGGACGGACGGGGAGTGTGTGTCTGTGTGGTGTGGATAGCAGACCGCTGTGACCTGCCAGAGCAGGCAGTCTCGCTGTACACAAGCCGAGGCAGCTTGTATGTTAATGTAATAGTGGTGTTAAAAATAAAAGCAACATTATATTCAGCAGAACGTTAATTTTATTTACATAGTATAAAATTACTACAATTCCGAGCTGATGGCTTACATGTGTAAAAAGAGGTGAATGTGGGCTGACCTCAAGAATACACGCCAGCAGTAGCTCGTATATGCTGGTTAGGGGTTGGAAGAATATTGGTTGAAGAATTAGGAATAGTGCACGACTACAAGCTAACCCTATTTCATTCATAAGTGAGTGAAAAAGTTTCTTTATATTTTTGCAGACTGGATGCACACAGTTTACACTGCTATTTGTCTTAAAACTATATTCAATGATATGTTTCCTATTGTGCAGATATGACTTTAGCTAATCTTAGTTAAACCTTAATTAATTGTTGTTTGCTTTTCAGGAACTCACATTGCCAGTGTATTTATTATTATTATTTTGGTTATGAAACCTAGACTAATTCCAAAACATGAACTACTATTTTTAGTTTACGATACATATTGAATGCTCGTCAGAGTGGCTGCACACCTTAGTGCTATTACACTACATCGGGAGGTTAAAACGGATCTACGCTAAAATTCTAGGCTTTGTGCACCGGCAATTCTGATTGTGATTTTTTGCAATCACTTAGATGAACAGTAGTATGGTCCCCAATCTATGCCTCATAAACTCTACATTTCATTAAAAAAAAAAAAAAGAGAGGCTTATGTGGAATACAGGTTATATATTATACATACAGATGGTAATACATCCACTCCCCCATCAAAATTTGACAGACTAGTAAGCTGGTAGTAGGTGGAACCTTGCTTCCAGAATAAGCATAGCCTCTGGAAGAGGCTGTGCCAGACAACATGCAAAGGAGGGAATGTTCAAAATGATGGTGGTTATATACCGAGTACCTTATTTTTATTTGATATAGATGTATAATAATATTGAGTTTCAGAATATCACTAGAAATGTATGTGTTCTTCAAGATATACATACATACATCTGAATTGTTCTTACAAAAACATTCATTCTTTTTTGTTATCATTCAGGATTTTATCCTCCTATATTGCAAGAAATGAAGGTGTGTTATTTGTTTTAAGAACTATCACTAGCAAATCCCATCTACTTTCTGGAAACATTTTGCTGTGTTGTAACAGACCTTATGGTTTGAACCTTCGTGCATTTTACGAGGACATTTATATCGGCTACCAAAACAGAAATTTGTATCTCTTCTAGCACTTTAGAGAAGGCATAAAAAATTAATAAAGTACTCGTTTGTAAATTCTATATTCAATCTTATTTGTCCTATTACATTGCTTCCTTGGCAATTCTGTTAAATTATATTTATCAACCTCATATGGGATACATTACGCCTGAATTTTCCATAAAATAATCATATTTTCCCATGAAAGGGGTGCTGTTTCCTTTCAGGCTGGCAAAGTATTGAAGCTCCATTTCCAAACAATAGACCCTACAACTTCCTGCTAAAGATTCTGACAGTTGATACTGAAATTCACCATGGTAGCCAACCTCATACATAAAAATACACTGCGTTATAATAGTGACCAATTACTACTCTATGTTAGTGTATTTGGTCAAGAGATCGTATCGACCTACCCTCCTTCTAGCAATATTATACAATTTTTATTTTACTTAAGATGATAAATAGAAGGAAAATGGTTTTAGGTAATGACAATATGGAAGGATAGGTAAAGTGCTATCAGAGATAAAGGCAGGAAGGCAGCAACAAACAAAAATATTATGCAGAAATTTCACAATATTTTGGCATGATATTTTAATCTACCTGATTAAAATAAGAGTTAATGGAGTATCAGAAGAATGTGAAATGTGTTATTCTTTTATGTGCATCACTACCTTCATCCCTAATAAGTAATGAATTTACTTTCCCCAGAGTTCCTTATTTCTATTTCACTTAATTTGAAGCAGTAATGTAAAACAAGAAGCATAGCTTTTAAATCTATTGTGCCAACTCGTACAAAGAAGAAAGTAATACTCTCAAAATAGCTTCTTTTTAATTTTTTACTTCCTGTTGTAATTGTTAATAATTAATTAATTGAAATACATATTATGCCTTGGAGGCAACTTTCCTTCATACTTATGGTTTGTGCAAGTTCTTAAATTCTTTAGTCTTAGGTGTAATGTTTATTGCCTTTGTAGGTAACTTATTGAAGTTCCTGGCTTGTCTATATACAAAGGAAATTTTCCTTACTTTCTTATGTTTGATATCAAGTTTTAATTTATGATTAAGGCCTTTTTCTTCCCTGCCACATGCTGCTCTTGAATCTGCCTCGTCACTAGCTTATGCCTTACAGGCTTACCATTCTCTTCACATGCCTTCTATAAATGTTAGTGGTTTATTTAAATCTGTTTGGTCTGTTGTGTGAAATAGTAAACAACTACTTGCTTGGTGGATGAGCAGTAATGCTCTGGCATCGCCAGTCGGGAGGAAACAGATACGAATCCAGCCATCCAGATTTTGGCTTTCTATGGTTTTACAAAATCACCCCATGTGAATGCTGAGACAGTTCCTTCAAAAAGGGCATGGCTGAATTCCTTCCTGTACCTTGCCCCCAGTGTTTCCCCACCTCTAATGACTTCTGCGTCATTAAGCCATATAGCTGTCAAAAAAAAGTAAATTCTTCAAAAAAAAAAAAAGTGAGACTTAAACCTCGGAGACAGCTGCGTGATCATAACGCTTGAGACAGCTATGTGATTATATGTGGTGATAACAGCATCTAAAAAGCTGAAGTTTAAGAAGTAACGATGTTGTTAGCATGAAAATAAAGAAAATTGAAACTTGTGTATGTTTGTCATCAACATTCTGCACAAACCTGAGCTGATATCACATCATGCACAAATAAAAAGAGCAAAAAAATTACGAACCTGTTTTGTGAAAGTGAATTGTAACACATTACAGGACATGGAATGCACAGAAACTGTTTGAGGAATATGGTATTCGCTTGATATTTCACTACATCAAAACCAAAAATGAAAAGCCTTAAAATTCTGAAATGAAAGCGCTATCAGAAGTGTGTCAAATGTGTATGTAGAACACAAGAATTCTGTTCTGATCATTACAGAACTGTCTGTTACAACAGTGGTTGAAGCACCAGTATCAATCTACCCCTAGGATCAGTCTATTAAGAATTCTGCAGTTGGTACTGGAATCTAAGTGAAGATGATAAGAAGAGAACAACTTGTCTGAGAGATACTTCCACCATAAAGGTGAGGATTTTTGATAGTCGTGGAGAAAAATAAAATATTCATTATCTTGCCTCGAGTTGTACAACAGATTGATGGGAGCAGGATGTAATGAGCTCTTAATGGTTCTGTATCAAAAAGTATGCGGTGAAACAATCTGAGTGAATTTGAAGTACTGTTAAATATTAGTGAAAAGGAGCAGAAAAGTAGTTCGAAGACAACTGTATGGTTGTAAGCAATGAAAAAACTGTTTGGATTAGTTTCAGTCATATAATGAACAAAAATAACTCTAATAATTTGATGAATATAGGCAATTCCTATATCAAATACACACCTCCTACAAAAAAATTTAAAGATATTTATTTGAAGGAGCATTTTCAGATCAGGTTAACATGATGAATAATTTAGTAGGAGATTAGGTAAATTTTGTTATATTTTTAGAGTGTGTGAAGATTGTTGCATTTTGGAAACAATGTTTTTGTCTTTTTACGCATTTGCTCATAGCTTATGGAAATAGGGTGTAACTTTGAGGAGGAATTCAGCGCTTGCAAAACAGGCATTCAAACTTAAAAAGTAATAAGAATTATGAAAAATATAACAGAGCAATCGTGAAGTGGATTTATTTAAAGAGTTAAGAATATTGATTTTTGCCATCTACAAATTTATTTGAATATATTCACTTCCTTAAATCGCATCAGAAATATGCAACATTAAATAGTGATAATTATGGCAGTGAAAATGTTGTTACTCAATGAAAATAGGGAAAGTGACTCATCACAGATGGTATTTAAGTTAAAATGTGATCTTGCAAGGGATAGGGTGTATGGCTAGTGAATCAGTAATGTAAATACCAAGATCTAACCACATGTAAAGTCAGAGATAAGCAATAGGAGTAGTGTGGAGATCACAATGGTTCAGGGAGATGTAGTAAGTACTCCATAATTACAGGAAATTAAAAGTTCAGTAAAGACGATGCAAAGTAACAGAACAAAATTAAATAAAAAATACTTTTTATCAGGATTGATTTACTGCTGGGCTCATTCTTGCCACGAGGTGGACCCTGGCCTTAACCGGGTAATAACTAGATCGCGATCCGCTGCCACCACTAAGCGCCTCGCGATGTAAACATTTCCGGATGGAGAGAGTATGACGTCACTGTGTTTCCGTGTGTGACGTGTTCAGCCTTCGAGTGATTTGAGAATACACTTAGGACATAGAACGTAACCAGTAGTAATAATAATAATAAAATTTATGGATTGAAAAAGTTAAAGAAAATTATTACTTGCACAGTTAATAATATTATTCAAATATGTACAACATTCCAAACTGATAATTGATATCATTCATTAGCGTTAACGTCATTAGTCACAATTCCATTGATTTGTATTTGATACCGTTCTTCTATATTTCCTCGCGTGGCTGAAATTGCAATTAAATCATTCATACGAAATGAAATATTTATAAAGCAAGATTTCGTCAATAACCGTTTGCGTTTAGGTTGAAATGCAGCCTTCACCATACTAACAGTGATAGATACGATTTGGAAATTGGGTTTCAGAAATATCGTGTGCGACGGTTACGTTTCACTATGGTCCAGGCTGCAATAAGAAGTAAACAGCGATAGATACGACATAGAAATTAGGTGTTTGATAGTTACGTTTCAGTGTGGTCCAGGCAACATCAAAACCTCGTCGCTAATGAATTTATTCCTGTACTACTGGTGAAAAATTAACGATTCACTATATGAGACGTATTAGTGATGGACTACTTTCTGTGGAAGGCTCCGCTAGTGACATTTAAAGCTGCGAGCGGAACGTATACGTCACATTCAGCAAGGTAGTGACGTCATACTGTCTCCATCCGGAAGTGTTTAGTTCGCGAGGCAGTAAGTGGTTGCAGCGGTATCGCGATCTAGATATTACCCCCTTAACCTTCAATAAGGCTCCATAAGTAATATATCACTTATTTCTATTATACGTATTTTATAGTTTTTATTTTTTTGTGGAAATTATACATATTTCTTTTTGTTGGTCCCAAAAAATTATTTCTTCATTTTATTTTTTTAATTTATTTTGTTACTTTACACAGGCTTTCCTGAGAATTTACCCTCATGTAATTACCCCTAGCTTCAGTCATATGGTATAATGTCAAAGTGTACATTGGCGTTATGCAACAATCACACATTAATTTGATCGTGATGCCTGTTACGTGATATTTCTGATACCTTTCCTGAAGATGCTGGTAGATTCTTATACTATGTTTCAGCACCAATCTGTTGAGTATTACTGTGGCAACAGATAACGGTGGAGAGGATACACATACAAATAAAAAGTCATTGCTGCTAATAATTTGATATATCCTGATCACACATTAGAAATATCATTCAATCAGACATTCGAAATCACATAGGAAATTGAAGGTTATACTTCAAGGTACAACACTGTTTCACTCTTGCAAATGTACTTTAAAAGTACAACCCCAAAATAGAATGAGATTTAAATTGTTCAAACAGGGCTACTGTTGACTTTTTAATTCATTGTTAAAAAAGTTCTTGATGTTGAATTTAAAATGATGTTCTTCTTCAAATGAATGTTAACATTCTCAAACTTAGGGAGTGTTCATAAACTACGTACACTAATCAGCGAAAACATCATGAAAAATAGCCGTTATATCCGCCTTTGGCACAGATAACAGCGGTGACTCGTCTTGACTCGTCTTGGCAAGGAAGCAATGAGGCTTTGGTAGGTTGCTGGGGGGAATTGGCACATCTGTACACACAAGTCACCTAAATCCCATATAGGCTATTCCAGGGAGGGGGGAGGGCGGCGGGCGATAAGCTCTGATGTCACATTCAATCACTTCCCAGATGTGTTCAATCGGATTCAGATCTGGCAAGTTGGGGGGCCAGCTCATCAATTGCAACTCACCACTGTGTTCCTCGAACCACTTCATCACACTCTTGGTCTTGTGACATGGTGCAGTATCTGGATGAAAAATGCTACTGCCATTGGGAAACATGATCATCATGAAGGGGTGTATGTGGCCATCATGGTGCCTTGCACTAGCTCTACTGCACCCATGGATGCCCATGTGAATGTACCCCAGAGCATAATTGAGCCACCACTAGATTGTCTCCGTCCTGCAGTACAAGTGTCAAGAAGCTGTTCTGGAAAATGATGGATTCGCACCATACCATCAGCTTGATGAAGAAGATATCAGGATTCATCAGACCATGCAATGCTCTGCCACTGCACCAACGTCCAGTGATGATTGTGATTTTCCCATTTCAGTCATAGTTGCCAATGTGGTGGTTTTAACATTGACACATGCATGGGTCGTTGGCTGCGGAGGCCCATCGTTAGGAGTGTTTGGTGCACTGTGTGTTCAGACACACTATTACTCTGTCCAGTATTAAAGTCTGATGTTAGTTCTGTCACAGTTCACTGCCTGTCCTGTTTTACCAGTCTGCGCAGCCTACAACATCCAACATCTGTAATGAGGGGTGGCCGCCAACCCCTCGATGTTTGGACATGCTGTAATGAGGGGTGGCCGCCAACCCCTCGATGTTTGGACATGGTTTCAACTTGGTTTCGCCACTTGTTGAAACACTCATCCCAGCACTCCTCGAACACCTGACAAGTTGTGCATTTTGTGAAATGCTTGAGCTGAGCCTCTGGGCCATCACAATCTGCCCTCAGTCAAACTCAAATAGATTGCGCGCCTTCCCCATTCTAAGCACGGATAGCATGCTCACTGATACTACATGCACCATCAATGTATCTGTCTGCCAGTCATTCCTCGTCAGGTGATGCTCTATCGCCTGGACGGGTTATATCAATAGTAGGTAGATAGTCATAAAGTTCTAGCTAATCAGTGTAGCTCCATATTGGCCTCCTGTGAA
The DNA here is from genome assembly GCA_031002005.1 of Vandiemenella viatica. Lineage (NCBI taxonomy): Eukaryota > Metazoa > Arthropoda > Insecta > Orthoptera > Morabidae > Vandiemenella > Vandiemenella viatica. The sequence goes on along the minus strand of JARYHS010012519.1, from coordinate 158,998,998 downwards.
CACCCTCCTCTCCCCCACCTAGTCTGACATGGCTTTTGCCTTATCCCCCTCCCTTTCATATAGCATGTAGCTTTTTTCCTTATTAATTTCAGAAGACATTTTGTACTGTTTTCTCTTGACAGACTACTGTAAATCACATTCGGTGATGATTAAATGATGGAAAAAAATACTCACCTGCTGTTGTTCTGAACCTTATTTCAACTGTGACTAATAATATGAACGAAAAGCTATGTGGCTTGACTCGGAAACACCCCCCCCCCCTTTTTCACTTGCAACCCAGCATAGCTTTCCAGACAACCCTTCCGCCCCCCTTAATTGAGTACACAGGTTATGAATGCTCCCTTATTCCGAGGTGAGAGAATTAACCTTTTGGTTGTCACATTTTGAAATTTACAGTCACAACGAGACACATACTGTTGGACTGTAAGATTGATACTCATTGTGCAACACGTACAGTATGGCTGGATTGAGACTGTCCGCCACAAGCAAACATTGCTCCCCTATATATAGTCTTGGCTAACATTGAGCTGGATTGTTCTGGACTTTTGGTGTAACCCCACGGGGAAGTACTATTCTCTTGTGAATTACAAATATACCATTTTCTCATGGTACACTATTTTTAATTGGATTTGCTTGAAACTTTTATATGTTATAGTGTTATTTATTTCGAATATTTTAGATTATAACAAAGTTTACTTGTTTAAGGTTATTAATTTTTAAAAGTCACATGTGGCGATGTCATCAAGCTTCATACCTAAAATTCCATTTTTCTCCTTTTAAATCTCAAATTAATGTTAAACTATTATGTTATTATTATTAAATGAATTTTTATCTCCCATTTAAACCTACTTTTTTCTTCCTAGTTGTTTTATTTACAAAATTCCAATTGAAATTTCTCTTTAAACAAAATTTTCCATCTGTACATGTTACACCTCAAATTGATTGTAATTTTATGCTTTATTACTACAAAATAATGTGGAAAAATCCATATTGTTTGAGAAATTAAACTTTATAAATTTTATGTTCTTTATGAAAATGTTTAAAATGTGAGTAGAAAAGTATTATTAAGAAAATTTTAATAAAAGTCCTTTATTATATAAATGGTTTTGGCTAGGTTATTGGTATGCGACAATTCTTAGTCTCTTGTGTGTATATGTCAAATGCCCTTGCCATATGCATATCCTAAGATTTTATCTCAAATACTGCAAAGTGATTTCATGTTTACATGTTCATAATGACCATCCTGCCTTCAGCTGTGATGAGTTACGGGTTTTTATTTAGCATTTAATATTAGTATTTAATTGCAATGGAATGCATTCTTAGCGATTGTAATAAATTACAGTGGAAGTGAAAAATTTACCAAAAATGCAGAAAGAATATAAAATTAAAATTTTTGAAGGGATAAAGTAGTTGTGTAGGGAAATTGCCACCAGAGTCTGCGCTCCACTGCAATTAATTTTAAATAAATTGATATATTTCAAATGCTTCTAATTTTTTGTAGTTATTGTATCATTTTTAAATATATAACTATGATATTGGTGAAGGAGTTCCCAACATATTAGTCACGAGCTCATTCAGGTTTTAAGTCACCATGATAGACAACAGTTGAATCCAGCAGTGAGGCATATAAACATGGAAAAGAAGGTGCTGCTTGAGAAAGGCATTAGTTCTTTCTTGGAGGTTGTGCCAATGGACACCACAGCAAGATGGGGTTCAGTAGGGTTCAGGGGGTATCTTTCTGATTTTAGCTTTTAGGGCGCGTCGACGACGAGGTCATTAGCGGTATCTTTCTGAGTTGGTAGTTACAGTTGTAAGGTAGCCCATCATATATATTATTTCTATAAGGTTTTTTTTGTCACAAGCCTGTATCTTCCTTCATACTTAACTGAAATCAATGAATGAAGTGTCATTTTAAAGCTTATGGTCTTCCCTTTGGTCACATCATATTTTAAGAAATGAAGTTTTCGGAATTCGGCCCTTAAAGGGCGAAAATGTCAATATTTCTAAAATGCTGTTTTCTGTGTTATGAGTCAAATATTTCCCTGAATACCTGTCTGAGATCGTTTAATGAAGTATCATTTTAAAGATTAAGATATCCGCTTTAGTGACGTCATATATTAAGACAGAAATTTTTCGGAATTCAACCCTTATAGGGCAAAAGTATCAATATTTTTGCAATTCGTTAATGTGTCACGAGCCATTTGTCTCCCTTAATATCTAACTGATATAGATAAATGAGGTATCATATTAAATATTAAGGTCTGCGCCGTGGTAACATTATATTTTAACAAAGGAATTTTTTGTAATTCGACCCTTAAAGGGCAAAAATGTAAATTTTTCTAAAATGCGTTTTTTGTTTCTCGAGCCATTAATCTCCCAGGATATCTAACCAAAATCGATAAATGAAGTAGAATTATAAGGAGTAATGTATCAGCTTTGTGAAATCATATTTTAAGAAAGAATGTTTTTGGAATTCGACCCTTAAAGGAAAAAAGTATAAATTTTTCTATAACCGATTTTTGTGTCACGGGCGATATATCTCCCTTGATATCTAACCGATATAGATAAATGAGGCATCATATTAAAGAATAAGGTCTCCGCCATGGTAACATTATATTTTAACAAAGGAATTTTTCGTAATTCGACCCTTAAAAGGCAAAAATGTCAATTTTTCTAAAATGCCACTTATCTCCCAGGATATCTATCAAAAATCGATAAATCAAATACGATTGTGAGGAATAATGTCTCAGCTTTGCTGACATCATATTTTAAGAAAGAAGTTTTTGGAATTCAACTATTAAATGGAAAAAATATAAATTGTTCTACAACGTATTTTTGTGTCACGAGCCTTATATTTCCCTTGATATCTAATCGATATATATAAATGACATATCGTATTAAAGACTAAGGTTTCCGCCGTGGTAACATTATATTCTAAGAAAGGATTTTTTTTGTAATTCAACCCATAAAGCGCAAAAAGTCAATATTTCTAAAATACGTTTTTTGTTTTTCGTGCCATTTAGCTCCCTGGATTTCTAACCAAAATCGATAAATGAAGTAGGAGTATGAAGAGTAATGACTGAACTTGGTGACAGTATATTCAACCTCACTATTCATCGCATTTTATTCGCAAAATTTTCACACGGGTCGTCTAGTTTACACTTATAGTTAGAGGTTACTTGTTAGTTTTTAAAAATAGGTGACCAAAGGGATGCACAATGGAAAATTATAAATACTAAAAAAATAGTTGAAGCTGAAGAAACAGTAAAAGATTGAGTCACAACTATAAAGTGAAGAGTATTGCTGAAAATATTACAGAGCCAGTTAGTGAACTGTAAAATGTGAAAAGTAATTGAGTTTTGTACCTTAATAGAAACACATAAACCTAAGTAGTTCCAGGGGTACATTCATGGTCAAAGGAAGTAAATCTAGACATTGAGATTTTGTCTGACTGTTATGGAGTGTACAGCAAAGATAGAGGAGCAGATGGTGATGGGATATTCATGCTGGTTAGCAAAGACTACTACAGTTCTCTGATGTTCATAGATCATAGCCTTGAGTTACTTGCTGCAAGTTGCTGTGGTGATAAAAATTTAAAATAAGGATGTTGGCTACTAAGTTTTTCCCGGCGTATTGATGAAATGAAAATTTCTCGGGATTTCAAGGATGTTGGCTGTTAACAACAGTGAAAGGATGAATGATAAAAATGAAACTCTTGAGGAGAAATAAAATTCAGAGGTGAATAAAGAATGGTCATTATTGATGGGATTTAAATTTATGGGGTGTCAACTGGGAAGGGATTAAGATTAATAACACAAAGGAATAGAGATTTGCATGTACGTTGGTTAGGGAACTAACCTTTACATAAGTGGTGAAGCAAAGCACAAGACAACAAAACATGTTGGATACACTTCTAATATAGGTTCATGATAACCTAGTGAAAGTCTCACATAACTGAGAGAATAAGTGATTCTGAAGTAGTTCTTATGGGTGTTAGAAGTTTCAGTAAACAGTTGGTCCAAGTTGAAGCTAGTATTACATACAACTATAAAAAGGCACGTGCTTCAAAAAAGTACATAAGAGTCGAGCTGGCAACGTTTCAAGTAATAATAAGTATGGAGGGAAGGTGCTGAAATGTTTATTCCTTAGCAGCAAATAAAGAAAAGGGCAGAACCTACATACTATAATAGTTGTCATAAGACCTTGTTGGAAAAATATCCAAGATTTTATGCACCCTCTTGTTGTACCATTTGAGAAAAGCCTCATGAATCTCTGCTCCCTCATGTCCTTCCCAGTCAACAGGTGGTAAACTCAAGTCCTTACCTCTATAATTCTCTTCCTGCCTACACCACTGAATTCTGAGTGTGAATTTAGTTTCTTCACAAGGATTTTTATCTTGCTCATTAATTTATCGACTATGGTAAGCAACCAAGACACGTATCTTTGCTTTCATGTCTCTCCAGATATCTACCTTTTGGATTTAATGACAACTTTCATAAATGAACATCAGCCAACTGTAGTAGTCCTTGCTAATCATTATGATTACCCCTCCACAAACTCTTGCTCTATTTTGTGGGACCCTCTATAAATGCTGGGAAATATTCATTGTTTATTTTTCCTTCATTTAACCAAAACTCAACTACTATAATGTTTGGTCATTTTACTATGCATCTGTAATCAGTATCCTTTTTGTCAGCTATCTTTATCCCTTCATTAGCAGCCTCTACCCTAAAAAAAGACACCCGTGCTAAACCCATCATATCTGGACATGCATGCACTCTCTCTTATAGCTTTCACTCACAACTCCGAAAGAAACCCTTTCCCTCCTCTGCATAGTTGTAATCCATATCAAGTAAACTTACAATAAATTCTAAGAATATAAAAATTTTATAATAATTTTCATTTCTCATGAAAAATAGTTTTTTCATTAAATGTTATATTAAGAGTTGAATCTTTGGCTTTTACTAATCTTAAGATTTATGAGGCCTTAAAGTCACTTTTTAACTAAAAATGTTTGTTTTCTTGCCATTTGGAGGTTGGTAAAGTAAAAGAGAAGGGGGGCATTATCTTCAATAATTTGCAGTATACGTATTAGCCATGAACTTTTGATTTTAGTATTTGTTTCTTCTTTTTTTGGTTGTCCTAGTCTTCTGCATTGGTAGCTAGGAATCTTCCCCAGCAAGAAGTTAGCAAAATCCAGATATATCAAGAAAGGTAACAGTAGCTGTTTTGGCATCAAGTTTGAGAAGACTCTGTTTCCAATTGCAACCCATCCAAGTCGATTTAGGTTTGTAGTTCCTCTTTTAAATAATTCAGACAGGTACTATGGCCATTAATTGAAATAATCTCAAATTTTTTTAATGTAATAATACTTAGCAAACTGTAATCCATATAGAGGTTTGGCTGATTTATAAATGGAATGCATTCATTTTTTACCATAGACCTGCAAACTCATCATTCAAAAAGCCATTTGCTTCAGCCTCCATAACTTCAACAATCTTCTCCTTATATGTTGATATCCTGAAACAGTTGTTGGGCTTATACTTGGGTGTATTTTAAATAAAAAGTGTGTTTCAGTTTTTTAAATCTTAAGGAAGAACTTCTATTGCTAATTAGCAAATTGTCAAAAATTTATGACGACAAGTAATTACAATTTTCCAATTTAAGAATAGCATTGTTATATAATCTTGATAATGTCGTAAGATTCATGAGGGGAAGCTAGTCTGAATATTCATCTTAGGTTTACTTGTTATTGGATTGTCTTTCAAATCACACAAAATTTGAATCACTATAACTCATATCCCTGTTTATTTATGGATTCCATATTAAAATCCTTTTCAACTCCCCCCCCCCCCCCCCCCCCAAAAAAAAAAAAATCAAATTTTGTGTAAACATTTTACAAATATGAAACATTTGTGAAAACAACTTATAAATTTTTTAACTAGAAACATGCAATGTCAAATCGTTTATCTAACTTTGTTGTCTGAGCTTGTAAAATGAACAATGTAGCCTACTATTGAATTCATAAGAATACAGATTATATGAACTATTTTTGTTTCAGTAAAGAAAATGGCAAAAGTGCAAAGTTCAAGGGCAAAGATATATGAAACAAAATTAACAGTTGCTGATGAACCAACCCAGTATGTAGAATCTGCTGGTGATCGCCTCATCAAGGATCTGGTCAACAAGCAGTTGGACACTCAAGTTGATTTACAGGAGTAAGCTTTCATTTTCCTGTTGCTATATTGTATGAAAATATAAGCATTTTAAAATTTCTGGATAAAATTTTTTTTTTAATGTGTTGTTTGTACATGTACTGAGAGATCCATTGTAATTTTTAAATTCATAAATATTTTTAAAATTGTTGTTATAAATCATTATTGATTATGACAGTATTATGTTGCACTGCAATAGTTCTGAAATGAAGTCTTGTATCTGCCAACATCATCATGTTAAAAACTGCTATTTAGAATTTGTGTGTTTAAATTTTTCAACATTGTTGATTTATATTTCAGGTTCAAGATGAAATATGCCAGTTTTTTTTTTTTTTTTTTTTTTTTTTTTTTTTTTTTTTTTTTTTTTTAACAGTAATCATTGAAGTTCTTAATTTAACAATATTGTTTCATAAATATTGTTGAGGCAATAACATTTTTGTGGGGGATGGGGAGGAAACACAACTATTATATACCACAGGTGACAGCAGGAATGTGCCGGTTTTAAAGAAACCATGATCATACAACAATTTTGACATTATTTGGGTTACATTTCTTCAGTGGTAGAACATGACTCACAGGGTGGAAATCACAGGAAAACTAAAAACTTATTTTTTGGCAGCAGTTGACTGTGTAAAATGAAGGGTTGGGTAACAATGTCAGATGAAGGGAAAAGAGGTAGGGGCAAATACTCAGGAGAATAAATGCCAATGAATAACATAAAATACAAGTAATTATCTCAGAAAAATAAAGTAAGGAGTAATGCTGTGAAAAGCTATTAATGTGGAAAGTAAAGATAAAACCACTCATCACTCACCAAAGTTGAAGGGAAGAGGGCAGCAGTGACGAAACAAACTCCACAAGCTCCAAAAACACGATAATTTGGGCTATTTCGTTCATCATGAAATTAGAAACATGCGACTAAGCTTGTGCAGGCCCCCTACCTCAACACAGCCATGTGAATGCAAAAAATTGTTTTTTTTTGTCACTGCTGCATTCTTCCCTTCAACTTTGGTGAGAGATGAGTGGTTTTTATCTTTCCCTTCATATTAATGAATGTAATAAAATATATGTGTATTGAAAATAAAAAAATGTAACAAAAATCAGAACAGTAACTCCAACTATTGTGAGTGGTTGTTCACTCAGGGGCAGAAAAATTAAATCCATTATATGTTTTTGAACATTTCAAGTTTTGTAGGTCATTCAGCACATCCTTTTCCAGAAGCTGTACTTATTTTTATGGCAAAATTCTGTCTGCTTATTGGCTATTATCGACGAGACATAAAGCGAGAAGAAAAAAATAAATAAATAAAAAAGCCTGTATTTAGTAGAAATTTGTTGTATTCTGTATCATAAAAAATTTTAACATTAGAATAAATGCTTCTGTTCTGTTATTATTGAGTTTATTTTTTATTTATTTTTTTGAAAGATAATGCTTCTTCGAAGTCCCTTTTTAATTTTTAGGCAACTGCGACTCTCAAAAGAATTTCAGAAGTCTACAGAATTTGTGCCTCTAACAAATTTAAAATCAGGTCAAAGCTCATTGAAGGAATTTGAAAATGCAGCTAGAAAAGCTTCACACATAGAAGACTTAAAATCATTTGGACTCACTAATGAAGAAGTAGAGATCGCTGTGGATTATGAAATGGGTGAAGATTATTTTTCTGAAAAATACAAGAAAATTGAAAATTCTGTCCTTACTTCACGACTTCTGCTTATAAACACAAAAATTAAAAATGGAGAAAGACAAAGAGAAGAAGAGATATCCAAGAGGTAATGGCCATTTATGATACTTTTTCAGATTAGATCTACACAGCTTTTCTTGTAATGAAAGAATTAAATATGCATTTTTTTAATATAATAAAACATGTTACATCTGTTAAAATAAAGCTGTGCACAACACTTTGGAGTGCTGTAAGTTATGTAAAATTATTATTATTATTAATTGCAAAGGAACTTTTGCCTGACTGACTGACCAAGTGCTAATTTATGGTCATGTTCTTCTCTTCCCTTCTACATACTACTACTGAATTTCCAACCAATTTCTGTCCATGCCTCCTCTCACACATCAGTTATCAACTATGCTCCGTAGTAATTTCCACAGATAAATCTAGCTATTCTCTTTTGCACCCCTTACCGTATCCACACCATATTGAAGCAGAGACCTGACCAAGGTTCTATTACTCCTGTATATCACATTATTTCCTCCTCTAATAGGTGTAGTACCTCCACCATGTTTGTGGCTCAGCTGAGCTTATTATACTGTATAATGATTTGATAAAAATGTTTACTTTTCTATTTTCATACACAATAACATGACTTTTTCGCTTTTATTTTCATTCCTTTTGACATTTCTAGCCAGATAGTCTTTCCAGATTCCTCTGTAGTTCAACACAGCCATTTTTTATGATAATCATTTTATAAAACAGCATTATGCTGTATGGAAAATTATGCAATATCATGTATTAAAATAATGAACAACAGTGGCCTCAATACATTACCTTGTGGCACTCCTGTTTTCACTTCCATGCTCTCTGATCTCAAGTCCCTATCCTGATTCTTTGCTTCCTATCCCTTAAAAATTTCTACACCCATCAAGAAATACTTTGATACACCCCAATGATTCCAAGTGTATTCATCACAAGTCTTTGTCAGAATCTGTCAAATGCCCTGAAAAGACTCAGTGGTATACTTTCTACTTTGTCTGTCCTTATATTTCATCTGGAATATAATATCCATAGCTCTTTAACAGAGGTTCACATGAATAATCTCTCCCAAACCAATAATGCTGATCAGCATCGAGAAATACCTTCTGACCAAAATTAGAGGTCTTAAGTAAATTCTAAGTATATTTTTAGAGGGAGAAAGAAAATAATTAAAAAAATATATAGTAAAATATCATGAAACAATAGAGAAAAATTCACGTAGTAATAAGATAATAACAATTTGACAGAAAGTTTGAGATTTATAGTTGAAAAACAGAATTTTGTTTCAAAGCTTTAAAGTCACCATGACACATGGACTTCATAAATTAATAACTTTAATGTGTACAGTTACAAGAAACATTGTCACAACTAAATTACTTGAATTAAATCATACAACAATGTTTTAAGGAAATCCCACTAATACTAGTATACCATGAGAATCTGGAACTTTAAGAATTCACAGGATGGTAGTTCACCATGAAAATACACCGATATTCCAGATCATTTAGCCAGAGAGTTTAAATGGGCAACCATCTTGGCCTTGTGACGATCAGTCATAAAACAGCAGTCAGCTATTTGACATAAACTGTGTCGGCCTATACCTAAAGACTTGTGATATTTGAAACTTATAGTTGAGTGAATTTGTGCTACACACACACACACACACACACACAAAATTCAAAGTTTAAAACAGTTCTTGTAAGCTCACTCTAGACGGGGTTGCAATTCAGTTCAGGGTTGAAAGAGTGAATGCTTTTATGCTTGAAGAATAACCTGCAATCTTCTAATGTGTGTTCGAAGTCCGATCTAGTATGCAAAAATGTGTGATCAAATACCAGGTTTGCTTCAGAACTTTTTGAAATAATATATTATTTAACTATCATCGTGACGTTTCCTTTTTTATGTTATCCATAAATCGTTAACTGTTGTGGTGTAGTTGGTTCAATAGTTTGGCAACCACTTTAACTAATCTATGCATCTTCAGAGTAGGCATTAGACATAACAAAGATTAATCCACAATTACAGTTTAGGCTATACCTCACCATAACCCCTAGCAAGAAGTAGTTTAACACACTGTGTACACTTTTTAACTAACCTTGTTCCTTCATAATATAACCCAATTATATAATTAATAGGAGAATGGCAATAAGGTCCTTTTAAGAATTCTTTTAAATATCTTTATAAGTTTCTCTTAACTAAAAGCAAATAGTTTTTTTTAACCTCAATGTGGCCGTGTTGTCCGTGGGTGCCCACATAGCTTGGTCACACATTACTATTTTGCTGATGAGCAGCCCGGAATATTAAGTTTTTTGTGTTTTTTTTATTGCTGCTGCACCCCTTCCTTCAACTTTGATGAGTAGTTAGGTGTATTTTACCATCCCATTACATTGTAGTTTTGTAAAAGTAGATCTGAAATAATATAATCTAGATTTTTAAGAGCCAAATTATATGTGAAAGAATAGGAAGCCCAAAAATCATATTATGAGGCTTGTTAATTTTATCAAAATTTACTTTTTTAAAAAAAAAAAAGCTTTCAAAGTCAGTTTGTTATAAAAGGTTTTATTGACCAGTAAACATGTGGTAATGAATTCAACATCTTTTCCCTCACATTGGCCTCAGAGGACAACAAGACACTGGCCGCCTGTTACGCAAGTGTCTAGTTGAGTGTGGTAGGACCTGTGTCCTACCCTTGTTTTCTGTATAAGTGTATTTTTGCTTGTGAAATGTGTAGTTCATGAGGTAGTATCATCCCAGTGTTTGCTTAGATGATTGTGAGATACTGCCTGGAAACCACAATCAGAATGTTGCTATGCAGGGAATAAGACTCAAACAAACCTGATTCCATTGTACTTCCCCAATCCCATGTGGTGGCACTTCAATGTGTGCAACCACACTGTTGAGTTTAACATTATTGCTATGTGATACTTTTTCATTTGTGTGCAGATTGGCTGTAGGACGACATGAACATGAGCTGAGCATATCAATAAAACCGGCAAGCATGCATACTAGGTTACTTCAGTTTGCTTTGTCTTGCAAAGCTGGTGCTACTGATCCTCGACCTGCTGATCATCCTATACATCATCTCAAAGAGCTTGAGAAAGAATTGTTTGGCTCCTTGCATAAAAAACCTCGTAAAGAAAAGATCACTCTCCCTTCAAATTTAAAGAAATATTCACGTCCTGTCTCGCCCTGTGTTTCATATAATTATGAAAGAAATTCGACACTTTGGGATGTTAAAGATGGACCTTCACTTGATGCTAACAAAATTGACTCTCGCAAGGACATGAAGTCAAAATGTGAAGTTAAGGTTTATACCTGCAAACCGGAAACCTTATATACTATCAAAGACAATAAAATAATACCATTAAATTCTCTTCCGAAGCATGTACCAGAAACAAAAAAGGAATCATTTGGAGGAGAAGCATTTGTTTTATCAGATACGAACAATTCTGAGATCTCAGCTATTTCAATGGATGATATTCAAAGCAACAAAATTAGTGTGGAGGAAATTAGAAGGCTTCCAAGATTTAATAACTATGAACAGGGATGTCCTTCTCCTGTAAGTATGAACAACTTTATCTCTCAGTTTGTGTGATATTTTGTACCATTGTGTAAAAGTTCACACATAATTGATTTGATTACTTAACTGATGTATTGAAAACTTGCATTTCCAGATTCTTTTTGTCAAAAATTTAGCAGGAAGTGTGAAGGAATCTGATCTTGTTTCATTGTTTCACCATTTTGAACTTCCTCAAGGACAGCGCATAATTTATAGATTGATGACAGGTCGAATGAAAGGGCAAGCATTCATAACTTTTCCAGGTAAACATAAATAAGATAAAATTAATTTTAGTTGTAGAAGTTTCACATTGTAAAGGTGTAGGATAAAATACCATGAGACAACATACCAACATACTTTCAAGGGTGTTACTTGGCATTCACATCTAATTATTTTGGACTGTGGAAAACCAAACTAAAGATGGCTGGACCAAAGAATGGATTTGTGTCTTCCTGAATGTCAGGGACAAGATATTTAGTGCTCATAAACAAGGCTTGGTAAGCACATGATAAGGCTGATATACATGGTGAGATTTACTGCTGGTGTACGAATAAACTTTTTAATGTGTTACTTTTGTTTCTGCATGATTGAAGAGTCACATGAAAGACAGAAACTTTCAAGGTAACCTTTATTCCAAAAGCAGATGAGTTTTGGCATTAAGCATTTCTATTGTGAATCAGTTTCAGATTGTTTTAATCAACAGTATCTTCTCAAATTTACAAAAAATATTCCTGTAGCTATGAACAATCCCGGTGGAAAAGAAAAAAAATGTTGTTGCTTCATATATTACACAGTTAAAGAGGAAAGTTTCATTAATAATGTGGACTAAAGGCTTACCTTTCTGACTTAACCTTCCATCTTGCTGAAAATGTTACAGAAAACTTAAGGACATTAAATACTGCAATGCTGGTCCATCATTGAGCTTTTTATAACAGTTTATTTAAGGATACTTTAAGAATATTTGGTATACTGATTATTTTACCTTTCTTCCTATTATATATTGCAAAATATTAAATTTTGAACAGTTCTCATAGTTATATCTTTTAATATATATATATATTTTTAAAATACAGATGTTACTGTTGCCACCAAAGCACTGGAAATTGTTAATGGCTATATTCTGAAAGGCAAGCCAATGATCATTCAGTATGGAAAATCAGCATCAACAGGTTGAACTGTGAGGTGAGGTTCTAGCTTGTTTTGTAATAATTACATCAGTTAATTTGAGTGGTCTGCCAGTTGCTGGAAACATTGTTTTAATGTTATACTACATCATGTATACCATGTTAGGATGCCTTTAATTAGAATTATTTCCTTTACTACAATTTTTAGGTACAGGTAGGAGGACCAGGATGAATATAAAAACAGAAGTACACATTGAAATATTTCAGTTGAGTAAGGTTTTCTACCAAAATATTGGACTAGCATTTTTTACCAAAATATTGGTGACAGATTATTTTCCCTGTCCTTCCTTGTTTTTGTTACCAAGCAGGAAGAGGACAAGAAGAATGCTGGGAGTTTCTAAGAGATAAATGGATGATCAAAAAAATTGATTAGTGAATGAAAGGGAAAATATAACCATGAGCATGAACTGGCATGCAATATCAGGGCATTGGGATTTTTAAGTGTGTCTGTGTGTGTGGGTGTGTGTTAGAGAGCTAGGTATTGGAATAATTAACAAGGGAAGTGATTAATAATTTATCAAAACACTTGACAAATTATAAATTAAAATTTGCAAAGAACAAAAGCTGGTGAGTGGAGAAATTAGACAGTAAAATTTTAAGATAAAAAGAAAAAAAGGGAAAAAATGGGTGTGTTTGGAAATTTCCACTGGAGCTTATGCTCAGTCTAATTAAATTATATTAATATAATGGTTTCTAGAACACTTGGCACTGTCTACATCTATGTTACAAATTTGGCATCTTGGTTTGTAAAAGACTGAGCTTCAAAAATATTGAATAAAGTGATTTTGTAAAGCCATTGGGTATCATACTTATTTTGTTCCAGGATTTCAGCAGGCTATATAAGTTTGCAAAACACAAACTTGTCAGTTCGATGGACACAAATTGATGTTTCTTTTGTGGTAGTACAAGTAAGTGTTGAATCAGCTAACAAATAATGCTTGTTGTACCTAACACAATGATATTCAGACACTATTAAGAAGAAAGGTTTTGTTGTTGTTGTACCGACTGCACATTTTTATTTTTGCATCTCCTTAATTAATTTGAGGCAAATGTCAAAATGTTCCTTAAACAGAGTCCACAGGTGGGCTGATTTGCATTTATTAGTGAAACTGAATTGATTGTTGAATATACTTTCTAAATTACAAACACAAAGGCTTCCATCTTTTTTTCTTTTTTTTTCCAGATATGAAGGTGGTCTAATACGCAAGGGAAGCCAGGTCTCCTGTTGGTGTGTCGTGAACAAATTTGAACTCATAAACATTGGAGAAGCTGTTGAAATTTATGCTGTTGAATAAGATGGTATGAAGAATAGGAATACCATCATGTCTCTGGAGTGAGATTATAATTGATTGAACCGATTGGTAAAGAGTCCCAATTTGAGAGACAGCTTAGAAAGTCAAAGACAGGAATGAATTATCGAGGAATGTGTGAACACATTATCTAAACCATGGAAAGAATTTAATGTGAAAATTTATGTAATGCATAAATATATGTGTAGGAAAATTTCCAATGATCCAAATACTCCAGTGCATTAAACAAATGAAAAAATATATTAATGTGAGATTCCTGAGTGATGGTAAGTCCATTGGCAAGCTGTGTTTAGTGAGGTTGATGTACACAAAGTGTATACTGCAATTTTTGCAGCGTGTTTTATCTTAAAGGAACGGTAATTTTACTAACTACTCATATTGAAAAGCAGGATATGGATTCAATTTTATCCTTGTGTTAAAGCACATGAACATTGGCATGATACATATTATAAACTGTTACGTGTGTAAAGTTTCACACATCATGTTATTTTGTTACATGTAAACATATTTCACTTGCTGTTATGCTGCTTTAATTTGTATGTTGATCAGAAAGAGCATTTATTTACTGGTATTCCCTTTAAACAACATAACCAACACCTATATTAATATTAAAATATAAATATTAATAATTGTCATGAATTTTTTTTAATTTTCAAGCTTAATTTTAAAGTTGTTAGCCTGGAAATAATTCCAAAAGTTGAACAGAATTTCTTCCCATACACAATAAAACTAATATCATAATACTGCAATGACAGTAAAACAGGATCGTATTGTTAACTAAATAAAATGTTATTCATGTTAATACACTATCCCTTGTAATTTATTGACATGAAAACAAATAATATTAAATTTATTTAACGTAATAGACATCAAAACAAATTATTAACATAAATGAAAATTAATACACAAGAAAATTTTAGCAGACAATATACAGTTAGCCTTCATAATGAACAACAACAGTTTCCAGCTGCTGGCTGGGTCTACAGAAACCCTGATAACTGGCAACAAATTGGGGCTCTGTTACAGCCACATCAGGACTAGCAAGCCAGTAGAGATAAAACTTGCTTTCAAAGCACAAACAAGCTTGGAAAGGATGGATCTAAGAATACAATTAACAATGAATTCAAACAGATCATGAAGAATCCTGTCTAATGACATTAGTCATCAGGCAATTACATGGTTTTGTGCTGGATGGAGGATTATTTAATGTTTTAACATTCAAAGTTTCTCCTAACAACACTGAGGAAAAGTGCAACCAACAAACCATGTCAGCAACAGTCACTTTACCAGACAGTAATTTGATTTTTCATTCCTTACTTGGTTGGTACAGTGTTGCCATATAGTGATACAACTTCTGCTCATCAGCTTGGATTATGGTATCAGCATAATATATACACTAAGTCTCATTCATGAAACTACAGGCTCTGTTGTTAAGCCATTCCATCTACTTTGTATTTTATAAAGCTCTAACAATAAAGTGCACATCATACCCAGATAAATAGAGACAAAAGATCCTTAGCTACCTTTAATTTTAGAATTGGAATTGCAGCCATTATGTGGAGCCCATCTAAATGCAGCTGTGATATAACAATTACCGCGGACATTTACAGTCCCTGGTTCAATTATTTTCCCACAGATATGACATACCCTAGTATAAGTAAACTGTGCTTCTGCTTAGCTGTCATTATTAAAGGTAAATTTTATCAACTTCTTTGGATGTGTTGGTCAAAAAGCCGTTTCTCTGGGTTATTTCCCACAAATGAGTTGAATCTTGCCTATTGAGAGTCGTATACACAAACTACCTGGTATGCCGCAGCAAAATGAGTATGTTTCTGGACGTTGGTTGTGTGAGAGGGGATGGGTAGGGTCTTGCAGGTTCAATTAATTATTTTCTAAAGTCCTGATAATAGGTGAATGGTGCACACTATTGATGCATAAAATCCTTGACTTCAAGGTTATATTCGACACTGGACAGACTAACAATCAATCTTGTAATGGCGTAAGAGCTCTTTGCAGCTAAAATGCTGCATAGAACACTAATTGAAGATCTAGGCATATATGGTTATCATATTTATCTGCAGTGGGGCCGATAACTATGTGTTCATCTTTATTGAATGCTTTTGTTTACTTTTATTGAATCTGCCTCTCAAATTCAGAAAAGTCAGGTAACTGGAAGCTTAATTCTGCAAAATCTAAATGGTAATCAGAATATGCTTCATACTAGTTACAAACCTTTTCAGGATTGTAATAGGCCTTAATCTGAAAAGCAAGAATCTATCAGAGGAACCAGCATTCTTCTTTGTTTTGAGAATTGAGAACAACCTGTATTCTACCCATATCAAGTGGCAGATTGACATAAGCTAACCATGGATACAGTGGTTTGAATTTAGCAAGGTTATTGCAAGGGATATGTGTTATCGACACATTGACAACTATCACATTCTTGAAATTCATTAAATTTTGTAATGATTTTGACTTCACATAGACACTATAGCAATCAGTTGGGAAAGTACTTGTAATTTTACACATTATGGTTAAAAAGCACATAGGGTGGTTTTGAAATTATTGCCCAACTGATTTTTGAATTCCCCAACGAGACCGACATGAACCTTTACAACAGGAGTGGATTGTTTAATGACCATTTCGCCAATTTTTCTATGACATAAGTTTAAATCACAAATTTATGAAATTTCATGGTTTTGAGCAGATTATAAAATTTTGAACTGTGTTGGAATAGATTTTGTTGGCACAAGTACTTATCTTTAGCCTTAAAATTTAACTGCATCACTATCAATATACCTTGTTTAATGTTAGAGATCAGATATTTGACCATGCAGTCATTGGCTGTGTGTAGTTGGTATTGGAGGTAGGCATGTTTGTGAGCCATGGTCGATAGATGCTATTTTCCATTCTGTGATGGGTTGGTGGTTGATTGACATTGTGCAGCATGACACATACTGTATCGGGCTGACAGTTGGTTTAGGCGACTGTCTATGAACCCAAATACTGGACGTTAGGGTGTTCACACACTCACTGGCAAAGGCTGAGCAGGTGTCAAAACAGATTCTGGTTCTAGCACACACTGACAAAACAGAAGCTTTGGCATCATTTTCACGAGTGCAGTAAGAGTTTACCTTTGTCAGAAGAAAGATTTATGTAACATGTGACAAATGCTACCTCTCTGGATTATAATACCTCATAAGAAAATACAGAAACTATTTAATTAATAGACAGTTCTGGATATATTCTTTGTTTACTGTGAGGTACCTGGAAGGGGGCTTCTATTTGCTTTTTGATAAACTTAGAAAAGATGATAGCAATTTTTTCAATTACTTCTGCATGAGTTCAAATACTTTTGATTTCATGGTTGAATGGTTAGAAGACACCGAGCGTGGTGGTGTAACGGTTAATGTTCTGGCCTTGCATTTGGGAGGACGGCGGTTCGAATCCCGGTCCGGGCATCTAGATTTGGGTTTTCCATGGTTTCCCTAAATCACTCCAGGCAAATGCCGGGATGTTTCCTTCAAAAGGCCGTGGCCGAATTCCTTCCCATTCCTTGCCCCCCATCCTTTCCCGTCTCTAAATACCTCGTTGTTAAGAGACATTAAGCAGTTAAAAAAGTTAGAAGACAGTGTCAAACATCAAAATACAAAAATGGGAGGATATATTCCTCCAAAGAAATGTTTGTAGGAACCAAAGGTAAGTAAATAATTACATACAGTAATAAACATTTAATTTGTTTCACTAAATGTAGTTTACCAAAAAGATTGAATTACAAATTTTCGTAGTAGGATGCTGATGATTCTGGTAACATTAGATCACAGCTAGAAAACAATTTAACATACTACTTATTATGTGAACTCAGAATGAAGTTTACGCAGAATCACTGAAAAACCAGTATATAAAGTAAAAAATCATTGATGGTTGTTTTACAACTGTTGTCTCTTATTAATTGCAAAACATTTAGGCTGAATTCGAATTTTTCTTCCCCAAACATTTTTCGTTCAGACAAAGGAATTTAAATTAAAAATGCTTCCTCTTCATCAGGTGAATTTTCCAGAGCTTCCATTTTTTTTTATCAACTTCTTGAAATTGAGCTTTTTTTTATGGTTCTCCCATTCCCTTTT
The DNA here is from genome assembly GCA_031002005.1 of Vandiemenella viatica. Classification (NCBI taxonomy): domain Eukaryota; kingdom Metazoa; phylum Arthropoda; class Insecta; order Orthoptera; family Morabidae; genus Vandiemenella; species Vandiemenella viatica. Next base: position 158,980,900 of record JARYHS010012519.1, on the reverse strand, counting down.
GGTTTTTCACCAATATTTCTATATACTTGCACTTATACCTCCGCTTCTTCCCCTTCTTGGGTTTCATATTTGGGATGATCTATACTTGATTCTGACTGTATTACTTTTAACAAAAATATCAATTTATGATGAAATAAATACTTCTTTTTATTGGAATGACCATTAGAGATTTCACAAAAGAATCTAAGATGTTTTGCCTTTTTGAAATAATTGCATTATCTGAAATATAAAAAAGAGAATTAGGAAAATAGTGAAATAAATTTAGTTCGGTACACAAATATTCTGCTATTTCATTAGATAGTTACTTAATTACTAAATGAATTGAATTTTTTATATTATACCAAAGGTATGGCCGCAACTGAAATCTAACCAAACAAAATCTATGGAATGTACACAAAAAGCTTTCAATTCATTATTTGTTCTTTTGATTGTAAGATAACTTGCCACAGGAGTAACATTTACTGATTTACACTGCTGCTACGCATTGGGAATAAACACAATAAGTAAAATTCTCTGATGTTAAATTCTTTCTGGTACCAATACCTTCCAAAACCAACAGAAGAAAACCGGCAGAAAATAGCTGATGATTTTTTATTTATATAGTATATATATGCTCAGTTGCCAAATTGCAAAGGAGTTTTCAAGGGAAAACATATACAAGTTAATAGATTCCCATACTGGTTCAATGAACCTCAACTACAAGTGTTACTTCTCTGTTCTAATGGCAGTAGCTGTTCAGATTATAAATTTACATATGCTTATGTGGCAGCCTATGGTAAAGATTGTGACTGTTTCGCATTTTAGAGAATTTTCTTAAATTAATGATGAAAAGTCAATTACAAATACCACCCTCTCGCCCTCTTCATTCAAAAAGTAGGGAAAATATTCCCAGGGCCGCATTTAGGTTTTGTGGACCTCTAGGCTACACATGTGGTGAGCGGGCCCCCTCTTTGTGGTGCGGGCCCTGTGACATAACGGAAATATTGTTTTATAAAGAAAAAGGAGCAAGGATGAAAATTAATAATATATGCTCTTAGAGAAAAGCAAGACATGGGTTGCTATGGAAATAAATACTCAAGAGATGGTGGCTATCGGCATAGAAGCGTAGATCGGGTGCTAGTGATTATCATTGCCTAAAATAACCTGTATCTTTGGAGATTACCCAGTTTTGATATAATCTCTAGTGGATTAAAATAATATACAATAAATTAACATGGAAAAGAAAGAGAAAATACACCCAACACTCACCAAAGTTGAAGGGAGGAGGGCAGCAGCAACACAGCACAACACACAAACAAAGAAAAAACAATATTTCGGGTGAAAATCCCCTTGCGCTGCCACTCATAGAACGCATTCTATGAGTGGCTGCGTCCTGCGCAAGACCAGCCACCTCTCCGTTAACTTGAAAAAGGGGATTTTCACCCGAAAGTTTTTTCTTTGTTTGTGTGTGTGTTGTGCTGTGTTGCTGCTGCCCTCCTCCCTTCAACTTTGGTGAGTGTTGGGTGTATTTTCCCTTTCTTTTCCATGTAAATATTGCCTCGCGGCATTTCTTTCCTTTCATTGTTACCTATACAATAAATTAAAACTGTTTGAATCGAAAGAACTGAATTCTTTATAGTTATAACTACTTCACAAATCATCGGTAGCACCATAGCCCCTAGGCTACAGCCTAGCTAGCCGATACTTAAATGCGCCCCTGAATATTCCGTTTATACTCATGGTTGATGAAGCATTTGTGCCAACAGAACAAGGGATGTGACCTTATGCAGGACGCAATCATACAGAGGAAACAAGAATATTCAAGTACCGTTTGAGTCATACAACAAGATACACTGAACGTGCTTTTGGAATTCTACCTAACTTGTGGATATTTTGCACCGGCCACTGAATGTGTCAAGAAGGTTATTTAAAGACATTGTTAAGGCATGTAGTTCTACATCATGTCACGAATGAAAGATGTACATAGGTCTGAAAATATGTAACTCAAAGGCAAAACCCATAACTGCATGTACTCAGCCAACAAGAACTGCAAATCATTTGAGAGATTATTTGTCAATTTGGTCAGTACTGAGGGGGTATTCGGGAGGATGGCAGTTCGAATCCCCGGCCGGGCATCCAGATTTGGGTTTTCCATGGTTTCCCCAAATCACTCCAGGCAAATGCCAGGATGCTTCCTTCAAAAGGCCATGGCCGAATTCCCTCCCATTCCTTGCTACCCATCCTTTCCTGTCTCTAAAGACCTTGCTGTTGAGAGACGTTAAGTAGTTAAAAAAAAAAAAAAACTCCGGGGGTGTTGCGATGACAAATGAACAAAATATAATATATAAACCGCTCTGTATTGTTATTACTAATAATAAATGTATAACTTACCAATTTCTGATTATTATTATTGTTATTATTAGTATTATTGCTTCAAAATCTGACAAATATGTGCACACTCTTTCTTTGAAACAGTGAGCTGTTTTGTTCGATTAACACGGTTTGCTCTAAACCAACTCAATTAATGTTACAATATTGTAGCAGTATTTACTCATTATTACAAAATAATGAGCTAAACTGTTGTAACTGGTATAAAACCGTATAAATATCTCTCCGTCACTGGCACCAGTCTGAACAAGTGTCCATAAGAAACAATAAAATCAAAGGGCCAGCGATCGAACCGGCGTCCGATTATCGAATTCAATATGGATACATTCATTGGTGACCGATGCCGGACCGGCGAATCTGTTGGACCGGACTACGTGTAAAATATCTCATTTGATTATATTGCATCTGGCGCCGGAAATGGCTCCGATTTTGCCGACGTGGGTGAGAAAGTGACATTACATGCCTAGAGGCTGTTGTGCCTTGGACAAGGCTCCAAGCTGAGGTCGGATAATGTAAATAATTTAGATGGGAGAAGATTTTGAAAATCCTAGATGCGACTGGCCCCTATAAAGGTAAATGTCATTGACTGTAGATTACCATTTTGTTTGCCTATGGCATGCGCGAAGATCATGCTGAGACGCTAGAGGTGATGCTGTGACTGGCTTTGGCTGGTCGTTAGTTGCTTTTTTTTTTTTTTTTGGTAACAGTTTAACGTCCCTTTTTAACAACGTGGTCTTTAGAGACGGGAAGGGATGGGGGCAAGGAATGGGAAGGAATTCGGCCATGGCCTTTTGAAGGAAGCATCCCGGCATTCACCTGGAGTGATTTGGGGAAACCATGGAAAACCCAAATCTGGATGCCCGGACGGGGATTCGAACCGCCGTCCTCCCGAATGCGAGGCCAGAACGCTATCCGTTACACCACCACGCTCGGTCGTTAGTTGCTGTTGGGTAGGGTAGATCACCGTGCTATTGCTGTGTCGGGTTGACTGATACGAGCAGGCATCCAAACTGTTACGCGAGATGCAGCTTCGTGTTGAGATGCGTCGGATTGCCGACTGGTTGAGGCGATAAAAACCACTGTTGAACTCGACGACGGTGAACTGATGGGTAGTGTCCGGTCAGCATCTGGCATACAAGGTAACGGTTGGTTATAGCCGGTTGACCGGTGGCAGGCTGCGCTGGTGGTTGTTTCGGCCAGGTAGTGACATTAGTGTCGGAAGAAATATCCTGTATTTTAAAACATGCTTTGGGATGATTTCGCTATTTGGAAAAGTTTTTACGTGAATAACATTCAATCTGATGAAGAATACAACAGAGAACACGAATCACTGATGTTAATTTGGGGAACTTTTTGTGAGTAGCCATCACTCCTTTCGACATCAACATTGATGCACTTAGTTCTGCCTAATAAAGTAATAAGTCGCATTAAAATAAGTTTTTTCCCAATAAAGTAGTGCGCGGCCTGATAGAAAATTCTATTTCTGAAATTTGTACCGGCTGCTGAAAAGGTTGGCCACCACTGCTTTAAAGAATGGTTCGAATCACTACACCTCTGGCCAGTGCGGCACAATTTCACTTTAAATTATAATTTATTAAACAAAAAATCATGCTCACAATATTCTGAAAATGATTGAAAACCGATATTGGATTACTTACCTAACTAGTTCCAGCTGACGCTATGGTAAAACTCACAGCACATAGAATTTGCAAAGAATTTATTTTTAGGAATGCTTCTTATCCAGTAATATGTTTTCTCCCACAAATCTTTATATTTTTGTAATTATTAAGGTTCTTCAATTGCTTTCTTTGGAGTTACTGGTCTATCTCTATCACAAGCAGAATCTCAATTACTTGCCGTTTTAAACAATGTAAAAGAAAAATAATGCAATTGGAAATTGCAACCTCAAAACGACGGTAAACGGAAGAAAACGCGAATTTTCCGCTTATCAATCACATGACTGGCATTCTAATGCGGCCATTTATTTTTTTTCATCCGAGCAGGACGCCTGAGATTTCCCCCCCCCCCCTGTCATAGCGGGACGCTTTTTAACTGTCTAACTAGGCAGTTGTTTTGTATTCATCGGCGGGACAAATCAGTTTCAAAATATCGGGTCTAGTTTTCAAGTAGTAATAGAGTTCATTACATGATTTGTTAATGTTAGTCGTGGTAATTAAAATAGCCTCCAATACTGCGACACTTAACTTTGTTTTGTCACTTGTCCATATTTTATTTATTAGAGGAAAAAAGTCTTTCAACAGGCGTATTACTTTCAGGCAGATACATAACGTATTCAACAGTTTATATACGAAAGTTTGTACAGTGAAGAGTGTTAGCAAGGAAGTGTTGAAATAATTCCGCCCAACGGTTTTAAGCAGCAACATGCTCAGCGTTCCAGCTAGTGAACGTTTGATCTGTGACATAGTTGGAAATAAGCGAAAATTCACCGAACATTTCCATATCTTGACTGCTGCTATTAAATCCTTGCGTGATCAGCAATGGTCCATGCGGCGAAAACTCCGTCGTCTGTTTTATAGCATTGTAATAGATAGATATGTTAGGCTAAAAGATCGAAAACGGTAACTAAGCGAAGAAAACGACAACAACGCGTTGTTTCTTTAAAACGCTTATCAGTATCTAACTCTTTTATGTTCAGGGTGTACTTAAAAAAAAAAAAAAAAGCAGAAATATGACTCGTTAGGTGTGGAGAATGGTATCTGGATTAGACGCCAATTTCGTGTTGTGGTGTTTTTTAGTTAGCCACAACGCGTTCTGGCTGTTTTTTTAGGAAGTGCGAATAACTAGTGGCTGTTTTGAAGAAACCAGAACATGTTGGGGACGTTTTTTCCGCTCAATGAGCGTTTTCGACGTTTGAGCCTAAAGTGTCGTTTTGTTTGCGAAAGCGTGACATTTTTACTCTCGCTGGGGACAAAGGGACAGACAGTCTGAAAGCGGGAGTATGGATACGTTAGCCATCCATCGTTCCGTTCAGAAATAACGGCGGGCGGACGACACTTTTTTTTTTTTTTTTTTTTTTTTTTTGCACGTAGTGGAACTACCATAGCTTTCCTTTCAATTTATTGTATTCTTTACTCAAAGTATTTTCGCATACTTTTTTGGCAGGAAAAGTATAACGATCAAAAATAATGTATGATAAGCTTATCAGATACACAAATAAAAAACAAAAGGTTAATTATGAATATAAGGTGGGGAAAGAATTGCTTGCTGAAGACTTGAAATGTAAATATCCTGGCATTACTTTTGATAACAAGCTTAACTGGGCTGGACACATTGGACAGGTGGTAGGTAAAGTTTTCAAAGTTCTGCACTTGTTGGAGAGAGTGATGAGGGGATGTACGGGAGAAGTAAAGGAATTGGGTTATAAAACTTTGGTGAGACCATTGCTCGAATATGGTAGTGTAGTATGGGACCCTCATTTTACGTATCAAATACAGGAGTTGGAGAGGGTGCAAAGAAGGGCTGCTAGATTTGTTTCTGGAAATTATTGCAGAATGCAATCAGTGACGGATATGATAAAGGAGCTGAAATGGGATTCATTGTAAGACAGGAGGATGAGGAGGGTCATGGGAGTGTACAGGGCATATACTGGCGAAGAGGCATGGTAAGATATTGCTATATGTATGAAAAGTAGTGCATGGAAGGGAAAAGATGACCATGACCACAAGCTGGCACTCGATTTCAGGCACAAGGGTGTAGGAAGATTCTCTTTCTTAGGTAAGGGTGTCAGGGATTGGAATGAGTTACCAAGAGAAATGATGAATAATTTACCGAAAACTTTGAAAGAATTTAAAGATAAAATTTGTAGAGGGCAAATGTAGGTGGGTGCAGGATAGGGGGAAGATGGGTGTCTAGGGAAATTGCCACCTGATCCTGTGCTCCATTGCAATTAAATTAAATTTAAAAAAATTAAAATAAAGTATGGTTGGCAATCGTAGTTGTAAGTCTTGAACTGTTTAACAGTGGTCACATTCCTAACTTGTTTAAAAGGTTTGTCAGTATCACGCAGTATTTTGGCTAACCTTTTTTTTTTATTGACCACTAGTTGTTTGCGCAACGTCATCCACGTTTAATTCGAGATGTGCTGCTAATTTACTGATAAGCCATCAAAGAAATGAAAAAGCAGAGGAGCAGTTTGATTTTTATCCTGAATTTAGGTTGACTGTAATTGTTTCATTTTATTCTTTCTACTATCCCTAGAAAAGGGTTTAGAAACGGGTTTAGAAACTGCTAACAGTTGCCGAGCGTGGTGGGTGAGCCAATTGTGTAGCATTCTGGAGCACGTGGGTTCGAATCCCCGTCCGGGCATCCAGATTCGGGTTTTCCATGGATTCCCCAAATCACTCCAGGCGAATGCCGGGAAGCTTCCTTCAAAAGGCCATCGTCGAATTCCTTCCCGTTCCTAGTACCCAATCCCATCTCGCCTCTAATGACCTCGACGTCGACGGGGCGTAAAGCCATAAAAATGCTAATAGTTTAGGCATAGTTGGCAAAGCTTCTCTATGAACAATAATAATTTAAGTGGTGCTGCGTGGCGCCTGTGCGAACAGATTGCTTTATTTGTATGTATATAAACTATCAAGATTTTATGATGATTGCTCTGGGAACTTATTACTACGTATATGAACTATTAATATGGTACATTTTATTGAAGAGTGGTCTGGTGGCTCAGTGGTCGAGGCCTCTCACTGGAGATCGAAAGGTTCCCGGTTCGAATCCCTGTCTCGGTGGGGATTTGCATGGTTACTTAACCCGGCCCTCACCTCTGGCACAGCTTATTGTGTAATGTGAAGTATACCAGAAAGCTTCCGTGGTTCGGATTCCACGTTAAACTGTAGGTCCACTGTACCCGGAAGGATTGCCGGGCTAGGTTAAGGCAGCTACGACAGCGGCGGAATGCGCAGCCAATAGAAACCCTGTCAGTAGGTCATTACGACCACACGAAATTATTATTATTTCATTAAAACCAGTAAACTATTTTGAGATAGTGGAAGTTTTTTTTAAAAATTTTAAGTAACTTGTTGGCCAAAATGTATTCCATATGTTAAACTATGATCTAAGGTATGAAAATGTGTAAATTCCGTTCTTACGTGATGAATAAGTATTTTTTTTTTTTTGTAACTGCTTTACGTCTCTTTTTTAACATCGAGGTCTTTAGTGACGGGAAAGGATGGGGGGCAAGGAATGGGAAGGAACTCGGCCATGGCCTTTTGAAGGAAGCATCCCGGCATTTGCCTGGAGTGATTTGGGGAAACCATGGAAAACCCAAATCTGGATGCCCGGACGGGGATTCGAACCGCCGTCCTCCCGAATGCGAGGCGAGAACGCTAGTGATGAATAAGGGAGAGTGGGGGGAAATACACGCACCTAAGGAAAAATCGATTTAAATTGTTCATTATACCATTATATATCTACCAGCCCCGGGTAAAATGGGCGACTTTTTTTAAAAAAAATCTCTACAAACTAGCCATCAGCCTGGGTACATTTGACCCGCTTACCCCCCCCTAACGGCGGCCCTGATATCTACTAAAACAAATGTATACCTTACTATGGACATTTCTCGAGATTTTCCAAATGATGGAAAATAATTATGAACATTACCTTAATTTTTTATAATTAAAACAAAAAAAAATGCAAATGCATGATATTCCCCACCCCGTAGGGCAATGACACGCATGATATGGGGTAGTAACATTCAATAAAAACACTGCATAAAAACGGACAATACATGCTATTTTTATTTTCTGTTAGTTTATTTTATTAATTAAATGTACTAAACAGTAAATTATTGAAGAAAATAATGTTGTTTTGTAAACTTTTTTTATATATATAGGCGTGAGAAGAGTTCATTTTCTTGTATAGCAAACATCACACTTGTAATGTTTTGAAATGTTCCAGCCATTACATTCTTCATGGCTCTACCTAATACCTAAAACACATCGGTATCCTAGTTCTCCATCTTCCCCTTGGACCGAGCGTAGTGGTGTAACGGATAGCGTTCTGGCCTCGCATTCGGGAGGACGGCGGTTCGAATCCCCGTCCGGGCATCCAGATTTGAGTTTTCCATGGTTTCCCAAATCACTCCAGGCAAATGCCGGGATGCTTCCTTAAAAAGGCCATGGCCGAATTCCTTCCCATTCCTTGCCCCCATCTTTTCCCGTGTCTAAAGACCTCGCTGTTGAAAGACGTAAAGCAGTTAAAAAAAAAAAAAACTTTCCCTTGATATTTTTCGTTTTTATTCTTGTACGCAGAGTAGCTTCGACAATCCCATACTTCTCTTATTTTTCTTCCTGATTTTGTCGCATTAGACCCTTATGAAGTTCCTCTTGGGTCCATTTTGCTTTCTGGGTTTATCTTTTATAGTATCTAGTAATCTGAAGTATAAAAAAAACTCGTTGGAATTGAAAATATAAACAACTAGTTTTATTATGAAGGGGGAATACTACACGCTTGAAGAGCCGCGTGCCAATCATGGAGCAAAGAAAAGCCAATATCCCAAAGTGAGTTATAGAACTAACCTAAGCAGAACTCGGGTCTTAGTTCAAAGATCTTAACAGATCTACAACTAAACGAAAGGTTACATCTAGGGCTAGTAGTTGATATGCAAAAAATTGCATCAAAGCAACTTATGATAGCAATTACCTTGCAAAATATAGCTGACAAAAGTTCATCAAACACATTGAAAATAAACCTCACTTTACTACGGCCACAACACAATCAGAAAATGTCTGGAGAGAGTGGCATTGTAGTTGTTACGCCTGCCAGAAGGGTGGTGTCGTGACAATCGCGCACAGTGACAATCGCGCACAGCGACAATCGCGCACAGCGACAATCGCGCACAGTTTAAAGGTCGGGCCACACTCTCCCTTCTCTCCCGTGTACTTTATACTTTACGGATCGCAGTGTGACAAATAATCATCACACAAAAGCTTTGCCAGAGGTGAACGTCAATTTTAAGGCCTGTAATAATTAAAAACAACGGAGGACCTTCAGTAGGCCTATCCAAATCGTGCGCCGAACACTGTGATTCACGAGACCGAATATACAGGAAATGGAAAATAAATATTCAGACACAGTAAAACAAACGTACTATTTTTCGCTACAATTTATTTTTGCTATCGTAAAACACAAATGTAATCTTAGATTTGTCTGCTTGCGAGGTGCATTTCAAGAAAATCTGATGAACCTGGAAGTGAGGAAGAGAAGAAAGACACTTTTGTAAGCCAATCAGTAACATCAAAATAAAATTTGGTCGTAAAGGACCAGAAATTTCCGCAATCTACCTATCGCATCTCCGTGTTCACCAGCCTGACACCGGCCCGCACCGCCAAAAAGTAAAAGTAAGTAAAGTGTTTAAAATCAGCCAAGAAGTTTCGTCATAATAAATATTTACAACTGATTAACATTTATTTGAAATAATTAAATTATCCAAATCAGCCAGAGAGACTCGTCATAATTGATTATTATTTACAGTAGACCTACATTTATTCAAGCTTGTGCATGCAGGACAACGCCTTTACACATGATCTAATGTCAACAGTTTTTACAATTGTTTCGTCCAACTTCTGGTATGTGGATTTTCTTCTCTTTCCTGGAAGAATCAATTCAGATGTCATATAAATGAGACTTGAAGACTCGGCTTCCCTCTTCAAACAAAATAACACGTTCGGGTTTGGTCTGCCAAGTACAGTGTTAATTCTATTATTCCATCCTTCAACAGCATTAGTCGTGCGATGATGTCTTTTGTTACAATTTCACATATTAATTGGGATTTGTTCATTCTCAAGCCACGTGTCTATCAAGTAGTCGAGAAACTCCAATAGTTGTGATTTATTAGGAGCCTGTGATTGGATCTCCAACCAACCATCTGTCACATCTTCTGGTTTAAGGAAAGCCAAAGCGAGGCACGTACGAATACGGAGGCGAAGTTCCTCATTTTATTTGTACTCATGCGCTAGTCCAAGCTCCTGAAACTTTCTCCATATACATTTTTTATGTGAAAAAAAACAGCCTTTTACTCCCGTTGAGGGAAACACTTCCTTGAGGGCAGATACTGCACCACTTTCAAAATCTACATTCACTGTCTTAGTGGCCCATTCTGGTACAGCCTTGATAATTTCACGAAACATACGTACATAAGTAATCTTATTTTTGTCAGGTAAGAGTGTAAACACCACAGGATGTATGTTTGTTTCTTCGTCAGTGCTGCCGTAATCCGCATGCACCGTGTAGATTTGGGAGAACTGTTTACTGGCACTTTTAAAAGTACCATCCATAAAGAATTGTTCTTGTAATTTTTAACTTTGTTTGCCTCTTTCACCGCTCAGAACATTTATTCTTTTACCTTCCCTATCATCCTTAAGAAGGAAACTGCCTCCATCTTCCATCTTCAACAATTCATCATCCAAGATCACTTCGTCACGATTATTTGGCTCCATTTGGTTTCCTTGTGATATACCATACTCATCTGACGGTTCAAGTTTCTCTTGACAAATTCGTAGCCTTTATTATGGAGATCTCCTAGTTCCTCAGAGTAAATTTTTGGAATTGAACTATCTTCCGCTCGAGCTCTCTTCTTTGCCGCATGAAGTTTCTGATGTACTTCAACGCATGCGTCGTCAGGGGGTCCACATATATGCTCTGTAACATTCAGTATGGCAGCATCCTTACTCTTCAAAATTCCACGACATTGTTTTGATCTTTTTTTTGAGACAGCACCAGGTGATCGTTCCATCTTCTTTCTTTCTAAACTCTCGATAGCTGTACCCGTCATAATGCGCACAGGGCTTTCCATGTGTAGTTGAAGTAACTTCCATGATTAAAACTGTGGTACTCAAGGCAGCAGTGAATGCGAACAGTGGTGTGCGGTCCGGTTAGGAGAGGATGGGGGTTGGAATTCCCAGAATCCATCATGCTGTTGTAGTGGTGATAATTGGTAGCTAAAAGCAGATAGCAAGAGACGACCCGGCTGTGCGCGATTGTCACTGTGCGCGATTGTCGCTGTGCGCGATTGTCACATATTCAGAAGGGTTTAGCACCAACTGGGCTTAGCCCGCGCCATTCAAGGTGCCTGCGTGTGATTACCCGCATGCGTGTATTTCCCCCGCTCTCCCCTACTCATACAAGCAAAACTTTTCAGTTTGGCTTCTGTATCTTTCGCAACTGTATATCTAACCGGGATAAAAAGTGTGCTATATGATGACCGATGATATAAGTTATCATAGTCAGTGCCGGATCTATGGGATGGATGGAGGGAAAACAGTGGTAATGTGGCTTTTTTTTTGCTCTATTACAATGGACAGGGGTGGCAAAATAATGTTTGAAGATGCGGCAGTCTGCACTGAGAATAGTTTCTTTGAAATGCTTGCACAGAAATAGTCACAAAATTCCAACTTTTACCGTTTTGGCCGTCCTATCACCAGAAATGTATATTGGAATTATTATTTTTGGATAAAAATATGTTCAGTTACTACTTCTTTTGCATTTTTTTAACAATTGATTTTCTTAATTTTGTGAATAGTTTAGACAGACAAAAATTCAATACTTTACGGTTTGTCTCGCTGTCACATTTACCTTTCGCAAGACATGCTTTGTGTAGCTATTTTCGCTCCTTGGTTCCGATTCCACGGTAAACTGCAGGTTTCGGATAACAAAGAGTTCACCATCGTGCATCTGTCACATTGGTTAAAACGCCTCCTTCAGAAATATCGAACCAAACTACCAGTTATGGACTAAGTTTTATACAATTGTATAAAGTTTGTGTGTTTTTCGAGGCGCTAACTGAAGAAAACTCCTACTTTTTGGATGGGTTTCTACAGAAAACCATCAAACACTGTGATGGCTAGTCGGCAAGTAGCTAATCAATTTGACGTCACACCTGCACGCTTTACGAAGCTCGTTATGGCGGTGCGTTAAAATTGTAGAAACTTTCAGAGTTGCTGAACGGTTCAGTAAACGTTTAATAATTTTACCGAGCTGTTTTAACAGATAGTTCCTCTTCGTCTTTTCTCAGAGCGAAAGTTTTACCAGATGGTGAATTTCTAATAGTAGTTGTTCAATTAACTAATAATGAATGCGACCCAAGCAGGTTCAATGCACCTGGCGTGATGGGTGAGCAGTAATTTTTTGGCCTCGCATTCGGGAGGACATGGTGTCAATCCCCATCCGGCCACCCAGATTTATATATTCCATGGTTTCCCTAAATCAATCCTAGCGAATGGGGGATAATTCTTTTAGAAAGGCGATGGCCGAATTCCTTCCCGTTAATTATCTCCCTTACTTTCCTAACGAGACGTAAAACCATAGGCAATAAATTAATTAAAAAAAAACAGTAACCGGTTCAATTTATAGCCAATATTAATAACCATCTACCTGGATACGCTATAATACTTTATAGATGTGTACTACGTAAACGCGAATGCTAGACGTATAGGATTTGAGCAGGCGAGTCTGATATGATTTCGTTCTGTACACTATAGTTCACAAAGACCACGCAAATTAACTGAATAAAATGTGTATCGGCGTCAATTTTCTTATGAACTTGCGCTGTTGACGTACATATTTTACAGTGATCATTCAAACAACAAAGGCCAACTCACTAATCATAACAAAATGTTTTTAACTCTCGAATTGTTACACTATTTTCAAATTTAAACACTTGGACTCCAGATCCGGGCTGTTGTAGGGCAAGATGCCTCTGTTTCAAATAAATTAAGTATCAGAGTTTATATTTTTTCTCGATGAAAAAGAAGAAAAGCAGAAAAATATGTTGAGACACTGGAAGCGGATACGGTAGATAAATTTTGCAGTGGAAGAGAACAGTGAACATAAGCTATTATCATCTTACAGTTTTCGTGTTAGGATGTGATGAAACAAAGAGTCTGATAACATAGGAACATATGAATAAGTTCGTCTCCTTGGTTTTTGCATCATTACAAGAAGATCAGCCCTTTACTTTTGCAATAACAAATTCGTCGAAGGTAAGTGCTTAAATGCTCACTAAAGGTTTATCTTTCAATGCTTCCCAGAATCAGGTGTCATGAAACAAATCGAGGACAAGTTCAGCTTCCAAATTCCTTTGAACATTGCGTCTGATGACGTCAGCAGTATCCATTATGCGCCGTCCCCCGACATCGGCCAAAGGTCCGCCGCTCCGGGAGGATGCAGACAAGACAGTTTGCAGAGCACTAAGGGAGCCGCCCAAGTTAGGCTCGTCAATCACCCGCCCCCAAGTCTTGCGATAAAAGCCAAGTGACAGCCGATTTTCCAAAGGCCGGCGAGCGAACAAGGTTCAAGTAGTAGCGGGAAATGCTGTTGAGAAGCGAGTAATTAGCCACGTTCAAACTTGTCCTCAATGCGAAAAACAAACACATTCCGAACAGTTGAAGTAGCTGCTCTTTGACTCGAAATATATACATATAATTAATGTCAGTCACTGTGTTAGAGTTTACCAGAACTGCTCCTAGTTGTGCATTGAACGTTCCTGTTGAGGATGTAGGCGGATAATAGTCCATGTACGTGTTACGTATATATGATTTGTCACGCAGATAATATCGTCTATTAGTAACGATAATACAATATATTTTCTATATATCGTTGTTTTTCTAAGCGATGTTACGTACACACATCGGTACTCTAGATGTATCAAATGCGTCCACACACGCTACGGTACACCGGAGAGGTCTACCTGTACAGGTACACCTGACGGAGCCCACACACGTAACGGTAAACCGGACAGGTATACCGGAGCATGGAATCGTCACAGGATGACGCTTTGGCGGTGGTAGGCTTCTTAATAGCTTTGAAATGTAAACAATAAAGAAAAAAACGTGAAAAGTGGTTGTCGAAAAGAAAAGAATATACTCATATTAATTTGTTGAACGAATTGAGGATAGAACCTAAAGATTACTGCAATTACTTACGTATGGATGAATCGGTTTATCTAAAATTACTTGCAATGATTACTCCATTAATCCAGAAAAAGGATACCATAATGAGAAGTGCTATTTCTCCACACGAAAGACATGCAGCAACTTTAAGGTTTCTATCGACTGTTCCGGGCGAGACACATTGTTGAAAATGCTTTTGGTATATTGGCTTCGCGATTTCGCATATAAACATACACAAATTAATGTAGAACCAAAGAACATAGAACAAATAGTGATGGCAACCTTTGCCTTACACATTTTTGTGATTGAACAAGTACCAAATTCCTATGCACCTTCAAAGTGTTTTTATCAGGAAGATACTGAAAATGGGAATATTGCGTCTGCAGGCTATGATACTTTGCGTTCGAACATGTAAAATTTAAATCGCCGAAACCTGGGAAATATTGTTAATGACGCTAAAAAATTTAGAGAAGATTTCAATATCTACTTTGTGAATGGGGTAAAGTGCCATGGCAAAATAAATTTGTTAACAGAAACAGATTCACCTAAAATTGTTATAAACATTAATCTATGCTGCCAAGAACTTAAATTGTACATTATTTCCAGTTAAAATAAATAAAAATATCAGCAAAGACAAACTTGTAATTTATTTACCTCGCAATCACTTTCTTCCTCATTTATGTTGGAATTCGATCTTCTTGGGGTATCTTGATCACCCAGAAAATCAAATAGCTTGTAGTACCAAAGTGTTATTTTATAAATTGCATCTGTAGACGCTCCAGACTTCAACGAGGCTTCATATTTTTTTTTCTCCTTTCGGACGTTACTTCTTAGGTTATTTATTTTTTTAATCACAGTCTGCTTAATAGTCTCAGATTCATACTTTTGTAATTTTTGCAATAACTTCGTATACGCGGCTTCTCTCTTGGGGCGATCATGGTATTCCTTGCTCTTAACACGCCACAGACAAGGTTCTGATTTATAAATTTCGATAAATTCTTCTATAACTTTATTAATCTTGCAATTTGACATGGTGTACGTTTGTAATTTGAAGCTAAACAAAGAAGAAAAACTGTTACGGCACTTCCACAAAGCTCTGAAATGAGACTGAAACCTGTACAGGTCTACCACAATACCCCCACACACGCTCCGGTCTGTAGTCTGGCGCAGGTAGAAAGAATTGATTTTTCATTCTTCTCCGGTTACCTGTACAGGTCCGCATACCTGTGCAGGTTTGTGGCACACACGCTCTGGTCTACATGTACAGGTGTACCTGTAAAGGTAGATCTCTCCGGTGTACCGTAGCGTGTGTGGTCACCTTTAAGGCGGCCACACACGCTCCGGTACACCGGAGAGGTCTACCTGAGGTGGACCTGACAGGTAGACCGGAAACCGACGGAGCCCACACACGTAATGGTAAACCGGGCAGGTGTACCGGAGCACAGACGGAGCCCGGTATAACCATGGAATCGTCAGAGGATGATGCTTTGGCAGTGGTAGGCTTCTTAATAGCTTTGAAATGTAAACAACAAAGAAAAAAACGTGAAAAGTGGAGTAAAAAGTGGTTGTCGAAAAGAAAAGAATATACTCATATTAATTTGTTGAACGAATTGAGGATAGAACCTAAAGATTATTGCAATTACTTGCGTATGGATGAATCAGTTTATCTAAAATTACTTTCAATGATTACACAATTAATCCAGAAAAAGGATATCATAATGAGAAGTACTATTTCTCCACACGAAAGACTTGCAGCAACTTTAAGGTTTCTTGCAACAGGTAGATCATATGAATGCCTTAAGTTTTCTACAATAATATCGCCTCAAGCTCTCGGCGAGACGCATTGTTGAAAATGCTTTTGGTATATTGGCTTCGCGATTTCGCATATCCCATACACAAATTAATGTAGAACCAAAGAACATAGAAAAATTAGTGATGGCAACCTGTGCCTTACACAATTTTTTGATTGAACAAGTACCAAATTCCTATGCAACTTCAAAGTGTTTTTATCAGGAAGATACTGAAAACGGGAATATTGCGTCTGCAGGCTATGATACTTTGCGTTCGAACATGGAAAATTTAAATCGCAAAAACCTGGGAAATATTGTTAATGGCGCTAAAAAAGTTAGAGAAGATTTCAACAACTACTTTGTAAATGTGGGTAAAGTGCCATGGCAAAATAAATTTGTTAATAGAAACAGATTCACCTAACATTGTTATAAACATTAATCTATGCTGCCAAGAACTTAAATTGTACATTATTTCCAGTTAAAATAAATAAAAATTCAGCAAAGATAAATTTATGATTTATTTACCTCGCAATCACTTTCTTCCTCATTTATGTTGGAATTCGATCTTCTTGGGGTATCTTGATCACCCAGAAAATCAAATAACTTGTAGTACCAAGTGTTATTTTATAAATTGCATCTGTCGACGCTCCAGACTTCGACGAGGCTTCATATTTTTTTCTCTCCTTTCGGACGTTGCTTCTTAGGTTATTTATTTTTTTAATGACAGTCTGCTTATTAGCGTCAGATTCATACTCTTGTAATTTTTGCAATAACTTCGTACACGCGGCTTCTCTCTTGGGGCGATCATGGTATTCCTTGCTCTTAACACGCCACAGACAAAGTTCTGATTTATAAATTTCAATAAATTCTTCTATAACTTTATTAAGCTTGCGATCTGATATGGTGTACGTTTGTAACTTGAAGCAAAACAAAGAAGAAAAACTGTTACGGCACTGCACACAACGCGATCTCTCTTCCACAATGCTATAAATGAGACAAACCTGTACAGGTCTACCGCAATACCCCCACACACGCTCCGGTCTGTAGTCTGGCGCAGGTAGAAAGAATTGATTTTTCATTCTTCTCCGGTTACCTGTACAGGTCCGCATACCTGTGCAGGTTTGTGGCACACACGCTCCGGTCTACCTGTACAGGTGTACCTGTACAGGTAGACCTCTCCGGTGTACCGTAGCGTGTGTGGCCGCCTTTAAGGTGCAGACACTTGCAATCCTGATGAAACTGGTGTGCCAAAACAAATTTGCTATTATTCACATTGCCAATTAACTTGACAGAAACAAGACCGTGTGGTATAGTTTCCGGAAGATAAGAATCGCAAAGATAGTTCCTCATCCCTTGTATAAACATACATTCTTCCTGTAAAATATCGTCCCTTTTGTACTTTCTTCAGGGACTTGCGCTAAGTGACGTGTCAAAAATCCTCACAGCTCATTCATTTCCATCCGGCCATCCAGATTCCGATTTTCATTTTTTTTAATTACTTCCGAGGAAACCTTGGATAGTTCCTTCAGAGACGCTATGACCGAGTTCCTTCCTGTTCCTTGTTTCCAATCCTCTCCATTCTCTGATGACTTCGACGATAACAAGGCGTAAAGCAATAAACATAACAAACAATAATACTTTCTCACATTAGCTATCAAACCAGCATTGCAGCCAAGGAGCAACTCCTTCTTCGTCAGTGAAGTGGGTTGATATCTTTCTCACCCGCCTCTCAATAGGTCACTGCAGTATTGTCCGTAGTTACCTATTAAGCTAGTTTACATTTTAACAGAATGTGCTCTTGCAGTCTTCGTTAATTCTATTAATTTGAATGAATTGAAGATTAACAGTGTTACTGGTGCCTATTAAGCATATATTACTGCTAACTTAAGCTAAATTTTCCGTATTATTTATCATAAAAGAAAAGTTGTTAAAAAAATAAACTGAATTTGAATGGATTAAAGTTCCAGTTGAAAAACCAATAAGGGTTCCTATGAGAATACTTTACTATAAAAATCTGCGTGTAATTTCTTTAGTAACATGTTCATTAACATTCGTGTTATTAAATAGAGAGTTAAAAGTAAAATCTGTAAAAAAAATTATCAACCCATTAAGCAGTGTTAAAACTAGGTTTCAAAATTTTATACGATTTTATGCAATAATTTAACAAGTTAAATTTAAAGCATATATTTACTTCGCTGATGGGCTGTTGCACAGTACAGACAGTTTGTCAAACGAATGTTTCTCAGCGATTTTACATCTGCCACAAAATAACGGCAAAGGATTCTAAAGGTCGTTGGGAAGAAAATATGGCAAAAAAAAACACGACAAAGAACAATGGACTAAACATTTCAGGAAAACAAAAAAACGAAGTAAACTAGATGAAATATACCATTACTCTGGAATTTCATCTATTTAGCAGGTGATGCTTTGGTTAAAAAAGAAGCGAGAAATAAAATCTAAAAAATCAGGAGAAGTGTGGGACGATCAAAAATGAGATGATGAACAGCATAGAATAATGATACGACAAATCTTTGGTAATGGAGATATTCTACAAAATTTGTTTTGAAAGTTTTTGGTTGATTATGTTTTTGCTGTTGTCGTAGGGAGCAAAGTAATATTTTAGTTTCTTTGTAATTTGTATCTCCATACATAGTTAGTAACATGTTATATTTGACTTTGTATGCATTCTGGTTTTGGATTTTGATAGTCAAAAAACCTCACTTTTTCTAGTTTCTCCGTGTGTGGTAATATGCAGAATATATTTGACTCTTGCTAAATTATTTCATAAAATCGTATAAAATTTTGAAACCTAGTTTTAACACATGTTAATGGGTTGATATTATTTTTTTACTGTTTTAAATATTAACTCTCTATTTAATAACACGAATGTTAATGAACATGTTACTAAAGAAATTCCACACAGATTGTTATATTTAAGTGTTCTCATAGGAACCCTCGTTGGTTTTTCAACTGGAATTTTAATCCATTTAAATACAGCCAATTTTTTTAACAAATTTTCTTTGATGATAAATAATACGGAAAAATTTAGTTAAAATTAGCAGTAATGTATGCTTAATAGGCATCAATAACACTGTTAATATTCCATTAATTCAAATTTATAAAACTAACAATTTGGTACCACCCACAATGCGATGTTATTCGCAAAGAATTCTGTAATTCAGAAACTAACGATCCGATTGCTATAAAATGTCAAATTATATTAACAATTTGGCACAGGTATAATATTTTGAAATCATATCTAATACCTTTGTTCACAATTCAAACATTTTTGTTGAATTTTCTTTTCTTTTTGAGACACTAACGTGAAATTGTTGTCCATCTGTAATCTGCAGAAGAAGAGAGCCTGAAATTTATGCAAATAAGAAAGAAACTTGTGAAGTTCCATGCTCTCGAAGGAACAAGTTGGTAAGATAAATTAATATGCCACTTCGTCGAGACTTTTCCTTTAATGTTAACCGGTGGTTGAAACTCTCTCACTGATATTTTAACTGTACCAAATGATAACTTCTTTTGGAATATATTTTATACAGAATTAGTCTGCTCGTGTGTGACAATCGCAGTATCATATATAATATTTCATTGCTACAGCTATTTTGTTCTGTTACGAAAAAAATATAAGAGCGTTTGAGGAATCTCTCGCTTTCTTTCATTTTTGAGAACTGAATTAAGGTAGAAAAGTATATATCTCGAGAGAGAACGAATACGCGACATTGATTGGAGATGCGATATGGAGAAAGATTTATATATTGCGTCCTAAAGCCACAGCAACAATCGCTAGGCCTAACATTACAGCTCACACTCCAGGGCTGGTATGGAGGAAAATATGTGTCACTTACACATTACAACTCGAAATTATTTTTTGTCCTTTCTTATTTATTTTAGAAAAGAGGACATAGCTGACAAGGTCCTGCAGGAAGTTCTAGTGCTTAGATGAGAGTTCTGGTGGCTATGTGGTTAAGGCATCTGACTGGACTGGAAGGTCTCTTGTTCGAATCCCGGTATCGGCTGCGATTTTCGAAGGCATCCCGACCTTCGCGTTTGGCAAAGCTTGAAGTATGCCAGAACGCTTCGTGTTTCACATTAAATCGTAGTTTCACTGTATCCAGTAGTACTACTGGCTTGGGATACGCGGCTGCAATAGAGACGGATACAGCCATATAATAATAAGGCAAATGCTGGCGTGTCGTTAACAACAGACTGGCGCAGGGTTCTGTGCTTGCATCTGTGCTTTTTAGCTTATATGTTGCGTACGCACCTCAGTTAAATTGCAGGAAATTTGTGAAGATAGGCTCTCCGAGAGACTTAACCTACTCTAGACATTCTTCATTGAGTGGAGACCAAAAACCAACCTGAAAAAGACACAGTCTTGCTGCTTTAACTCTCAAACCAGCTTGCTTATGTCAGAATAAGAGCAAACTTCGTATTGCTTCGAAGAGTAGAACATAAAGAACACCCTAATTATCTAGGAGTTACCTTGGATGGAGCTCTCACTTTCCGTCAGAATTTATCTAACACTGTCGAGAAAATGAAGACTAGTGTGATCCTTGCAAAGAAACTGGCTGGTACGTCAAGAGGTACAGTCCTTCGTTTGGGTTCTCCGTTGCAGGATACTGTTGTTCTACCTGGCTTGGTAGTACTAATATGGCCAAAGTTGACACCCTTTTCAACGCCGCTGTGGAACAAGAAAGTTGTGTCATTAAGTCTACTCCAGTATTCTGGCTGCCTGTACTTTCCAGCATTCTTCCATCACACTTGCATGAGAAAATCGAGGCTGCTTAGAGAATTGGAAAAAGCGACCTGCATAGCGACCATCTCCACCTGCCTCACACACGGTTAAAATCAATGAGACACGTTTACTTTGAAGCAGCCAAGCTGAAGAATAACAACTTTGACTTCTCAGTAGCGCGTAGAAAGGAGCTGGAAGTCTATTACCAACACAAGTATAGACATATAAAAGATCCGATGAACTGTGTTCATGGTTGGACAATATTATGTGACTTTGGTCCAAGTTTAATAGGTTTTGTACATGACACCGAGTAGGGGCGGATCCAGGGGGAGGGCTAGGGGGCTCAAGCACCCCCCCCCAACCCCCCAAATATCTAGGACCACCCCCGACATTATAATTTTGGAGACTTTTTTTTTTTTTTTTTAGCTCTACGGATTCGAGGCCCGAGGAGGCTATAAAGACTACCCCATGGCAGACTCACAAGCCCCCCCCCCCTAAAAAATCAAAATTCACTCAAGCCAAGCCCCCCCCCCCCGCCCAAACCAAAATCCTGGATCCGCCCCTGACACCGAGTGTGCCATGTAACAGCACATAAGTGGGGATACTGTGAAGATGCGCTGTGTTACTGTGTATGTACCCAAACCACTGACCACATTGTGATGGACTGTCAAGCCAGAAGGCCCGCTCACACTGCATTGAGTGGTGGGTGAGCGGTAACGCTCCGGCCTCGTATTCGGGAGGACGCGAGTTCGAATCCCCTTCCGGCCATCTAGATTTGGGTTTTTCCATGGTTTCGCCAAACTATTCCAGCCTAATGGTGGGATAATTCCTTCAAAAACGCGATGGCCGAATTCCTTACCCCAGTTCTTTCTCGCCTCTAATGACCTAAACGTTGTGGTAGTAGAGGGGTTTGCTGGGTAATTACATTTATAGCATTCCATTTACCATTTTATTAATTTTGATATTACTGATTTTTATTGATCTCAACAATTTCATAATTTTAATTATTTGATTTTATCAAATAGGAAGAGGGTGAAAAGTGATATTCTATCTTGGCATATCCTGACAGATTTATTCAAATCTAACATTGAATGCCAACAGACGTCGGTGAACTTTACAATTAATTTGAAACATGAAAATCCAATGTTCAAACAAAAATCAACACCGAGTCTTACAATATGTGGCATAAGACGTTAATTCTAAGCAAACAATAACAATAACCATCAAGGAGGGCGCCATTAAGTCTTGGACTTAAATAAAATAATATTTCCTGATTGATAGGAATTTATAACAGTCTTCCCATATCAAATCAGATTGCTCACGGCTAATAATACGCTTAGAAAAATTGTCGGAGAGTGATGCTCAAGGGTGTTCACGGGTCGAGGAATGCGTAACACTGAGTTCCTTTTAGTGGCTGAAGGTCTTTACCGTTTATGCAGCAGCTGTGGCACCACACACTTCCTTCAGATAACCGCCACAGGTACCGCAAGCCAGAAGTGGCTTAAGCCGTCCAGCTCTAAGTCTCGTCGTAATCGCAGACTCGGCGATGACTGACCTGTCTGTCCGCCAGACACCACCGGAAGACCCTCTCCTCTCACGATGTTGGATCGGAATCCTCTTCCAACCCCGTCGAAAACCAATCCGTGAGCCCGTAGGAGATGTGGACCCAGAACACACCAAACAGCTCGTTATTATTTTGTAACATGCCCGTTCATTGGGAGTTCACACTTGGATCTACCATAACTGCCTCACCCCGAAAATATACGACCTTCCCCGAGTTTAGCTTCGGCCACCAAATTTTTCCACTATCGTAAGGCACAATAGAGGGTCCAGCCGAATTATCCACTTGACCGGAAAAGGGTCAGTTAGGCGATACCTGCTACAGGAAAACGGGCTTTCCCTCGCAGTTGAGAAACATGTTGCTATCCCAGCTCAGGTGTGAAAGGGTCTCGATTCACCGTTACAGGTGGCTACCTCCCAGACTTAAAGCGAAAATACTTTCGAGCAAAATATTACAGCCCTCCTATCAATATTAATTATTGTTGCTATTTATAAAGTTGTATGAGTCTGCCATACAGCAGTTTCGTTACAACGTCAACAAGGCGTTAAGCCCCAAGGGAGGTGGAGGGAAGTAAGCTGGAACAGCTGCCTGAAGATGGCTTGAATTCGTAGATATAGTTATCTGTTTAATATGTTGTACTTTCTTACTTTATGTTTGCCTTACGATAATAATAAGACAAATGCAATACAAATTTGAAACCAGCGGAAGAGTATCGAGTAGTCAGGTGGTATTGCAGCAAAAGATTCGCATCTTTCACTTTAGAATGGAAACTCTACTAGCGTTCAATCTCATTACTTAAGCGTCTGGAGGTTCCGACGTCACTGAAGATACGACAGGCGCCAACAGCCACCTATGCCCGGCCGGCTGCGTGCTGTGGCTCCAACAGGTCTGCGAGTCGCCTACTGCGCATGCGCGGTGGCGGTCGCGGGCCGTGCACCTCTCCGCCGTGCTCTCCCTCCAGTCAGTGTGGCGGGCAGCGCCATGCGGGAAGCTTCTAGGCGCGGTGACGGCGGCGCTGGCGTCGACTGGGCATGTGTCGCCGCGGCGACGCTGGCTGCGGCGCTCTACGTCGGCACTCTGCGAGCGGGATTTGTGTACGACGACAAGTGAGTCTAGTGTACGAGCCAAGTGTCGTGCTCACAATATGCTCGTGTTATGGTCAGTTTGACGATTATGTGATAACAGGATCGGCATACCCACCAACTATGACACTGCGAAAATTTTGCTGTCAACTTATTCTGTAGACTTTGATGTGAATGAAAGATGCAGAAAACAGTTTTGAATATCAAGTTAGCAACCACAGTTTCAGATTCTCACAAGTTTACAAGAGTAATTAAACTAGTACTGCGTCTTATAATATTTCTAACATTCGCCTCATCGTCTTTGCGGACTATGTTGGCGTTCACTCTATTTTAGTGAAATAAATAACATTAAGCGTCGTGCAACTTGTCAAAATGACAGATTCTGTGTGAAATCCATTTCTATCCAAACCTTCTTTTTGCGAACTGCATTAAATATCCCATGTAAGAACATCGGCTTGATTCTGAATGACTTTACAAAACTTAAACAAAACGACATAATGTAAAAAGATTTCTAGAGCAAACAGGTTTAAGGAGAAATCTTTTAATATATATCGAAAGACAAAATATTAGTTGACGCCGCGTTCAGAAGATGGATTTGTGTACTTTATTTACATCTCCAGATGATAAATCTGATATTGTGTCAACGGAAGACAACACACAATATTCTTAGTTACAGTATTCAACACTGCGAAATTCTGTTGTAAGCATGGACCGAGCGTGGTGGATGAACGGTTAACGTTCTGGCCTCGCATTCGGGAGGACGCCGGTTCGAATCCCCGTTCGGGCATCCAGATTTGGGTTTTCCATGGTTTCCCAAATCACTCCATGCAAATGCCGGGATGCTTCCCACAAAAGGGCATGACCGAATTCATTCCCGTTCCTTGTCCCAAATAATGACCGTCGACGAGGCGTAAAGCCAGAAGTAAAAAAACAAGAACAAATTTGTTAGCAGGAAAGAGTTGGATTATGAAGTTATATATATATAACGACAGTAGCATATAAAAATCTTTTTATGCTAGAAAAGAGTTTTGCCATTTACGAAGTAAAATTACAACTGTTAGCTTAAGCAAGGACGATTAAGAAAGTGGAATACGAAAAATCTTTTAGTTTCAAACATTGACCTAGGTTACAGAGCGAATGTTCTAAAATAACGTGTTTGGAGTACAGCACTTTATGGAAATCAAGGTTGGAGATTAACGAAAGCAGAAAGAACGACGTAAATTCCAGCATCTGAAGTATGGTGTTATTGAATGAAATTAAGTGGACAGGTAAAGAACGAAATGAACGTACTTTGGAAAATGGGTCAGGGAAGACATTTGTGGAAGAAGCAAGAAACAGCACGGCGAGTCACATTTTAACACTTGCTAGATTTGTTAGTAGAGGAAACAGTAGAAGCAAATAACTGTAAAAGATCAAAATGAATGAAACGGAATAATTGTATAAGTATGTTATGTTGAAGAAATTATCTCAGACAGGGAGAGATCAAGGACTGCATCAAAACAGACGAGAAATTGAACACAGGAAATTAAAAAAATTGCTAGTTCATCCGCGTTCAGGACTTTTTCGTTACTAGGTTTAAGAAACGTACTGAAAGCAATCTTGGGAAATATTTTCTACGAATAAACCAGATCTGGTGTGGTATTAACAATCTGTTGGTGGAGTTCCAATTTACTGTGCATTCCTCCTCCGTCGTAGCTAAACCTAACCTTGTAATCTTCCTGACTGAAGAGGACTTAAGATTCAACATGAAATGCGAACCTTAGCCTAATTCAAATCGCAAGGGTCATTTTAAAGGTGTTTGAAAATTATTATCGACATCTGTGTTCGAACTTGGAAATAACTCGGTCTGTGTTCAGGCACCTGTACCACGGATTCACCGCCTCGATCACGTGGGGCGTCTGTGAGGTGTCTCAGGGGGCGGGAAGGCTATGCGACAAAATCCAGTATATCGATGAGATGCTTAAATGATATTCTTGGAAACTTTGTTGATATAATAAAAGAAGCATGGTTTACAGAAGTTTGTAAAAAATATTAGAAACATCAAGTGATAGATAACTATTTGATTAAAATCATATCTCATTACGTTTCTGTGTTTCCTATTAGACTTTCGCAATTGTAGTTGACAATCACCCTGTATGCTAATCTTAGTTCATAGTGTTCCGTATAATCAACGCTCAGTATTTCATAAAATTGACTGCTTTTATTTAAAAACCTCTCATTTGATACTGAGAGTCGTTTGCCTTTGTTTACTTGATCATTAGCTTTATTTTCATTCCTTTCAATTTAAGCATGGAGAGCAGCCATGTTGAAACCTGACTTTTTGTTGTAATCTTTCGTGTCACAAATATTCTCAGTAAAGCTATGAAGATAGGCACAGAAAATTTTTCTCTATCATCGTTCAAGCTTATCGCAGTTGTGAAAGAAACTTTTCAAAATCGACTGTTTATGTCTTCAATAGTTTATGTCGTGATTCAATTCCGTCTCATTCCTACCAGCTGTTGGTCAGAAAAGTAAAACGGTATTGCGTTAAACTTGTAAGTACGAAGCAAGAGCGGACTATAGGTTGTTTTTTCATTAAGTTTGTTCCTGATGTGTGTTTGATATTGTACAGTTGTTGCACACACATGAAACAGTACCTGAACGTAAGAGTGGTCTGGTGGCTCAGTAGTTAAGGCGTCTGACCTGGAGATCGAAAGGTCACCACTTCGAAATACCTGTATCTGCCGGGGAATTTCAAAGGCCTTTCCTTCAACTCTGACACAGATTGCTGTGTAATCTAAAGTACATCAGAACGCTTCCACGGTTCTGACTTCCACGTTAAACCGTAGGTTCTCTATACCCGGTAGGATTATTGGGTTACGTTAAGACGCCTACTGTAGGGGCGGAATGAGCAGCGATTTTTTTTTTTAATGTCCTGTCACCAGTTCATTACGACCACTCGAACCTACCTGAACCTACTTTGCGACGAACGATTGATTGGTTCTATATCGGTATAGAAATACCTCACTCTACCACCTCCTGATTACCAATCTAGCTTCTTTATAATATCAATTACGATAAATTGCATACATATAATTTCCCGCTTTGCACCCACTCCCATTTGGTGTAGTGTATGCGTTCCTCTGGTGTTTTATGCTGATTATTAAGGCAGTTATTTGTTGGGTGAGCTGATAAACCCGGGTAATATTGCGTGATACTGTTTGGGGCGTGGTGACTGAGGCGGCCAGCCGGCGAATAATCCGTTAATGTTGGGGGAGTCGAGTCTGTAATCCGTCAGGAACGCCGGGGAGGTCACTAATATTGAGCAGCCCCAGATTGAGTTGACGGCCAACTTGGTGCCCTGGGACCGCCGACTTGAAAAGCTCCGCCCCGCATTAAATGTTTCACCGCCTGCTTCACAGGAGATATACGCGGCCTCTACGGGAATCCACCGAGAAAGTCTGGACGTAAACGAGGCGAGAGGAAGTACAGACTGTGCCGTGACAGTTATCTGAACATGTTCTAGGCTCCAACCTCCACTGATACAAAACTTGGCGCTAATGACCTAGACGTGAACGCGCCTAAACCGCAAAACAACAACAACAACGATACAATACAATACAATATAATACATTCATTTTCCATTGATCCCAATATAAGAGACTGGCTCTATGGGATGTGGAAAGTTGTCAATTTACAGATAAACAGTTGCATAACAAAATAATAAGTACACCACTAGATGTACAGTCATAGTATACATGGTACATTAAACACTTCCATTACAAAATAATACATACACCAGAAGATGTACAGTCATAGGATATATGGTACATTAAAAACTTACGCGCTTGGTTGTGAAGGTAGCTCCTCTCCTAGCAGGTGTTGTACATTCACAATTCTGTGAATCTTGTTGATGTTATTCCTGACACTTGTAGACGCGTGATACTTCAGCTTACTTGTTTGTCAGATGTCCTGATTCTGATCCGACTGCCAGGTAAGTTTTTTTACAGCTCGTTTGGCCGTTTCTCGCAACTCAAAAGCAATGTCTGTCAGTCTTCCCACCAATTTTCATTTGATCTTCTCCTTTTAGTATCATATATATTACTTCTAAATGGTGTTTTATTGTGACCTAAATCGATAAAGTAGGTATTATTTTAAAGTTTAGGTCTCCGCTTTGGTAACATCGTAAATTAGATAGGAACTTTTCGGAATTTGACCGCTGAGGAAAGAGCAAAAGTTTTTTTTTTTTTTTTTTTTTTTTTTTTTTTTTTTATCTCCATTTATATACATAACCGAAGCCGATTAACGTCTCCGATTTGGTAACAATTTAAATTAAGTAGGCTATACTAATTTTTTGGGATTCGGCCGTTAAAGGGCCGAAATATTATAATTTCCTATAATATGTATTTTGGTGACGAGTCTTTTAACCCCTTCATATCAACCGAAATCGATAAATGAGATATCATTTTAAAGATTAAGGTATCCGCTTTGGTAAATGCATAAATTAAGAAAGTAATTTATCGGAAGTCAATTCGTAAACGGCAAAGATATTAACTACCAAGGTCACGCGTATGAGAAAATTCAGAGGTAAGTCGCTAGGCTTCGCTGCCGTCCGTAAGGATTGATCGCAGCACCATATATCACAGAGATATGGATAAACTACAACGAGTTTATGTCATACGTATGCTGAACGTGAAAGAAAGTGTTTCCTAAGACGTTGTAAGTGTTCTGCTACGTACATATTACAGTTGACAAAAAAGTCATTGCTAAAATTGAACCGTTTCTTTTTCATCCTCCTACAAGCCACCAACCTCGCTATTCATCATATTTTATTCGAGAAATTTTAACACGAGTTTCTATTTACTTTGTTTTATCATTGTTGCCTGGGTCTACCCCTCTTCCATCTTTTCATTGATTGCCATGTTTGCTGTGACAAATTTCTGAAACCTTTATACTATATAAGCTGGTGGATTTTTCGATTTACATTCATTCGTATTATTTCCTCATTTGGTAATTTCTATAATCTGAGTACCATTACCCTTCTTCGTAAGAAATCCATTTCCATAGCATTAAATCTTTGTAGGACCATTTCCCTTATTTCCAAAGCATCAAACCCCTTCAGCAGAGTACTGTGAACTGTTGTGTAATATATGCCTTTCTTCGTTCTTCTAGTTACATTTGAGTACGAAAATAT
Organism: Vandiemenella viatica; assembly: GCA_031002005.1. NCBI lineage: Eukaryota > Metazoa > Arthropoda > Insecta > Orthoptera > Morabidae > Vandiemenella > Vandiemenella viatica. The sequence goes on along the minus strand of JARYHS010012519.1, from coordinate 158,952,274 downwards.
ACTGCTTAGTTTCTGTGCAATTCTTGACAGCATTTTATTTTGCTGTTCCGTTCTCTAGCCAAACAGTTATATTCTGGACAGTTTTATATGTTATTTTTATATTATTTCCACTCATTGTTAGGATATTCATCTCAAATGAAACTCTTCACTTCTTCTTTCCTTTAATCTGTCGTCATGTATGTAGAAATAAGACTTATATTTCCAAAAATTGACCAAATAATACAGAATATGAGTTCTTATGATTTTCAGCAACACAAAACTTTAAAATTACCCAAAATTTTTATTTTTTACTGCTTAACGTCTCTTAACAGCGAGGTCTTTAGAGACGGGAAAGGATGGGGGGCAAGGAATGGGAAGGAATTCGGCCATGGCCTATTGAAGGAAGCATCCTGGCATTTGCCTGGAGTGATTTGGAAAACCATGGAAAACCCAAATCTCGATGCCCGGACGGGGATTCCCAAAACTTTCTCAAGACTACTGTAAGACCCGAAAACTTTATTCCATGATTCTTACGACTGATCTCGAATATTCCTGATCGAATGTGATGGAAATGCAGCAGGTCGTTAGATAACAAAATAACATCATTTCATAGAACCCCTGAAAAATAAGTTCCTAACAAAACCGTTTTTTTTTTTTGCTTATGGCTTTACGCTTCGTCGACGTAAGGAATAGGAAGGAATTCGGCCATGGTATTTAGTGGAAGCATCCTGGCATTAGTCTGGAGTAATGTCGGGAAACCATGGAAAACCAAAATCTGGATGCCAGGACGGGGATTCGAACCGGTGTCCTCCCGAATGCGAGGTCGGAGCGATATCCGCTCACCCACCACGCTCGGTAGCAAACCCGTGTTGTGACTTTACAGAAAGTTTGGAAATACTAAACACCATGGAAATCAGATGATACTTACAAATTTTTAGCATTTATAAAAAAAAAGCTCATCATACCACCATTATTTAGCTTCATTTTCGGCAAATAATTTTAATCTGCTATTAATCAACCGCTGAAGTTTCGGTTACTTCTTTCTTAAAGAGACACCGTGCGTTCTGCTGTTGACAGGTCTTTATTTGGAGACAGCACTGGAGATAATGTGAATCCAATTAGCCACTAGAAGTTGTCTGTTTATAAGTATGGAGCATGAATAAACAAGCACCTGCAATGTTTGCAGAATACGCATAGAAAATTACTTCATAAAAAATAGTAAACATACAGGTCTAGACTCTCTTAAAGTCATAATGCTTTTGAATATCTCATGGGAACTGAATAACGATAAAAGTAACATGCCATCAAGTGCAAATACATTAAATATTAATGCTGTTCGCCGCTGATTCGGAGAATAGCGTTCATACTGAAACTCATGGTTTTCGCTCGTAATCAAATGTGTTCGATACCCTTACAGTCTTGTTCATAAAACATACAACAAAGAGATTGGAAAAACCGAATGCTGAAGGAGTAATGTTGGCTTAACGATCGCTTCTTGGAACAGAAGCAAAATAAACTTACATAACTACGTTGGCCTAGTTGTGACAGTAACTCTGAGGGAAGCATTTCTTTTCGCTTATAACTGTAGTAATCACAGTTTCTGTTCGATTTTCACGTCAGCTGTCGAGTATATAATGCGGTGGTTTGTACACGTCTTACCACAACCATTGAGGAGTTATCAGCAAATTAGGGGTTGATGTCTCTGTGACAAGTATACATGTAAAATTAGAAGTGTATCTGTGTAGTCCTTAATGTAGATAAAAGCGAGTATCGTGCAGTGATAAAAGACGGTCAAATGCGAAAACAAATTCATTCAAAGTGTATACAACATTATGAATACTCTTCTACTTTGTTTTCACCAGCTGAATAGCGGGTTGCTAAGTTTCGTAACTTCTTTGGATATGATCCACGTTTAAAATATCCATACACTGTGTAGCGTATCACCAGGGGGGGGGAATTATTAATTAATTAATAATTATTTTTTACGCTATATAGGATACTATAATTGATTATCAAAATGTAAATTATTCAAATGAGAATTGGATGATTCTGGGATTTGAAAAACTGTCACAAAAAGACATTTTAATAAAGATTTTTACACTGGCATCTACAAATCTGAGCGTATTTACCATTACGTTATTAAACAAGAGGTTTTGCAACTTTCTAAGCAACGCTCAGACGTACAATGAGCCCTTTAAATGCAAGCAAACAAGTATAGTTGTACTTTAAAAATCTCACAATTATTCTAATACAAAGTATGTTACCAGTTATGATGATGGCAAACAATAATGAATTTTAATAGGTTGGGACGCCACGAATGATTAACCTGCATTCGACAGTTACACAGTCTAGCTCAGTGGTTTATCAGATCAGAGCAAGGATCTTTATCTCAGATGCGCTTACGAGTACAGTTTCACGGAAGTTGCAGGCTGAATGGCTTCGAAGAAACACATTACCGTTCCACGGCAGGTAGCGCTGAGCGTCGTAACTGGCCACGCCAGCAATATGCGGCAAGTCGCAAGTCAGAAGTGCGCCTCAGATGGTCTCCAGGACACAAGTCAGCCCAGCACACATGGACCGCAAGTCACCAGTGACTTGTCTGGGCTCCCAACTGGAGGGAAGTCAGGCAGGAAGTGTCTCGTCTTTTTCTGCCACCACGGAGGTAAACTCTGACTCCGCCTCTTGTGGCTCGAAGACGACATAGAACATAAAATTCCCCGAATCTTAGTACTATGTTCCCTGTGATTGGCTGACCATCTGACGTCATGTGAATCTGTGCTTCTCTTCGCCGCGTTAAGTTTCGGCAAACCTCGGGAGCCGATGTCTCCTTCGGGAGGAAGGAATTCTGTTTACCGGTTGCCCACCAGAAATCCCTAATCCTCTTAACATTCTGCCCAAAAGGCGCCAGTGCGTCTGCCCTTCACTGAAGCGTAAAATCCTTGCCTCTTATCCTTTCAAACGCATCTTTCGAACATGCAGTGGACATCCCAAGAAATGGAAAAATATTCTATTCCTTTACTTTATACACAATAAAAAGTGATATGTAACGGGGAGCTTAGCGAATCGTTACATAATGCCCCACTGTTAATGAAAATTATTATGACATAATAATTTTATTTTGAGTTTTGTGATTCTACTTTAGTTGATACCAAAACATAATAACTTAGCACTTTAACAATTACCACAGTTTTTTTTAAATGAGATCCCAAAATCACCGCGATTTTCGATTTGTGAATTGAATTTTAATGGGCTTTCTTACATCTTTTGGCCGTCTTAGAATTCCTTTACTCTATATACACATGAATTCAGATAGCCATCCCTCATACAAACATATATTAAACACAATAATAACATATACATGAGAATATAAATTACACATAGACCTATTTACATAAAGGCTTAAAAATTAAAAAAAAACTTCTAGGAAACCTTAATATCTACAATATACGCAGAACATTGTCAGAGAAACTGAAGTAAGTGAGTGATTTACCCATAATTTTAGGAAGCTAATTGATCATAATATAATAAAAATATATATATTTTTTTTTTAAACTAATTTTTTCCTTCAGGATTTTATAGTCAAAAATGCATAGTAACTAGGAACGTAGAAATATGCCAAATCATATGTTATTGTACACCAGCCGCCGGCAATTGCGGCTCTCTGCCTCTGTCCGCTAATGGGTCGTCTACCAGAGATAAGGATCTGGGTCTACCTTCCTGGGAGTAGCGGTTTCTTGTGTACGTGGTACATCTGTTGTTACTCATACACCTTAGGCGGCGTGGTAAACCTTGAGATTCCGGGCATTGTGTGGTCCAATATGTGAAACTCCATCCGTTAACATATAACAGTTGGTTGAATCACCTTTTCTACGGCAAACGGACCATGATAAAGCCAAAAGAACTTCGAAATCAACTTTTTGTTCGCATCCGATATAGGATTTGCCCGTACCAGAACTTGTTGTCCGATCTCGAACCTTTGCGTATGTTTTTTATCTTGTTTAATTTGTCTTTTTGTCGCCTTTTCCAACAAATATTCATGCGCCCTTTTTATGTCTTCTTCCCGGTTTTTTCTTCCTCCTGAAGCAGGGTGTTTTATTACCCTTTCAGCAAGGAGTTTAGACCGCTTATCGAACTGTAAGTCGACCGGCCTGAATAACGTCGCGCAATTTACCGTAGTATTTAAAATATTCTTCTATCTTCGGGATATGTTTTACCCAAGATGAGTGCTTTTGGCCTATGAGTGTCCTCATATATACGCTTAGCTGTCTCATAAATCTCTCCGCGACGTTTCCTTGCGGCGAGCGTATTGATGAATAAATCACTCTTATCCCTCTGGCCTCCAATGCGTTTCTCCATCTGGGAGAAGAAAATACCGTACCATGATCTGACAACACCGCCCGCGGTAGGTTACATAGTGGCACATATTTCTCAAAAAGGATTTTTAGTGATCCACGCGTACTCAACTTCGCGACGGGGTATAGTTTCACATATTTGGTGAAAGCGTCCAAGATCAAAAACACATGTTTAAATTTATACTGGCCAGTTGGGACTGGGCCATAGTGATCGAGACATACGAGTTCGTGTGGTCCATCTGGAATGATCGGCGAGTACGGACCCGCCGTCCGCGTATTCGCGTGTTTTACTTTTTGGCAGGTATCACAAGTGCGAGTTACCCGCGCAATGCTTTTTCGAATCGCACTGGTGTAATATTCCCATTGGAGGGTGTGATATAGCCTCTCCGTACCCGGATGTCCACACTGCAGATGGTATAAATTAGCGACGTATGGATTAAGCTCCTCTGGCAACCAGATTTTCCACTGCGAATTCGCATCTGCTCGGCGGAAACAAACGTCGTTTTCCATTGTGCAAAGCATGGCGACATTTCTCACATGCTGGTCGTCAGCATGCTCTCCACGGAGGATATAGTTGCGCACTTTCCTTATGTCCTCCTGCTGTTTTTGCGCTGCTATAACCAGCCTCTTCATCTCCACCGAAGTAGTGCCGTCCGCCAGCGTTATGGCTGCAATTAAGATTTCATTTGGCCTCGCTCTTTCTACCTCGCCAGACTCACACGCTCCGGCATGCCTACTGAGCCAGTCCGCCAATGCATTATCTGATCCTTTGCAGTATTCCAAATGAATGTCATACTGCTGAAGGAACATTGCCCATCGGGTTATGCGGTTGCTCGTGAACTTGGCATTGTGGAGGAACGTAAGGGCCTGATGATCTGTCCTCAAGTATGTTACGCTACCCCACAAGTATGCTTTAAACTTTTGCACCGCAAAATATATCCCTAACATTTCAAGTTCGCTAACATAGAGTTTGGTCTCGGGTGGTTTCAACGTCCTGCTTGCGGTAGCTACTATTCTCAAATTTCCATCCTGATCCTTTTGATTTAGACAAGCTCCCAAACCTCCAATGCTTGCGTCTGTGTACAAATAGAACGGACTTTGAAAATCAGGGTGTCTCAACAGATCTTTTCCGCAAAGATTCTCTTTATCTGCAAGAATGCCGCTTGCTGCGGTTCTCCCCATTCCCACTTTCGCCCTCCCTTTAGTAGGTCGTACAAAGGACGTAATATCCTGGCGAAATTGGGTACATTGCCTCTATAATACGCGCATATCCCCAAAAAACTTCTCAGCTCTTTCAACTTCGTGGGGGGCGGCATCCTTTCTATTTCACCTATTTTCTCCGGAGATGGAGATATCCCCTCCGGTGTGATGCGAAAACCCAGATATTCCACTTCGTGTGTGCAAAGTGTGGCCTTATCTGGACGCAAAGTTACGCCGTTTTTAATTATCACGTCGAGCAACATTTTTAAATGCTTCAAATGTTCTTCAAACGTCTCGGATGCGACTAAAAAATCATCAATATAAGTGGTACAGAACTCTTTTATTTCGGGTGGCAACATATGGTTCATTGCCCTTATGAATGCGCTCGACGAATCCCTTATGCCAAACGCCACTCTCTGGAAACACAGCTGTCTTCCTTCGAATACAAAGGCTGTATATGGCCGGCAACTTTCCTCCAGTTCCACTTGGTTAAAACCCGACGTGACGTCCAGAGTGGACAGCCAGCGTTTTCCGTGAAACCTCGTTATGATTTCCGGGATTTTCTCCGAACGCTCTCCGTCTGGTTCTATTCTCAGGTTTAACATGCGGGCGTCAAGACACATGCGTACTGAACCATCTCGCTTGCCCACGAAAGTAATGGAATTTAAATGCTTAGATGCCTGCGGCGCAATTATTCCGTGGCGCTCCAATTCCGCTATCGCCTCACGTGCGGCCGGTCGCAGCTTCTGGGGTACTCCATACGTATGACCCTTCAGTGCCGTCGTGTCTGTTACACGAAACTTGTGCACGTAGCCTTTGATTTTTCCCGGTCGGTATGAAAAAGCATTTAAATTCTCTTGGAGCATTTGTCCGAGTCTATCCCGCTGGTCGTCCGTCAAGCTTTTGTTATCCTTGACCTTCGTGAGCAAATTCTCCAGAATTATGTTCTTCTCGTCAGCCATGGCATTCATGCTTACGCTTTCCGTCCGAGGAATTTCGGTACCGTCCGCGAATGGTTCTCGCATCTGCTCGGAAAGCCTAATCCCCGTTACTGTCGGGCGCTCGTCAAGCTTCCAATGTAGGACTTCAGGAACTAAATTTTTTATCGTTCCTTCCCCCCAATCAATGATTGCCCGGCGTTTTTCCAATAGGTCACAGCCTAAGATAATGTCGCGGGACAATCCGGGGATAACCAACATTGCTAAGAACAGTTCGCTATTAGCGACCTTCACAGGCAGTAATGCCTGTTGGCTGACAATTTTCTTTCCGGCCAAATGCTGGAACAACAGTAACTTGAACGGTGGGAATGATTCGTATGCACGGGTTTTTCTCCTTTAATTTAAGCATAAATTTCTGCGAAATAGCCGACAATTCTGAACCACTGTCAACCAAGATTTCCGCCTTCATATTGTATACCTTGATAGGAATTAGGGGACACCGCACTCGTTGAACGGGCTCACTATGTGGCACCATATCGGCATCATTTTGATCATCTTCCGGCCCCCCATTTCGCCAGTACGACAAATTGCTAAGGCAAACTTCGGAAGTGATGTCGGCATCCCCTGGAGAACTTCATTGTGATTTCCGGCTGTCATGCGAACATTCGCCGCCAGCATTTTCCGTTCTCTTCTCCTCGTAGTTATTTTCCGATTCGGGCTGCATTTCGGCTATCGCAATTGCGTTTACAGCCGCCGCATCTTTTCGAGGTGGCCCGTAGTTCCTTGCTGGCCCCCGCTTTTCCATGAACCACGTCCATCTTGTTGGTACGGTTTTCCGCTGTTTCCCTTCCAAGGCTTGTTTCGGGGTCCTTCCCTTGGTTTGAATATGCGCCGCGGAAGTTAGGTTGCGATTCCTTTTGCCAGAATCCTTTTCGGCTTGCTTTTCGGCTTTCATTGCCCGCCGACCAATCGCGTCCAAATTTTTCAGAGTGTCCAGAAAATCCGCGAATTGTGCGGATCAGCACTGGGTTGATATGCGACTGAACTTGCGGGCTAAAATGCGTCATAACTGCGTCGATTATTTCGCCGTCAGACATGGCTAGTCAAAATATCTTGACTGCACGACCAGTTTTTCGACGTAATTCTCCATTGAATGATCAGACTGCGGGTCGTACCTGCCCTGATAAAGCTTGATCTTTGCCTCATTTTGTATCTTATTCGACCAGAATGTACGAAAAACAACTCTTTGAACTCGTCGTACGACATTCCTGGTCGGTAGGATAATGAAAGCCATGGGCGGTCCGTCTCAAAAAAAGAATGTTCCATTATTAGTAATTTTGCCGTTTCCGGTACCCCCTTTATTTCAAAGTACCGGTCCAATTCCGAAATATAAGCCTTGGGGTTTATATTTTTCGTGAGCCAAAACGTGGAATTTTTAATTCAACATTACTGATAGCGTTATGTCCACAGGTTGCATAGTTTGATCTGCCATTCCCGGGGGATTCCTGCAAGTTGTTTATCTTCTTTTCGAACATAGACAATTTAGATCCCGTGTCCGCCATAAATTTTTCTTGCGAATTTGTAGCTCCTTCTGACAGTCTGTAATCTGTATAACTGAGCCAGACAAAATTTCCATTTCAGCATTAACATTCGCGAACTTAGTTTCGACCTGGTCCTTTACTGAGTGAACGAATTCTGATATTTGACCAAGGTTCGCACTGTTTTCCGCTCTGACCTTCTCAATATTTCGTTTGGTGGATTCTAATCGTTCACATAACTCGTCATTAGAGTTTTTCAACGAATTGCAGGTGTCAGCTAAGCTCTCTGTGACTTGGGACAAACTATTGACATCGGATCTTATGTCCGCCTTAAAACTATTCACATCTTCAGAAATCTGCCCCCGAAAATTTGATAGTTTATTCTCGACCATCTTGAGAGTGATCTCATGTTTCTCGTCAAGTGCATCGATTTTTCCTGACAAATGTGCCTTCATGTCGTCTTGCGATGTTTGAAACTGTGACTTCATGTCCTCTTGCGATATTTGAAACTGTGACACTATTTTTTCTTGTGATTTCACTAAGAATGCCATAATATCCGTTAGTTGTAGTGTGCTTTCAATTGGAGCTGGTGCTGTGTTTTCTGTTGCATGTGTGTTTCTAGCATTGGACTGTGCTGAGGCACTTTCGTCAGGGACATCTGGAAAATTTTCCGTCTCTGTCTCACCAATACATATGGTAGATTGCGAGCTGTACCCCGCTTCGGAAGTTAAATCAACACTTGCAACCCTCTGAGTTTCCGCAATAGTGCCCGGATTAACTGCGTCGGAAATCGATTCATTCATGATCTCCTGGGTGTCTGAATTTACATTTAAATTTTCCATTATGACAGCCCCAGATCTAAGCTTCATGAACGACCTATACTATCAAACCCAAAGTCCCACAAAATCGAAAGTCTCAAGAAAAAAAATCACACAAAATCTCCATACAAAACACAGGGAAAAATAGAAATACCCCAGCAATTCTCGCGGTTCAATAAAACAATATGAAACTCCCTCAAATTCAGCAAATGATACACCACATATCAAACAAAAATTTCAAAAGACAGACAGACAAAAAACAATATCAACGCTGTAATGGATAAACATAGCAAGTGCATGCGGACAGAACCTTCGCACAAATTATCCATCAAAATTAAGCAACATGAGCACATAAGAACACATAAATTTTCAAAAGAAACCAAACACAAAATACATGTAATGAATGCAACATCAAAATGAAGTTATGCACTATCTATTTTCTACAAGAATAATAAAACTGCCAAAAGCCATTTGCAACACTCCATGAAACTTATTAAAAATTCTGGGTTTCAATACCACGTTTTACTCGTGCCCCAACGCTTGGGTTCGCCAATTGTAGCGTACCAGGGGGGGGGAGAATTATTAATTAATTTCTTAATTTTACGCTATATAGGATACTATAATTGAATATCAAAATGTAAATTATTAAATGAGAATTGGATGATTCTGGGATTTGAAAACTGTCACAAAAAGACATTTTAATAAAGATTTTTACATGGCATCTACAAATCTGAATACGGGATAGTTGAGTATGATTTTAGATATTTCAGAGCAACACGAATTAAATACGTTACACGAAGAACTGAACACGAACAAGACAAACTCAAAATAGCATTAGTGCCGATTCATGCTTTTAACATTGAATCTCATATTTCCTATCATTTAAGGAAGCAAAAGCACTTACTGCAATTAAGAATAATCCCTGGAGAAGAGATTATGCTTATAACCGATTGTGTATTGTTTACAAGCGACTTACATACGCAATCTATCAAGGAACTTGTTAATTACACCTAATGCTTGTAGATATCTATCTTAAGGATCCAATTTCAGATTCGTTTATTGTTATGCTTTGACTCTTTCTATGATGTTTCTAGCAGCTTCAAAATCGTTTTTTTTATGATTTCATTTGCTCACTTATGTGTTCATCACGTGAACAAGAGATATTTGACATTCTTTTCAACTGAGGTTTGTTTTATGAAGTACCATTTCAGTACAACGTAGTTTATTTATTAAGCTGATTTTAAAAAATTCCAGTTTCAAAGTGTACCAGCGGCAAAGTTCGGCGAAAACATTTGATTAAAACCACGCGTGGCTGCAATCTGAATACAAGAGGCGACCTGTTCAGTTCATATTTGGCCTACTAGCCCGCCGACCAATGCCATTACGCCAAGCTTCATTTTATAAACGTAAACATTACCTTCTTCACAGCACTAATTACTGATATTGGGGCTGCGATAAATACTATTGTATCATCTGTATCAGTATTTTCTAAACTTTTCTTTCAAATGACCCTTAATTATTAGCATTTTTTTTTTCGTGACCCACTAAAAATTTATTGCCAGTTTTGAGACTTGAACATTACAACATTATTTGGATGCCAATATAATTTTCGTCACGTTTATTAATTACTTAAAGTCTTATATGAAATTAATGCAAAAATAATTGCAAATTTGAATTGAAATAACATGAATTTGTTAATGAGATGTGCGAGAGTTTCTCTTGTTAACTAAAAATATGTTTGGAGGAAAAAATGATAAATTAATTCTCAGGTCCATTTCAACTTCCAAAAAAATTTCTCAATTTATTTTTTTTAGGAAAATCGGTGCTTATAATCTGGCTTCATAGTTATAGACCGTGATAAAATCAATTAGAAATTTTACAGATTTTTTTTTTGTTGCTAAAACTGGATACTTCGGACGATACGACAGTCAAATATGATTCAGTGGTATTCCCTCGTTTATATCTTTGAATGATGTGCCGTACGACACTTCAATTAGACTCAAACTCTGAATACGGCAGTTCTGTCACGAATTCTACCTTAAATATAATTGTGTTCCTTATGCGTTCTTTGACATTGATGACTGAGAGAAAATATTTCTTCAAAGTATTCTTCAGGCCTACCAAATATTTCCTTTTTATATTTTTTGTGTTGAAGGCGAACACTGGAAACAATTGATAAATCCAGTCTGGGTTATACCTGATCAAAGTTAGAGAAGAAGGCTGGACGAAAAGCGTGTTGGTACATGTTTAAGCAGAAAGAAGAAAGTTGTACACGTTCTATATTTTCTTTTCCATTTCCTTTTATAGAGGCGGCGGTGGACTTTGTGCTCCTCGGCCCATGAATTAGACCGTAGTTAAGACTCATCGAGAATCATCAGGCGGGTCTCCTGGGACGCAACAAGTTATACCGCCATCTTCGGACTCATTTAAAGTTCCCGTAGCGCAACGCTTCTCTCATTTGCACTTCAAAAGCCGTTGACTTTTGCCCGAGAGACATCAGCCAGCCAACTTCTCACGTCTTCTGCGCCGCGCTTAATTCGTTTCACATCTGTAAAGGAGATATTTCTGCTGCTTCAAGGTCCAATGGCACTCAACTATGGAAAAAATTTGGCGCCTTGAGAAAGTTTGTAGAAATTTTATACTATGGAAGATTGGTACGCGTCTAATTAGCTGTATAATTTATACAGTTTCATTAACATTCTGCACTGCAAGGCGAAATTGGACGACCTCTAATTTCAGAGGAGTTGACTTTAAATTAACGCTGCTAATTTATCGTAATGAGAGCACCGCCATCTAGAAATGTCGTACAATATCGTAGACTTTTTTCCTTTTGCTTGAGCGGTTAGTGCTTGATCTGCAAGACGCGTATTCGATCCCTGGTCCAGCTGTGCGTATTTAAATTTTCTATAGCTTCCAGAAATCACTCCACGTGATTACATGGACGAGTCATTCAAGAAGGTTGTGGTCGAATTCCTTCCAATTCCTTACCACCAATCGTATTCCCGCTGTAATAACCTTGATGTTGACGAAAAAAAGAAGCTTCCACAAATCGTTGGGACTCCATAGTATTGGAGTTGTGTTCGAGCTGTATATTCTGTATGCTCTTCACGCATCTCGTCTTCAAATGCCTCCTACCTCAGCCTCTTTGTGATATCATTTGCTGTAATTTTCCAACCAGAACCAGTTGCCCTACTCTACAACCTCCTGCAGCATTACTAAGAAATTATGTACGTATCAGTAATTTACTTTGAAATAATTGTTTTCTTCAAAGTAATACATGTGAAACAACAGTTTTCAGGTAAGTACTTAACAAAAGCCATTTTTAAGACAGATGGAAATTAATGATGCCGAGAAGAAAATTCCAAGTCATATATGCTTTTTGATGAATTTCATTTTAATCGTTTAAAACAGGGAGTTTGTTCAAGCAAGATATTCCAAAAATCAAATATTCCACTTACTTTTTTTCGGGGATCGCACTGCTTTAATTGATGGATTAGTACCGAAGTTTCGGCGCCCAACCTGGTGCCTTCATCAGCGTTTCCAGAATCTAAATGATGTGGTTTTCACTCAACTCCGTCGCTGAGCTAACTGTTTTGGTTACCGGTAGCGGATGTCAACTGTTCCAGAGATCTTGTCGTTGGTGGTTTTGTGTTGCGAATGTCCACGAGTGCAAGATATCTGGAACAGTTGACATCCGCTGCCGGTAATCAAAACAGTTAGCTCAGCGACGGAGTTGTGTGAAAACCATACCATTTCGATTCTGGAAACCCTGATGAAGGCACCAGGTTGGGCGCCGAAACGTCAGTACTAATCCATCAATTAAAGCAGTGCGATCCCCGAAAAAAGTAAGTGGAATATTTGATTAATATGGCGCCTGCTAAAAGCGTAAAATGTTGTATATGCCAAAAACGATTGCACTGCCTTACGTGATGAAGAACGACTAACCTAATTCACTTGTTTAGCAAGAAACGTTATTCGTTTGACATGTGTGTTTGTAATAGAGGTTCATCGAAGTATGTACCAACGCTTTAAAATTAAATTTCTTACATTTGAAACGTGAAACCATGAAAAAATTGGAAAACAACAGAAATTTTGATATGAAAATGTTGTTGGTACAAGTTCTTTAAATGAGTTGAATTTTCAAAGATCTGCAATTAATGTGATGTTGTTGCAGGCCATGTTTCCACATTTGCTTAATTAATTACTGGTTGAAAGAACACGCCAATGCAACTGTTTAGTTTATTTATTGCTGCGTCGTACGCGTTTCACCTCATTCGTCGCTGATGATGCCTCGATGAGAGGTGAAACGCGTACGACGCAGCAATAAATAAACTAAACAGTTGCATTGGCGTGTTCTTTCAACCAGTAATCTGCAATTAGGTGTCTAGAATGAACTGAACTCTCGATTTTCTTAAACTCTATAACAAATGGAATTTTATTGCTGCAGGATTACAGAAACTTCTCAATAGATAACGTCGCTGCATCGAAAATGAAGGATACTATGACAGAAAAATCACTATTTGTAAACTGTTTTATGTTACTATCGGGATAAATAACAAACTGTAAGTAAAATTATGAAGCCTACTAGTTTATAGTTGTCTAAGTGGTAAAGAGTTATACTTCTCTTGGAAAAAAACACAAAAGTGTACTGGAGTAGAAAAAAAATAGTTATAAAAATGAAAAACCTCGTAAAAATCCAATTACGTCGAGGAACTAAATTCGAAAAACTTTAAATAAAATTCTGCATAAAATTTTAATTATAATCGAGGGAAAGTAGTAAGATTAACGATGTTTCTATGCGACTATCATTAAATTTAACGAGATTATCACTTATCAGAACCAATCCCTTGCACTTAAACTCTACTACTTTTTCAGCTAATGGAACCTCTACGACTAATAATCTGAATTAATACAGACAACGATCTGGTGGTAGCGCCACAGTGACAGTTCTTGACATGGGGTTCCAGTCGTGACGGTGGAAGAAATTTTCGCCACCAAGAAATTTTCACCATCTGGGTATGCCCGGTAGGGTAGGTGGGGTGTTAGAGCACAATTCCGAATCACCTAAGCACCAAAGTCCTGTTTAAATCCCAAACCTCTCCGCAGTGAGTATGGAGTGAGGGCATGGGGATGTTAAACTTGGCTGTCCCCATTGTATCTTTCGGAAAAGTAGACCTGGAAAGGTCGACACCAGGTTTGACTTTCTCCTTTTCTTCATGTTTCAATCATTCACAGCACAAAACAAGACACACACATCGCATTCATCCACACTAAACAGTAAGACGTACATCACTGGGAATGGCAAGTAAAACCATTTTCCAAGAAAGCTTCCCTGAAGGAGTAACACCTTCCAGGGCAGCTACCAAGGTTAGGTAATCGGGTAAGGTGATAATCATCGATACATTCAGTGCCGTTACAACAAGGCGCACAGTATTTGATATTTGTCAGTGACAACCTGAGCGGCCTGGTGATTCAGTGGTTAACGGGTCCAACTGGACATCGAAAGCTCGAACCCCAGTCTCGGCGGGGATATTCATAGACCCTAAATCCGACTTTCACCCCCGACACCGCGTTCAGTGCAATGTAAAGTACACCGGGACGCTTCCGTGGTTCGGATTACACGTTAAACTGTACTCGGTAAGATTACCGGGTTATGCTAGGTGGCTACGATAGGAGCGGATTGCGCAGCCGATAAGAAATCCTCTCAACAGGTCATTACGACATCGTCAATTTACTTTTTAGCGACCGCATGAACACATTGTCAGTTGTAATTAATGCTTCGTCATAAAACCGGGAAATCACAGTGGCCAATCCGCGCAAGGAATCGATCAGAATACCGAACAGTTCTTACATGGATTGCTATTATAGTGAAGTAAACTTACCCGTTGTTCTGAAGTATTTAAGCAGTTAGTAAAAAAAATAATATTTCTTGGAGAATATTGTCAATATGGCAGTAACAACCGTGATTGGAACTCATGTCGTAAATAGGAAGCAATACTTTGAAGCATCAAAGACGCTGATACACTGAGAAAAACTCCTTTATGGCGTGTTAGAACGGGGACGAATGAGAATCGCTAACTTTATTTGTATTACCCGTCCCTACATTTCTTATACTCTTCTTCACCACCTTTTCCCAACATTAAGGGTCTACTACCTTTGACCAGTTTTACGCATCATTGGTGTGGTCAAATTTGGATCTTTGATTTTACGCCAAAGATTTTATACCTTACCTGGTAATGGAGGAAGCGAAATGTTGCCATCTGTCTGCGAAATGTGTAACTATGTTCTGTTTGTGACAAGTTTATTTTTTATTTTTGAAATGTGTAGTTTATGAGACGCAACTTGGGTACCGTCTGGGCATTCAGCTCCATGGCTCCGATAAGCGCCAGCGGCCAGTGCACAGGACCTGGGATCGTGCCAGGCCCCGTTGTACCTCCCCGATCTAATGTGCGGCATCTGAGCCACACTGGCGGGTTACACTTCTTATGGAATCAGCTGTAAAAATTCTGTTAATGCCATTTCAGTATTTCAATTCTCTCGCATACTTTATTGTTTCCAGTTTAGTTCTTTTTTTAAATTTGCTTTCCTCTCTGGACTAGTTTTAAATACAGTACAGTAGAACTCCAATTATCCGAATCAATTGGGACAGGACCTGTAAGCACCTTAGCATTTTGGTAAATTCTAGTTTTGCTTAGGCGGGACTTAGAAATTTTGTGAAGTATAGTTTTCAACTTTAACGAATTTCCCCGTAATCTTGCTCATAGTTATAATCCAACATAAAAATCATTTTAAAGTGTAATTATCATATCGGGAAACGTTTGGTTTAGGAGATATTTAGGTTTGTTCATGTTTTGAAACACGCAATCGGAATAGTGAAATTCTAAGATTTGCAGTATCTCTAAATCGCGTAAAGCTACAACCGAACTTTTATCACCAGCTGTAGTCAGCACTATCCCCGATATTTTGGCAGTAAAATTAAATAATTCAGCAAAGTCTAATTAGCGATTTTAATTGAGAGAAAATAATAAGCTTTTTTATTAGAAGAGATATCAATTTAAATTTTACATCAGCAGATAGCCCTAATCAAGACGAGTTCATACATATATGGGTTTTCATCAAAAGTTTTAGTATTTGTCCGGTAATTAAGTTTTTGTAAAATAGATTGTCGCGGATTGTTGTGCACGCGCGTAAAAAGTTCTAGAACACTTAGGGATTTTACCCAAATTTGAATGTATCACTACGCGGAGTCTTAAACAGCTAAAACATTAAAATTAATTACTCTAAATTTCTCACGAGACTGCCGTCGGACTTCTAGTGGATAAGTCCAGATACTATCAAAGTTTAAACATTTTTTAATAGTTGGGATCGTCAAATAAATTTCGTACTCTTTGAGCTACGCGGAGGAAAAAGATGTGATACAGTTGCTGACGTCACTGGTTCTCGTGGTTTCGATAAAAGAGCCGGTCTGTGTCTATCCGTGGTCTGTTCCGGTCTGTCTGTTCCTGCCGGGGGTCTGTTCCTGCCTGTGGTCTGTTGCAGTCGGTCTTTCGTCGCGCTGGTTGTAACTCGCCACGCTGGCTAGTTCAACCATGTTTGATCGTGTCGTGTTATATAGTAACTAACATGAACTTTTAAATTTGTTAAAGGGGTTCGGTCGGTTAAGTTTCTCTCCACAACGTGCAGACTTTGGAAAAGAGAGTTCGATATGCCTGCTCAACTGTAATGCAATTTAGAACTTCTGACTTTGAAAAATAAATGGATTTCTCTAACAGTGAACTTGTGTGCTTGTGTGCTTCAGTTGTTAGCATAAAACCCTTTTCTCTATTTGTGGGTAACAAATATAGTGGCGACCTGAGCATTTAGTTGAGTTATCCTGGCTACATGGTCAGTTCAAAATTATTTAGCGAGTTTTAAAGAGAACTGTGAGTCGACAAGAGTTAAGGCACTTAGGCGATACTACAACCCCGGTATCGGCCATGGTCCTTACAACATTAAGGGTCTACTACCTTTGACCAGTTTTACGCATCATTGGTGTGGTCAAATTTGGATCTTTGATTTTACGCCAAAGATTTTATACCTTACCTGGTAATGGAGGAAGCGAAATGTTGCCATCTGTCTGCGAAATGTGTAACTATGTTCTGTTTGTGACAAGTTTATTTTTTATTTTTGAAATGTGTAGTTTATGAGACGCAACTTGGGTACCGTCTGGGCATTCAGCTCCATGGCTCCGATAAGCGCCAGACGGCCAGTGCACAGGACCTGGGATCGTGCCAGGCCCCGTTGTACCTCCCCGATCCAATGTGCGGCATCTGAGCCACACTGGCGGGTTACACTTCTTATGGAATCAGCTGTAAAAATTCTGTTAATGCCATTTCAGTATTTCAATTCTCTCGCATACTTTATTGTTTCCAGTTTAGTTCTTTTTTTTTTTTAAATTTGCTTTCCTCTCTGGACTAGTTTTAAATACAGTACAGTAGAACTCCAATTATCCGAATCAATTGGGACAGGACCCCATTCGGATAATCAAAAATTAGGATAATTGGATTTTTTTCGAAAAAGGGTCTATTTTAATCAATTACTGTATGTATGATGAAAATGGGAGAAAAAACACTATTTTTAAGTAAAAAGAGCTTATAATTAATTAAATGAAAAGGCAACACTTTTACATGTTAAGCGTACTACAAGTGTTGTACATTAATACTGTATGTACGTACCGTACGGTAAATAAAAGTCATTGATTGCTGAACATCTCGGTCAAAGTAAGGTGTTTGACTGTATTCATCCGTTTTTGCCCCGGTTTTGAAAATTCCTAGATCCGCCATTGGGAAGGACATTAGCGCGTAGGCAGAATCATTATTTTGCGAATCGCACTACGTTTCCGTCTTAATTAAAAAGGCGATTCGGTTATTCAGCGATTCGGGGAGTGGTGAAATGAACTGATAAGTCACTTAAACCTAAATGTCGTAGATCTTCCGGAAATCGAAATTTCAGCGACGAAGATTGACAGCTTTTAAAAATCATTTGTTTACCACCTGGTGACAGGCGGGGACAAGACGATCCCCCGTGACGGGAACATCGCCTACCTGTCCGCAGAGGCAGGAAGGAAGGAAGGAAGCCTTTTGGCCTGCGCCTCGCCTTTCAGGGTCCCACCCGTCGACGACGAAGATCCTCCTGTTGGGTAACCACAATGACTTACCGAGGATGACAGAAAATAAATAATGTCTTCTGCATTATTAGTAGAGACTCCACGTAGAATGATTTCACTTGTCCGTTTGGCCTTTAGTATTGTAGTGGGTGCCTTAGTGGGCAAACAACGTTACAATTATCTTTCATACCTTTATGATTAATAATTGTGGATTTTTAATTTTTATGAAGGAGTGAAAATTTATTAATTTTGCAAGAATCTCGACGTTAGTTGGAATTTAGGAAAAATTGTCACAATATGACATTTATTTTCTTATCACTGGCGATTACAAGTCTGAGCGAATTTACCGTTAACATTAACACAAATTGGCAAAATCATAAAAGCAACGCTCAGAGGTACAATTAGCCGTCATGAGCAAGCAAACAATTGTATATTTACTTTTAAATATATCTCAGAATCAAAATGCAAGAAATAATGACAACTGGAAACAATGAAAAATACAAGTTATGACGACCTCAGACAAAGGCATCATAATACTGTGACTTTACAGTTAAAAAGAAAATCATGGGCGCCACGAATGAACAATATATCATTCGAAAATAACTAGTTCTGGCAAATTATGCCGCTAGCTCAGGGGTTTTTACAATTACAAAGTGGGAACATGGATCTATCCTCTCAAAGTCGTTTAAGGGTTCTGTTTCATGGAATGCACAATCATATGGCTTGGTCGTAATAAGTTACCATTGTAGTTCTGCGTCTGATGTCTGCGGTGACTGGAGCGGACCCACGGTATGGGAGACTATTTCACAAGTTGGCTACAGGCATCTCTGGTCTGACAATGCGCGTCATCGCATTACTGGCTGTGTTGCTGTGATAAGCTTGCTCCCTCAAGCCGGCAGCCAGAAGTCGCATAGCAGCAGTTGGCGAAAGAAGTCAACTTTCCAAGTCAACCTCAGACTAGACTCGCATAGCATGGACTCGAAGATCGAATTGAAGCTCATCGCTCTTCTCTCTAGCGAGGAAAACTTCTCGCTCCGCTCCTTGTAGTCTCGAAGCTCACATATAACAGATATTCCCAGGATTTTAAGTTATACGCTCATTTGGATTGGATCTTCAGGTCGGCACCTAATGTCACGTGATATCCCCGATATATGATTTGCCCAGCGTATCTAACAGAGGTCGGACATATTCGACTGCGTTCGGGATGACACTTGTGTTCGGGCGGCAGGCATTTCCCGCCCGGTGAGTGACCTTGTTGACCGCCCATCCGCAGGGAGCAGAGTGTGTGGTTCGGCAAACCCCAAATCCGCGACTTCTTGTCGCCATGGTTCGGGAAGTCCACGATTGCTTCAAGCCTACACAGCTCAATAATTCTTTAATATTCGCTTTACCAAGATACACTGTATGTTCACCATTTCATTACAGTCCTCACTTGGAATCTTGCGTACTTTATAAAATTACAACAAAAATCTATTTAGGTGGTCGCCCAAGATTTATGTAAATTACTCTAACATTATGACATATATATAATAAAAATG
Organism: Vandiemenella viatica; assembly: GCA_031002005.1. Lineage (NCBI taxonomy): Eukaryota > Metazoa > Arthropoda > Insecta > Orthoptera > Morabidae > Vandiemenella > Vandiemenella viatica. The sequence continues at coordinate 158,932,766 of JARYHS010012519.1, read as the reverse complement.
CACCTTTTAACGTGGCGACAGCGCGTCATGTTACAGTATTGGTCGTCTTATATTGACCATAAAACATACAAGGTAAAGGCAACCTACAGTTTTATGTTGAATAAGATCTGTGGAAACGTTTAATCGTATTTCATAAACAGGGCGTGAGGACTGATTAGTAAAAAGCCTATACGAAACCGGAAATCAAACAAAGGACTTTTTTATCTGGTGTCAGACACCTTATCACTTTGACAGTAAACAGACACATACAGCGGAGAACTGTGAACGTGACTTTCAGACAGAGTGAATGTCCAAAGTGCATTACGATGAGAATTTCTTCCACCACTGGGGCTGGAAACTAATGTCATTTCGAGCGCCACGCCTTTCGACTTCTAGCGTGGTGTGGTTTTATACCTAATTAAACTTGCTCTTTTCCACTATGGGAAACCCTACTATTTCCAAAGTTAGGGAAACAAATCCTTTATCTCTTTATTTTCCTTTATCGAACATATAATGCTTGTGGTTCAAGTTTTAGATGAGATAAATTTGATAGGACACGGATTCAAATCCCCGTACAGTTGTCCAAAATTTCGGGTTTCCTTGGATTCCCGAGATTAATCCAAGCCACTACCGGTATGGTCCATTCAGAAAAACCATAGTCCCGTTTTTTGTACCCAGTCCTGTCCCACCTCTAATGACCCCGACGAGGCGTAAAGCCCTAGGAAAAAAATCACTTGTTAAAAGTGTAAAGTGAAATATGAAACACAAACTGCTTCACTTTTTGTATTAGAACGTTTAGGATTTTGTATTGTTCTTTTATTCTTGCACTGGTCAATGACTCGTATTCTTTGGAGATTGCTGATTTTACTGGTGCGAAAGACTAGTAATGGACTGGTTTGGTTATGTTTATGCTGGAATTGTAAATATTAATAATGTTGTATTTTTTTACCTGCTTAACGTCTCTCTAACAGCGAGGTCTTTAGAGACGGGAAAGGATGGGGGGCAAGGAATGGGAAACAATTCGGCCATGGCCTTTTGAAGGAAGCATCCCGGCATTTGCCTGGAGTGATTTGGGAAACCATGAAAAACCCAAATCTGAATGCCCGGACGGGGATTCGAACCGCCGTCCTCCCGAATGCGAGGCCAGAACGTTAGCCGTTACACAACCAAGCTCGGTAATAATGTTGTATATTTTTAAACGTCGTCCGTCACCATATATCACACTATTTCTGGAGAATATTTTTCTCAGAAAATTAATTTCTGGCCTTTTAGAAATTTCTCACAGCAAAACATATCATAATCGAGGGCATAATTTAAAAAAAAAAAAAAAACTTTTTTGTTTCGATCTCGGTCATTAGATATTATTCTTAGTGATAAAATTACGGCTAAGTTAGGCACTTTGAGAAACAGCTGAATGTTTGGTTCAAAATTTAGTTTCTATACACTTTATTACACGTAAACGTAACTGGAATATTTTGATTAATTTTTTTTCCTGTCTAACAACAAGTGATATCAACGTATTCTTCCATTTATTTCATTTTGAGTTGAATTTTTTACGACTTTTTTTAGATTAAATGTTACATAATTAAAACACATTTTATCTTCATTCAAAATACACTTACATACATTTTTCGAAAAATAATACTATTTTCTTAATTTTCGCAGGAGATTATTGAAACTTCTCCATGGCGGTAATCAAGATGAGTTGAGAGATACGACTAAATTTCTAGCTAGGAGGAATCCACGTTCCAGTTACCTGGAAACAAAATAGTTATCTTTTTTTTATTATTATTTATAGCTTTACGTCTCGTCGACGGCTGAGGTCATTAGAGGCGGGATGGGACTGGGGACAAGGAACGGGAAGGAATTCAGCCATGGCCTTTTTGAAGGAAGCGTCCCGGCATTCGCCTGGAGTGATATGGCGAAACCACAGAAAACCAAAATCTGTTTGCCTGAACGGGGATTCGAACCGGCGTCCTCCCGAATTGCGAGGCCAGAACGTCAACCGTTCACCGACCACACTCGGTATAGTCATCTTATTTCCTAAAATAATGCAACGGCATTAGTCGTTCACTGAAGTAATTTGACCATTCTTTGATTAAAAATATAAAAATATTTTTTATGGCTTTACGCCTCGTCGACGTCGAGGTCATTAGAGCCAGGAAGGGACGGTGGACAAGGAACGGGAAGGAATTTAGCCATGACCTTTTAAAGGAACCATCTCTTCATTCGCCTGGAGTGATTTTGGAAAACAATGGAAAACCAAAATCTGGAGGGCCGGACGGGGATTCGAACGCGTGTTTTCCCGAATTCTAACCAAGAGCGTTACCGCTCACCCACTTTTCTCGGTTTGGAGTCTTTTTAAGCATTAGTAACTTTATAGCAGTGTTAAGCTATTGCGATGAGTATAAAGTACTTTATATATTTTGGAAAATTGTAGACCCTATAGTTAACTTTACCTTTATGAAATATGACAAAACTAAAATAATATCTTCGCGTTCTGAGTAGAAGAAAAATCTTCCATTTGTGCCGTTGAAACTGTGTGGTTTAACGTCTGCCTTCCAACCTACAAGCCACATGCATTACAAAAATAGTATTCTGTGATCTCTGGCTGTACATTGTTGTGACTGAAAAACCTTCTCCTTTCACTAAGCGATTCAGTATGAAACCGATTACTGTTAGAGCCAGACAGAGACTGACGCGACGTCAACAACTGAATATACCATTCTGGCTTGAAGGCTATTGGCTGTCTCATTGAATAAGTAACAGCTTCAGAATTGCCATTATTACAAGTGGCTGGGAGACGGTGTAGATCAGGGCGATGTGGAGATGTCACCGCCACACCGTGGCTGTCTCGAGCCAGTGGCTCACTTGGCGGCGACCTGCTGCTGATTTATGGTCGTCAGCGACTGCAGAGTCCCACAGCCGGACCGGGAAGTGGCCAATTAGGAGCGGGCAGCGCGTGACCTCAGCCACGTGACCCCACGTCAGCTGCATCCAGTCCAGGGGCGTAGCTACTATGGGGCTAGGCGGTGCAGTGCACCGGGGCCCCTGCGCTCAGGGGGCCCCCAAGCATACCTCTGTGGGCCCCAAAGCTCACCTTTGGGTGCCCCCAAGCGCAGTTCAGATTCCCTCGAGTGTTCATGGCAAACTGACGACCTTTTTTTTTAGTTCTACAGTCGTCTAAGGGGGCCCCTGAGACACAGGAAGCCCCTCACTAAGGGCCTTCTCAATGCTCAGGGGGCCCCAACCACTGCTCAGGGGCCCCTAAGCACAACCCAAGGGCCCCATCCTCAGCTCAGGGGCCCTTACCAGCATCACAAAGCAAAAAAATAGGCAGGCCCATCTGGCCTGAGGGCCTAAAATATATTTTTGGCACCGGGGCCCTTGTTGACCTAGCTACGCCACTGATCCAGTCAACTCAGTCACACCGCGCCAGTGCACGGTAGAACCTATCTGGATCAAACATGGTACTAGCGGAAATGGTCAAAAATGGGCTACTGTTTTCATTTTGGTATCTATCGAGATATCTGCTCACTTAAAATGGATAATTTTGGTATCACTTACTTCTAAAAACAATCCTGAAGATGACATGAGTGTTCAAAACGTCAATAACCAGTTTTAATTTTCAAAAAACATAGGCCCATAAAAAAATGTGGGGAGGGGGGGGGGGAGGCTAAAATTACTGATGTTCAACAGGTGATCGAATATGGGCTGCTTGTATAAAATCGAAATTTATCTCGTAGTAAATAAAGAAACACCAAACTTTGTTCAAAAGCTTTATTAACTTAAAATTTTAATACAAGAAAGAATTTTCTTAATTTTTTGAATTTCAGTAGTCGCAGATATACTCCTCAATTTCCATTCCTAGACATTCGGAATGTGCCCAATTCCCAATGAACCCATACTTCCCCTTTAACATGTTTTGAAAGCACACAGAAAATGTATGCTGCATTGTAGTCACCACGTTTATCCCACACAGGGATTGCCATCTCGTCATTGTCATTGACGTCATCAGTTGGAGTGTCTTCTTCCGAGTCCAACTCTTCTAGCTGAGCTTTGCTTCTCGGCTTTTTAGGTTGGCTTGGAGATTTTGGTTTTTTTTTCTTCTGGGGCACCTAATTCCACTTTCACAGTCTTCGGATTGGGCATGCTCCACACTTTTCTTCAGGTCTTTTTCATAAGGAGACTCAGGTTATGATGCAAGTCTTTGAACCCTTGCACCCACCATTGTCCTTTTTCTTTGCAGTGGTGGGTATCGCAGCTACATCTAAGCCGTTTGGACATTGAATCTTGAAGTTTCTCGTTGACTCTGGGTGCTGAAATCTTGGCGTTTACTTGCCAATGACTAGCTCGTTGTTGGACCACCAAATGGTAGCCCATTTTTAGACTATTAAGTACTTCAAGTTTATGGTCTTGGTAGTCATTACAAACAAACAAATCGAACCGGACAGATGCCCTATATGGAACTGAGGTCATTTACTTTGAGATGAGGTGAAAGCGATTTACTTTAATTAATAACTATGAATGAGAAATTAAATTTCACATACCTTGGGCAGTTTTGCGTTCTTAGAAAGTAAGTTTTCTGATAAAACAATTCGCACCAACGTTGTGTCAAGGGCCAGAGTCCTACTTCTAGATTTTTCGTTAGGTGTCATTCTTACGACTTGCACTACTCCCTTCGCCAACTGCCAGCAAGTGGCCTGTATGCAGACCTTACTCCGTTTTTGAATCCTCTATGCAGCCCGAGACAATTTTGAACAGTTTCGTATTGCACCTCGTGCGAAGAATTGCGTAACTGTCACATGGTTGGACCTAGAAAACTGTTTACAATCAGTCTGACTAAAAAAAAAAAAAAGTTTGCTCAACATATCTCATGCCGCGTTGGCTTTGAACACTACGAGCATCGTAACATGTTGCTTAACTCATTGTTCGTTGTTCTCCCGCAGGTAATGTAATAAAGCCGTAGTTTTCAGTGGTAGGATAATCAATCTATCCTCCTTGTGTCTGTTATTTGTGTAAGGGGAACAGGTAAAATGTAGTACCGCCCATGTAAAGTCCAACTATGATGCAAAGATACCAAGTGGTTTTCCAAGTTTAAGATCTTCAAACTACGGATGAATATTCGGCAATAGTTTAATTCCTACAGCACGGTGGAAATATCGAAGTCTTTGGTTTACAGTGTGATCATTAGAAACATTTTATCTCTAACCATTGGCCAAATACTAGATGTTGAAAATTCGGGAGGACTAGGTTCGAATCCTCGTCCGACCATTCTGATTTGGGGTTTCCATGGTTTTACCAAATCATTTTAGCCGAATGCCGGGATGATGGGTGCAGGATAGGGGGAAGATGGGGGTGTAGGGAGCCTGTGCTTCATTGCAATTAAATTGTATTATATATGATTCATTCAAAAAGGCATAAACGAATTCCTTCCCGTTCCTTGTCCCCCTCCTTTCCCGCATCTAATGACATCGACGTCGATGAGATGTAAAACAAAGAAAATTATATTGAAATTAATATAATTCGTGTCTGTAGTCAAAGAGCCAGTTGTCTTACCGAACAAGACAAATGGACAATAACGTGCGAGCGTAAATAACTATGAGACTATAAAGAAATGTACAAAAATTGTTTTGTTTATTGATTTTTCGATTCCATTTCTTTCGATTAAGGCTCTTCTGGGATATTTTATGCTTTCCATTTTCAGTTTTACTCCATTTAATCCACGTTTATTTTGTGTCTTCTCTACTTTGTGTTATATTTAGTGAAAACAGCAAGATGGATGACGGCTCCTTCACCTACCTTACGGCAGCTCCTGATCGGTCTGTTTACTAGTTTCGCCCAGTAACAGGCAGAGTCGACCCCCCGTGTCCCTCCCTATGATGTATGTCGCGTCCCAAGGCGACCACGCCCTCGAGGTAAACAAACCCGCACGCACGCATCTGGCTAGCGTGCGTACTATCGCCTCCATCGTAATGCGTCCGCAGTCATTACAGCTGGCCCACGAAATGAAAACTCCGTGTCGCCACCTACTGTTCAACGCTTCCGCGGCGTCAGGAACGCTTCTAACAAGACACATCCAACATCTTCTATTGTTCTTTGATTTCAGCACGCCACCAAAACTCACATCTTTTCATCTTCTCGATCGACCCTATTGAAAGAATTTTTTAAAACATTTGGCTAAATTTGAAACAGATTGATTTATTTACTGACCGAGAATGACACACGATGAGAAAAATTTTTTTTGCTTCGTGCTTTACGCCCCGTCGACATCGAGGTCATTAGAGGCGGGAAGGTCAGAGGACACTGAACTGGAAGAAAATCGGCCATGGCCTTTTAAGTAACCATCTCAGCATACACATGGAGAGATTTAGGGTAACCATGAAAAACCAAAATTTGGATGGCCGGTCTGGGATTCAAACCAGCGTCCTCCCGATGAGAGGTATAAGAAACTGATTACACGAGGAAAGCCTCTGTAACGAAGCATAAATGTCAAAATCTACGAGAAAAATATTAACAAAGAAAATGTGAAATTGAAACTCATGACTTTAAGAGGGTACATTAGTAAATGATTGAACTGGCTGATAATAATAATGAAAACTGAAAAGAGAATATTCATAACACCAACAGAAGTATGATAGCTAGTTATTACTGGCATGTTTACGAGTTACTCAGAGTTACTGTTTACTTCTGCTGATCTTACAACCGAACATTGAGTAGTTTTCTCTTTATTTTAAAGTATAGGCTATGTGTACGAAGTTCTATCGAAATCGGATAAAATAATGTGGGTTTATACAAAAATTAAGTGATGTAAAGGGTGTTTCTGTTTTTGTTTTGTTTTTTTTAAATCAGAAACATTTTCCATGAAAAAATACACGCATAACCAAGTTTCGTGGAGATCAGTCAAATGGTGTCTATTGTAGCTTTTTAGAAACAACATTGTGAAAATTAAGGGGATGGAAATGGGGGAGTTTTTGGGTTTTTCCAAATCAAATGTTGACAGTATTTTTCTCTTTATTTTAAATTATAAATGAGCAAAGTTCCATAGAAATCGGATAAAAATTATGGGTTTGAATAAAAATTAAGGGGTGCAAAGGGGCGATTTCTGAATGAAATACTCTTTCCACTAAAAAAATAATGTAAATCGGTTTACAGTTGGCAAATATATCGCTGAACATACATACATCGAATTGAGAACCTCCACTTTTTTTGAAGTCGGTTAAAAACTGATCGTTATCAATATTTTGCTGTGTAAAATCTGAGGAAGTTCTAACGACAATACTTTACCCGGCGCTGGAGAAAGAAATTAAAATATGTTCTGTAATTCAAACTTTATTTTACCAATAATCTAGCATAACCTAAAAACTGCTAAATTCCTTTCGACTGAGTTTTCACAGTTTGAAACCTTAGGTTCTCATTTGAAATCTCAATTATCTATTATGGGGCCATCTTACTGCAGACGGATCGGAAAAATAAAATCTGAAAAAAAAATTAGCAAAGAAATACATGTGACGCTATCGTGACGTGTTATGTAGATTCTTTCTATAAGCAAAACTTCATTGCGTACAAAACCCGAAGGTTAGTTGGATCCTACTGAAGGAGGCGTACTAAAATCGTGGAGCGAGGATGGCCAGTTTAACGGGGAATTCGAACCACGGAGTGTCCTGGCGTAGCTCATATGAACAATTGAAATACCGTGAAAACCCCTGTCCACAGCGGTATTCGATCCTGGGACGTTCAGTTTTATAGACGAGCGCTTGATGCACTGAATTACCATACCACTGCTCTGTCACTAATGGTTCTTTAAACTCGGCAGGCGATCGTAGTAAAACAAAATGTCAGTTACTGATTTATTTAAGCGGATATGGTTATAACGCACTAAAAAAATTCATGGATAAATAATTATAAAATGAAGATAAACTTAAGTTTGAATAAAACAGCAGTCCACGAAAGCTGTACCGCCAATACTGATAACGAAAAAGTTTTTTTTTTTTTTTTTTTTTTTCACTACCTCAACGGTTTAATGAACAGTCCCGCTACTGTTTGTAGCTTAATCTGTATGTTCAGTTTGATGGTTTTGAGTTCATTGGTGTTACACTTTAGGGATAACCAGGCTATGGTCGGTTGGACCTTAATAGGAACCCCTTCTTGTATTCTTATATATATTTCATATATATTTCACTTTCTCACTACACTTACTCAGGAATCCACAGGGTTCATAATAATACTTAATGGCACCTTATATTTGTGCCAGGTCATAGGTACAACCGTGCCTATAGACTCTAGTCTTGGAACTTCGTGGCGGGCTTCCTCTACTCTGTTGAAGAATTTTTCAGTTGATTGGAAGATTTGTGTATGGATATTTGGAATATTTGTGACGTCATGGAGGAGCGCTGTTGGAGTGAAGTAACTTGCCCGTGTGATCATTCGGAGAGTCTTATTCTGCAGTCTCTGAATATGCATTCTGTTGGAGTGGCTGGTCGTTCCCCAAGCTTGGCAACCATATAAGATGAAAGGAACAATGATTGATTTGTAAATGCGGATCTTGGTTGATAAATTTAGGTTGTCACTCCTCAGGATCGGTGCAAGGTTCATCGTCACTGCTAGCCCTTTTTTTCTCCGGTCTAGCACATGTTGACGAAAGAGAAGTTTGTTGTCAAGTATTATGCCCAGATATCGAGTCTCTGTCACCCATGGAAGCTTGTGGCCCATTGTTTCTAGCTGTTTTTGGAGTACTGGTCTTTTCCTTGAGAAATACATTGCAGAACATTTCGTAGGGTTGAGTTTGACTTTATTTACTCTGCACCATTTATCAAAAGCGTCCAAGCCTTTTTGAGCGTTTTGGATATTACGTGTGTGGTTTCCTCCGGTCGAGTAGATGACCGTATCGTCAGCGAATTGAGCCATAAGTACGTGAGGAGGTAAGGGTATGTCGTTAATGTAGATTTTGAAAAGAGTAGGCGCAATTACCGAGCCTTGCGGAATTCCAGCAGTAATTATGTGAGTTGCAGATTTTTGGCCTTCAACTTGTACGAAGAATTTTCTATTTTTTAGGTAGCTTGCAATAAGTGCGATGTAGCATTCCGGAATATCTGTTTGATGATATAGTTTATCAATTAATTTAGTGTGCCAGACTTTATCGTAGGCTTTTTCTATGTCAACGAAAACGGCAGCAGTTGATTTTTTCCAGTTAAAACCTTTGCTTATATGCTCCGTTAGTCGCACTATCTGGGTTGTGGCTCCTACACGGTTTTCAAAGCCGAATTGTTCGTGTCGGATGGTGTGTCCAAACTCCAAACTGGTATTGATTCTTTTTAGAAGTAGCCGCTCTAGTATTTTGGAAGGAGCAGACAGTAAACTAATCGGTCTGTAATTACTTGGGTTTTGCTTATCTTTACCCCTTTTTGGAAGCGCGATGACCTTTGCAGTTTTCCATATCGATGGGTAGTAGTGTTGAAGCAGGCAGGCGTTAAAGATTCTGGTAAGTAGTACAATCCCTTTTCTTGGTAGATGCTTAAGGTGGGAGTTGCCAATACCGTCATACCCTGGAGATTTTTTGGTGGCTAGTTTTTCGTATTACAGCTCTTACTTCCCTGGGGGTTGTTAGTTCCGGTTGGTCGGAAGGTGGTCTGCTGAGTTTTCCTGCAACTCGTTGAGTAGATGTGGTCACCTCCAGTTCTTCAGCTGGGGTCAGTTGATAATCTGCTGCTGTATGTTGAGCTGCAAAATGTTCTGCCAAGATTTCTGCTTTACCCAGTGAGAGGAAGCACGGACCTGCAGGGCCGTTTATAGGAGAAGTGGCTTCGCGTGGTTCTCGAAGGGCACGGATTAGTTGCCACGCCTCCCTATTTTCCAGCATTAGTTGAGACATTTTTTCCTCCCATCTTTCTGAGCTCCTTTCTTTCAGCCGGGCGGTGAGTTGGCGGGAGTAATGGCGATATCTACGGCGGTCGGCTGGATCGCGGGAAACGTTGCCAGAGTAGTCTATAGCGGTTCCGTAAATACCTAATATCTTCAAGAATATCAGGTAGTCTCTGTTGATATTCATCGTTGCGTGTGGTAGTAATTGATGCTCTTCTGTCAGCCTCCTTAACTACGTTGGTAAAATGACTGATGGCCGTTTCTATCAATTCTGGTGTTGAAAGGTTGACGGTAGGCTTAATCTTGTTATGGACCAATCTTGAGAAAAGATTCCAATCTGTCTCCTTGGTGCTTTTTGGTGACTGGTTTAATAAGATAAAATTCCTGAGGTTTATTAGCACCGGGTTGTGATCAGACGATAGATCCGACATAGACTTGAGTTGGACTCTATGAGTGATGTTCTTGAGTAGTGCGATGTCTAGGACATCAGGTTGTGCTCGCTGTGAATTAGGGATATATGTCGGCTCCGTAGGTCCTAGGACGTCTATGTTCCTCCTGCCAGCAAGTTGGAGAAGACGTTCCCCTTTTGGGTTATTTGAGCCGGGAGTTCCAAGCTGTATGTTTGCTGTTTAAGTCTCCACCAATGATGATTTTGTTTCCTTTCGAAATTAATTCATCAAGGTCGTGTTCAAAGATATTTCTATTGGGAGAGAGATATGCTGAGATTAAGACAATGTGCCCCTCTTTAGAGTGAATCTTGACTGCTGTAGCTTCTAGTTCTATTAGGTTTAAAGGTTGGATGGCTGTATGCGTTATAGATTTCTTGATTGCTATGGCGGTGCCGCCGCCCCTTTGGCCTATTCTGTCAGTGCGATGTATCTGAAATCCTGATAGGCTGAATTTATCGTTAGGCTTTAGATGTGTTTCAGTTAGCAGAATAACGTTAATATTATGTCGGTTGATAAATTCTAGGAGTTCAAGTTTCTTGTTTTTGATTCCATTAGCATTCCATATTGTTATGCTTAGGTCACGATGTGATTGTGGATTTGTGGCCATTATTTGAGCATCGCCATAACACCTTCCATAAAGGCAAAACAGTTTAGAGAACTTGTCCTTTGCGCTGTTTACTTTTTTCATGGTTCTTTTCATTGTATAGAGTAATTTCTTCATGTCTAAGAAGTCTACAGGGTCATCTGAGTCTTCTTCTTCGTCTGAGTAATGTGGTTTTTTGTCTCTCCTCTGGAGCGTTTTAGGGTCTCTGCGAAGGAATGATAGTCACTAATCTTTTGTTTGCGGGTCTCTGGCTTCTTTCCAGCTTTGGTTTTATCCAGGTTTTGGTTTTGAATTTCCATTTCGCCTGCGTTTTTGGTTCGACGGTTCTTCAATAGTTTCAAGTCTTCATTTTCTTTTTTGTTTGTCCTTTGTAGGTTTCACGATCTTCTGGTATTGCGGGCATCCTCTCCAGGAGGCTGCGTGATCACCTGAGCAATTTACACACTTTGCCTTTTGGCTATTCGGGATTTGGCAGCTTCTGCTCGGATTAAAACCGGCGCACTTTACACATCTTGCAGGAAAGTTTGCAGTAATTCGCAGTGTGGCCCGTGGCGCTGGCACTTGACGCATTGAGGAGGTCCATTTAGATTCTTATAGCGTTCTACTCTAATTCTTGTATATAATAGAGCGCGAACGTTGTAGATTGACTCAGCTTCTGGTCCCGGTTTCAATGCCACGCTGAAGGTAGCTAGTGGAATCAATTCCTTATTCTGTTGATCCCTCTTCTTGAATTGGTGCACTTCCAGTGGCTCAAAACCCTTTTCGGTGAGCACTTCTTTTATGCTCTCAGTTGTAACTGATGGCGGGAGTCCTTTGATAACTACTCTCAATGGTTTTTCATCAGCATTTGATGGCTGAAGTGGGCAATATTGTTTCATTTGAAGAATGTTGTTAAAATTTTATGGTCTTCTTTATTGTCCACAAAATATTTCAAGGTTCCCCACTATAGATTACCTTCAGTCCTCCTGTGAGATGATCTTTGATGGTTTTGTTCAATTCCAAATAGTTTTTCAC
>JARYHS010012519.1:158774840-158919859 GCA_031002005.1 Vandiemenella viatica | reverse complement strand
GAATGCCGGGATGGTTCATTAAAGGCCAAGGGTGAATTCCTTCCCGTTGCATTCCTTCTACCCCTCGCCCTCTCCCAGTTTTAATGACATCGATGTTGATGAGGCGTAAACCTCAAAACATAATAATTCTAATGTATGAGCTATGCTGCTAAGTTTATTTCTTAGAATTTCACATTTTTCTGGCAGCAAACAGCCTGACAATTCCACCATCATTGTTTGGTTCCAGCAATCATTCTACTGCTAATTAATACAATTCGTCTGACGGTCTTCTGTCTAAAATAATGAAACAACTACAGATAAACTCTTGACCTTTTTTAAAAAATGTTCGAGATGATTTAATTTTTTATTTTTTGACGTCAATTTGAATTTGAATTCCAAAGTAATAGAATTCTGGCAGCGGTATCATATCCGTTTCAATTTTTATAATTGATGTATTGAAACTATAATTACAGTAATTTCTACTCCTTAATAATATTCCTTTTTATTTACGTGAAAATGGAATTCTGTTCTTAGTGTTTTGTTCACGTCATTCATTAAACTTGTTCTATGTTTAGAATATGTCCATAAAATTATAGCACAGTAAACATTATTTCCTAATTATCTTAAGTTGCTTTGTAAAAGAAGTTAATCCTGAAATTCTCGGAACAAGAGGTGCTGACTTAATGGTGAAGAAAAGGTTAAAAACTGACGATGAAACACTGGAAGTCTACAGTCGAGTCTAGGCCCTCACAGTGTCTACCTCATATGCTACAGGAGACGCTGAAAGCGTATCGGTAACGCTGCAGACCATTACAGCCAGCAGCTTGGAGAAACTGGAGTAGCAATCGGGCTGGAGGGGAAGATACCTCTGGCTTGTCTGAAACCGATATGGGGCCCTCAGAAGAAAGGTCGTGCCCGGCCGACTACATACAAAGGGCAGGAGTGGGGGGTAAGACACGTAGCAGTATCCCGCAGCATGGCCTAATTAACATTGCTCCGGAATGCTCGCACCCCCTTATTCGTAAAACAAATTACACAGTCCCTAACCGTCTCTTTTAATTAGCATTTATAAAAAAATATAACAACGGGATTCTATTTTCAATCAATACTCTTACCTTTTTTTTAAAAAGTGCTTTACGTCTCTCAACAGCGACGTCTTTAGAGACGGGAAAGGATGGAGGGCAAGGATGGGGGCAAGGAATTCGGCCATGGCCTTTTGAAGGAAGCATCCCGGCATTTGCCTGGAGTGATTTGGGGAAACCATGGAAAACCCAAATCTGGATGCCCGGACGGGGATTCGAACCGCCGTCCTCCCGAATGCGAGGCGAGAACGCTAGCCGTTACACCGCCACGCTTGGTAATATCGTTACTTATTTTGGCAGCACTGTCATAGCCGTGGCGCCGCAATTTGATGACGAATTCTTATGTAAATCCACGAAACAAATCGAAAGTAAAGAATATTTTTTTTTTATATCTCTCTTAGTTCTCGAAAATCGAATGCCAAAAATCAGTTATAGTTGGTTGTCCTTTGGTGACGTTTTTCATTAGGTCCATGCCGTATTTCAACCTAATTACATCCGCTACGAAGAAAATAAAACACCTGTAGTGTATGTCCAGCGTGTAGTTCTTTGTGGCTTTGGCGAAATTTTTTTCCTGTCCAGGTCGCATTCAACCTACCTGCCTTAATTTTGAGATACGCGAACTAAGCAAGTAACCAAAAAATTTCGCTCTTTGCTTTCGATCTGTCTCATAGAGCTACAGAAGAAACCATCATCGAATTTGGTTTGGCGAAATTTTTCTTCTCGTCCAGACCGCATTTCGACCTAAACACCTAACTTTTGAGACCGTATATCTCGAGAATTAAGAAAGATATCAAAAACTTTTACTTTGCACTTTCAATTTGTCTCGTCGAGTTATATAAGAGTCTATCATAAAATTGCGACGCTACAGTTATCGTAGAATCCCCCTTATTTTTAAACTAGTCGACACTACTCATACATTTATTATCACGGACTGTGCATTACTACTACTTCGTCTAAAAGGTCACATTACCTTAAGTAAAATAATATGCATCTCTTTCGTGATAAAACACAACATTTACTCAATCTTTCCATTGCTCTATTTAACATCACTTAAACATTCATTGTCACATCTATTCTCAAAACTAATTAATTTGTTCCGCTACTGTATTAATTCTGCTCATCATTGCTCCTCCATTTCTTCTCTTGTTCTCTTCCTCTTTTGCTCTCCCTATATAATCTCTCTTTGTCGTATTTTATCTACGGCTTACTTATCCTTGTTACCTAATAAACTCAGTATAGTAATATTACTATAAATATTTACGAAAACATACAAATACTTGAAAATACATTAACATTTATTTCATTAGTTATAAGCCGTTATTTCGTCCGGATTCTGGAGATTTATCATCATATATATTATTATTATCATATTATTATTTGTGGATAAGTCCATTACGACTACGCAAAGTATTTTTTTTGTTTTGTTTATATGGCTTTTGGTCTAACGACCATACTACGCAAAGTACTCAGAAGGGTTTGTTCGCTTTCCTTTGTGCCCGTATTTCCTTCATACGCTTGCTGTGGGCTTCTTTTCTCTCATCTGACAATGTTGTTCCAGGTCTTTTCTTTAATCTTTCCTCCCGGTCAACTTGCCACTTGTGGATTTTGGATTTAAATATGTCTCTGTTTTCGATATCTTCTGGAACAATTCCCGCAAATTTGAGGTCTTTCTTGATCTCTCCAATCCATTTCATTGTATCCGATATTAATTTACTTCGGTTTTCATAGAAATCAACTATTTGTCTTGTCAGTCTGTTAGGGTTCATTCTTTTGATGTCTCCATAAAATTTTAGTCGACGTTTTCTAATATCGCTGTGAATGTCTGCATATTGTAAAACTTCCTGATTACTTTTGAGTCTGTACTGGTCTCCTATGAGTCTTGGGCCCAAAATTTTACTTATAATTTTGCGTTATTTTTTCTCAATGTTTTCTATATCTTTTTTCCTGTTCAAAATAATTGTTTATGTTAATTCTCGAAAAGAAATAAATATTTTAGTGCAATTTGCACAGCTGTTGTTGAAACACTATTCTTTCTGGTGATGAGTGGCTAAGGTGTTGGCCTTTTTCTGCTATCAGACGGGTAGCGATAGCACCTTGCTTTTTATTGCCTCGAGGATACTGAAAAAAAAGGGCTTCAGAGCCAGACATAAACATTACAGTATTCTTACTGATGATTGCAGTCATTTCCGTTCTCTCTTTAATGACCTCGCTGTCGTAAAGACCTAAAAGCCATATCACCGGCTGCCCAGTGATAATTAGCCCGTCACGTGGTAATTACCCTCCGACCTGACCCCGCCCTGTTCTCGCCAGGCGTGCCAACTGTCCCACAGCTCTGTCGCACTATTACAACCGAAATAACTAAACTTCCAAGGAGGGATTTATATACTCTCTACTAACGAGAATCTCGAAAAACTTTTGGGACAGCAAGGATTGCTCTGTTTTCCCAGCCAAAATCATCGCTAAAATTACGTAAAACTTCATGGAATAATGTGCTGAGTCATAGTGGCATTTGATCCCTCCGGCCTCACGACGTTTCGTTCGTGTCTTTGGATCATTTTCAGGGGTCTTATCGCTGAGTTAAATCTATCAAGAGATTGTCTAAAGGACCTGCAACTTAACTGTTTATGTATAAAGGTAGTAAAGGTTATTTGTTCGGTAACAGCGATATTTAACTGGTTGTCCAAGATAACATGCTACCAACAATACGTACAGCGTTATGTAATCATCACATACTGTCAAGCTTCCCTTAAGCCATAGCGTTATCTTTGTTTCTTCTTCTCTTCCATTTCAGCCGGGACCGCGAAACGTAAACGTGTGCATTCATTTCCATGCTTCCAATAGCTCTTCATTCTTTCACTATGCTGTTTCCTCCTTTCTTCTCTCCATATGTTATTACATTTCCTCTTCTCCTTCTCCTGGAAACCCTTGAAATTTTGGATCAATCTCCTGAAAATTGCTCTATCTTGTATTATATCTCCCATTATTCTGATCTCAATCATGTCATTCTTTACTCCCTCGATCAACTGGTTGCCCTTCTTACTCTTGTAAACATGGTTGAAAATTCTCTTTGTAAGTCTGCTATTATCCATTCTCATTCTTGATCGAATTATTGTTTAAGTTATCTCAATATTTTAGAATCCCAACGATGTCTCTCAATTTCTTTAGAAACAACCACCATGTCTTCCCATTTTATCTTACGATCGTCTGCGATCTGTAGCTCTGAGGTGACCGTTTTTTCAGTTTTTTCGAGATTATTTAGATCAATTTGTGTATAAGCAGGTTGTGTCAGGCTAGAGAGCCATAATCGTCTAGAACAAACTGCAAAGTTAGGAATCGAAGAGCAAGAGATGTAAGATGATCATTACATAGAATGAGAATAAACTAACTTACAATCTTTGCTTGGTCAACAGAAGTACGCAGGAGAAGGTTCTGGGTTGTGATGTTGTTTTGCATCAGCATTAAATTGCTTAGGGTTATGCTGCATTGCGAGTTCGTTGAATATGATCCCGTTCGTGCACAACTTGTTGTCCACTACAGTTACCCTGACAGGGAATCAGCGTATTCACATACATCCTTGACACAATGTCTGCTAATTCAGAGATGATATGATACATTTGTCGGGCAGAAACAATTTTCCAGGGATCAAACGGACTTCGATCATTCGTCTGAGTCCGTTATACTATTACTGATGCAAAGAGAATCATTCACTGCACGGCCATGCACCACGAGCCCACAAAGTCCAGAAAAAGCTTCCTGAGATCACCTGAAAAGGCAAAAGTGCGGTTGTGGAAAATCAAGGTTGCCAGCAGATGCAGAGCGCTTTCAACGTGGTCACGCAGAGGATTGGAACGTTCGGAGATCCTTGAATCGATTGCGGACAGAAGTCGGCAGGTCCAAGATAAATCTGGCGAAATACCGTTATATTAACACTAGTAACATTAATTGTGAACGTGGTGAAGATCAAACCATCAAACATTCAACGCAGTGCCCATCTTCCTGCAACGAAGATATCTGTTTCGAGCAACAACGAATGCATTTGATGTTGCGGAGTACTGTGCAAAGTGAGTTTAGAATGGTTAATTTCTACATTTCTTTAACTGTGTATTTTCATATTTGTGACTCTAAAATAATTATTATTCGTATTGTTAGCAGACACTGAAAAAGACATACAACAAAGAGTCTGGCTGTGGAAATAAAAAATAAAACAAAAGGGTCTTAAGATCAACACAAAGAAGACTGAAGTATTGGTTGGCAGCAAACAAACATGTGAAATTATCGTTACGGATACCAAGGGAACGGAGCTAACCGAAGTGGATACATTTAAATATCTGGGAGGAATAATAAGTGAAGAAGGTGGCTGTGAACCACAGGTGAAAGTCAGAGTAAAAGTTCGTTGGATCAAATGGAGAGATATTTCTGGAGTGATATGTGATAAAAGAATGCCTAAAAACCTGAAAGTAAAAGTGAATACGTACGACTATAGTAAGACCGGTTGTCCGTTATGGGTAAGAAACATGGGCTTTACGTAAAACTAGTGTTGCAAATTGAAAAAAAAACTTGTTTTCTTTTCTAAATTTTTTTTTTTTTTTCTTTTCAGAAAACAATATATTTGGATAAATTATAGTTTTATTTACGGAACTTACATTTTACATGTGTGTTTTAAATCTTACTGAATCATATGATGTCTTACATAATGATTTATAAATGTATCTATATAGATAATTTTATTCATCCTCTGTTAGTACCACATTCACTAGTATCAGCACTACCAACACTAGTTTGGTCGGTGTCGGAATTTCTGTTTCTTTTTCTGTCTCCTCTAGATCCATAACTTCAGAAATTGTTATATTTTCTTTTATTGGTTGTTCTTGTATTGTACATAAAAGATTTTGAGATTGCAATTTTAAATTCCGAGCAAAGTACACTGCATAAAAACTGCGCCGATAATTCTGTATTACGCTCTTTTAAGTTTTAATTTAAATCTATTATTATACAAAATAGGAGCTTTATTTACTGACAATTTAATGACTCGGTATCACTATACGCTGAGAGTTTAACAAGTATACGAATATAAGGAAAGCACAATAAGTAATAAAAAGAGTAAAAAAACCGTAGATAAATTTAAAATTCCTAATTTTTTGAAAAGATCCGTAGGTCTACAGATAAAATCGTAGGCCTGGCAGCACTAGTTCAAATAGCGAGCATCAAACCAAACAATGGGGAACGGGGATTCCTTCTCGCGCAACCTAGCCTCTTCGGGAAGTCCCCGTTCGTACAAAGAAAACTTCAATGTTGCCAATATTTTCGTAATTATCTTTTCAACTGAACCAGAAAAATATAGTAGATTTAAAAATTAAGATAAGTACTTGGTATAAAATGTAACAGTCATATTAAAAGACAAATGCCTTACAAATTTGAGATTTAGTAGTTATGAAAAAAAAACGTGTCCCAGAAAAAAACGTGTTTTTGTTTCATAGTTTTTTTTTCATGTTTTTATTTTCAAGTCAGAAAAAAACCGTTTTTTTACAACATTATGTAAAACAGAGGAAGCCCTTTTGGAGAGAACGGAAATGAGGATGCTAACGTGGCTGTTGGGTATTTCTCTGAGAGACAGACTTCGAAATGATGAGATAAAGGAAAATAGCTGGAGTGGCTAGTATTAGTGAGAGGGAAGAGATGAAGTGAGGAAGAGCCGATCAAGAAAGCATGGCGGATGCCTGTGGAATGAAAGAGATCCAGAGGGAGACTAAGGACAAGGTGGAAGGATTTAGTTAAGAACGATCTCGTGAGCTTAGGGCTGAAAGAAGAGGACGTAAAATGTGGAGGAAACTCATCAAGGCAGCCGATTCCTAATGTTGGCAAAAGGTGGTGGAGAATGAAAATATTCTCAGATCTCTGCTTATATCTCTTTACAGAACCGCTTTCCAGCTTCACATTTTCCTAACAGAACTTGCTTCTACTTCAGTTGCTCTCCAGTGAGTGTCCAGGACAGACTTCGTACCCGGTATAAAGCAGTTGGGCTGATCAAGTCAGTCAGTCAGTTGGAAGAGTGTTAGTAGTGAACCAGCAGACACAGACGTCAAAGAGGCCACGTGCCAGCTCTGGGAAGCAGTCTACAGAATAACTGCTCCCACTTTAGCTTTATAATTGCCTCGTGCGAGGCTCTGTGCCCTGTACGGAAAATTTCTTTCTTCCTCCAGCAACTCTGGAGTCTCGTTCGCTGTAATTAACTTTTTTTTTCTCCCTCTTTCTCGCTCTCCGTGGCTGCTCGCCTGTTGTTAGAGACACTTGTATTTGCGCCTTGTCAAGAGATATCAGAGCCAGTCTCCCGTCCTCTCCTGTAGAATTAGTCTGTCAGTAAAGCAAAACGAAGATGTTCTTAATAATGTTTAAATTATTAAAAAAACGTTTCATTAAGCACAATCGCTGAGAGCGAGTGGAATGGAAATTATATAATTTGAGAAAGAATGAAAGACATTCAAGTTCTCTTGCGTAACAGTACGTAAATTAACGACAGAGGAAAATACCATCACTTACCACAGACCTTATAACGAGTATGGAAACTCACATACAAAACACGCTACGCATAAGAACGTAATACACAGAACATAGCCAGAAGGTAACAGTTGCTCTTAGATTCTCATGCAACACACGTCATGTTTTTCTCCTGAGAAAGATAAAAAGTTATTTTTGAGGTTCTGAACCGTTCTGTTCCCACTAGTAGTAAGAACTCCTTTCTCTATTCGCGTTCAAAATTTCTAATCTCCAACTTTTGTTGCTTATCGCTTCTATTAAAATTCATTTATGCGGCAGAAACGTAAGAAAATTGTGTTTACAGACATATCAGCCAGAATCTCCAGTAGAAATAAGCTAAATAAGAAAGGTGGATTTATGAAGGAATAATGATATTTATTGGGAAACTATGAGGTATAATAGGCGCCTGTAGAAATGAATATATTATGATTGGTATGCGAAAGAAAAGTGCATGATGTGGTTAACATTTGAGCTTCCTGTTGTTCATTTCCTTTTTTGAGGGGAGAGGATTTGGGTCACGCTGACGACAAAATTATTAGTATCCTCTGAAGTTAATAATGGATAAAATAACTTTTCTATTGGTCTGATGTCGTATAGATAGTTCGAATAATTATTATAGACAAGTTTGATACTAATTATCGTGGTTATATCCCTTCTTGGTATGTTAAAAAACATAGTTTCCTTGGCATATCTGGCTGTACTGTTGCATAATGCTTTCATCTGTTGACTTACGTCCGCATTCGGGAGGAAGGCGGTTAGAATCCCCGTCCGGGCATCCAGATTTGGGTTTTCCATGGTTTCCCAAATCACTCCAGGCAAATGCCGGGATGCTTCCTTCAAAAAAGGCCATGGCCGTATTCCTTCCCATTCCTTGCCCCCCATCCTTTCCCGTCTCTAAAGACCTAACTGTTAGAGAGACGTTAAGCAGATAAAAAAAAAAAATCTTACGTCCGATACCAACCCTCCATTCCTTGTTTGAAATCCGTGTCTTCTAATCACTTGGATGAAATCCGTCCATAGCTGCTGGGCTCTTTGATGCTCGTTTCATTGGTTGGTCAACGATTTAATTACATACTATTCGTGAGAGATCAACGATCTAGAAAAAGTAAATATGTTTTCCTGCTGTTTCTGACGCCATGGTAATCGTATCGCAGAAATACTGCTGCATCCTGATAGCTTTGATAGTCACTCAGCACCAGTGAGCAGTGTCATAATGATGATTTTTGTAGGTGATTCCAGATGCTACGATTTCAAATGCGAACAACATTTTTTGAGTGTTTGACTCAAAATAAATATTAACAGAAGTGGTGAAGTGATGAGCGGAGGCTAATGGTGGCTGAGAAGCGATTTATGAGGAGAACAGCTGGCTACACAATACGAGACAGAAAGCGATCTGAATAAGACCTTAAAGAACTCAAGGTCAAACCGGTACTTCAAACTGGGAAAACCCACAGAACATCTTGGACAGACCCTGTGCTAAGGATGAAGACGGACCGGATCCCACGAAAAATCTTCAAATACCATCCCAGAGGCAGGAGAGATGTATGAAGACCATCAAGAAGATGGATTGAGAATGTAACAGGCCACCGGGCCTAGCACTGGATAGGAAGAAGAAGAAATGACGGAAAACAAAAGTTGGTGGTTGGCCATTTTAAATAGAAAGGAACCAACTCTAGTTGCCAGTGAGGAACGTATGGTTCAGAACCACAAAAATTGAAACTTTTTTTAAGTTCGTGGGCGAGAAACGTCAAATAAGAATAAGTTCCTCAATCTCATAGATGAACGATTGTCACATTTCCATATGCCTAGGCGCTGCTTTTGCGTTTCTAATAGCATTGCGGAGTGTTGAACAGTTTAAATATCGGCAACGAGTAGCGCTGCACTTCGATAGATCGAAAAAGATGTTACATTGTTGAACATAATAGCAGAGTCGCTAAAAAGTAACGGAAGAAAAGTACCGTGTGTGGGGCGCAGGTAGATACGTTTTAAATCAGAAAATTCGCTCTTGGGTCGAATTTAGTTATATACAACCGTATTCGGATAGCTCCATTTGCATGAGTCTACAGAATTGTCAGGTAAACAAGAAGAAGAACATTTATCTGCAAGGTAAAGTGGGACATGTGAAATGAGTGGTCTGGTGACTCAGCGGTTAAGGTGTCTTACTGGGGATCTAAAGGTCTTCGGTTCGAATCCTGTCTCGACGCCCCTGGCACAGCTTCAGATGCCACGTTAAACTGTAGGTCCCCTGTATGCGGTAGGACTACCGGGTTAGGCGGAATGAGCAGCCAATAGAAACCATGTCACCAGGTCATTACGAGCACACGGAATTATTACTGTTATTATAGCGTGTGGCACCATGATTGTTGTGGCGAGCCGGTATCTATAAGCTTGTGCGGACTCAGTTATATTTATTTCTCACTTATAAGAACTTTCAGTCTTCAGATTAATGTTTAGAAACTTAACTTAATTTGGTCAGTTGTCATAAATAATTTGTGAAACCCGTATTGTGGAAACCGAAGTGTGTTCTTCTGAAGCTAACCTGAGTTATTCTGATTTATTACATTTTCCAGCTCTATACTAGCGATAGGAAATTTTTACATCCAACACTTTAAACTTATTCAGGCCACCGATCATGGCGACCGAGTAAAATAAAATTACGACGCGTATTCACAATTAGGTACATCAGTTAGTTTGGACCATTAAGCGATTAACTAGTATAAAGTTAAAAACCAGTCGTTCGACACGCTGCAATAAATGTAATCCGAGGAATGCAGTAGTTTTGTCAGGATCTTCACGCAAACTCCCTCCCGCAAGGTACTGGGCGTATATTTTCGGAACATCCGGCAAATAAAAGCAGTAGACTCAGTAAATGAGCTTCCAGTTTCATGTCGAGTATGGAGAGTGTAACAGGATATTTCCAGATGTCGTAAGTGAATAAGTGAACTTTATTCCATCATGCCGCGATCGCATTTCAACCTTCTCGAATATCTCTCCCAGCTCGTATGACTAATCCACTTCTGCAGACCGCACGCGGGATCAAGCACTCACACTGTCAAACTCTGCTTCTTACCACTGCCAGGCATTTCGTTAAGTCAAGGGACTTTTTGAAAATTTTCAGTACTGTAGTATAATACGCATCACTTAACTGCGATTCATAATTCTTCGTGACCTAATACGGAGTTAAAATTTCATTCTGAGCCAAAATCCAGGTTTCTCTACTGTGAATATATATATATATATATATACTAGCTGTTACCCGCGACTTCGTACGCGTGGATTTAGAATTTGATTGCCAGAATTGGATACACAAAGCTGAAAGATACCTAAGACATGTCGGCATAATATGACAGGAACGCTATCGATATACCATTCTACAGTGGAACCCGTCTCATTTATTAATATCGGAAAAAGTATCCTATTTCGTTCCTAATGATAAAAAGTATTTCGGTATATCGGACGGAGACTTACTTTCGCATATATAATATTATTAGTTTAGATCACACAAAAACTGCCTGTGGAACCAGTATACCCTGAATAAAGTAAACGCCTGGGGCACTATTCTATCGCCAAAGATTTGCCAGAACTAACCCATACTAAAAAAATCCTAGGCTTCGCTCAAGCTATGAAAAAAAAATTCATAAAAGTTCTTGCTCCCAGTGGGGTTTGAACCCGAAGCAAGCACGTTACCACGATGCTACGCTGCCATTGCTCTCTAACGTTATGCAATACAAAGACATATAAATATTATGCGTTTGTCTTTCACAGTTCAGATAGTTTTCATAATTTAATGACAATATATTCTTAGCAATACAGAATATGGTATCCCATGTCCATACTAATGTCAAATAGCATCTCCTTGTCAAATTTCATCACGATTGGAGTAGCCGTTTAGCCAAAGAAACGTAACAAACAGAAATACAGACAGAGTTACTTTCGCATTTTTAATATTAGCATAGATTAATGGTTCGATAGCATAAGTTATCATTAAATACTGTGGGATACAGTAAGGAAACAAGTTTTCACATAAGCACTACTCCCAGAACCATTTCTCTTTTCCATAACGTGCGTGGTGGATGAGTTGTAACGTTCTTGTCTTGCTTTCGGGAGGACTCAGGTTTGAATCCTGGTCCGACCATCGAGATTTCGGTTTTCCATGGTTTCCAGAGATCACTACAGGCGACTGCCGTGATGGTTCACTCAAAAAATGCCATAGCCGAATTCCTTACCGCTCCTTGCCCTTGTCAGTCCTTTTCCGCCTCTAATGACTTCGACGTCGACGGGCGTAAAGCCATAAGAAAAAGATCATGGAAAATAATTGTACAGAGCCTGTACGGATTAAGATTTAATTCTTATCTAAACAGATACCGTAGAATAGTCGAAAATAAAAAGAAGTCATTTTCTTAAAGATGTAATTAAATTTTTAGGATTATGTGTAACGCATCATTTTTGTAGGTTTGATCTTTTAGTATATTAATAGTTTCTTAGTAAGACGTTGTATATTTTATTAATTTAAAATTAAGGCTAATTTCCCGTTATTATTTCCATACAAATCAAAATAAGGAGCTCGTCTTCAAAGGAATAACCATTCCTAATGTGATAAGTCTTTAACAGTTATTTCCAGCATGAACTTCAGAAAGGGTCTGGAAAGACGCAGTTCAATATCTACAACTTTACAGAGTCCATCAATCACTTTTCTAACTCATCCTTTCTTTTAATAGGGATTGCGAAATATGGCAATTTGGTTCCATTCTTCTTTCTATGCGTCTGGTTCAGTATTGACAAACATTTCTTTCCCGTAATCCGATAATTTTTAGGAGACTTTTTCATGATCCACCAAAACGTTCTGCTTATTTTGAGACGTGTAAGGAAAATAAAACATTATTTGGGTGTCAATATAATTTTAATTTTATGTATTTTAATAATCATTTATAAATGTTATATGAAATTATTACAAAAATAATTGCCAAAATGAAGTTGAAATAAGATACAGGACACACAACAGTGTATGAAAATTTATTTCTGTCGTTTCACTATCTCCGTATGTAATTTACGATAGTCTGACAAGGGAAAACAGTACAAACTGCCTTCTGGAATCAATGGGGGGAAAAAAGCTTCGTGTGGCGTCGGGGGATGGGGGCTGGATGTACAGGCAAAAGCCATGTTAGGCTACGTGGGGAGGAGGGGGAAAGGTTTTCACAACAGCCACATATGATGGCGACGTTTCGGCCTTGGGACCCTCGGATTCCTCTGGCAGGTAGAGTGTGATCTCTCGCGGTTCCCGGCGGCTCAATTAGCCACAGGTGCCCCTGGAGTCCCGTAAGTAACCGCGGCAGCCGGACGACGGTAACTCACCCGGTCCCGGAAGAAAACGAAAAGAGCTGGTTCGTGCTGCCACACGCGGACCAAATATTTACTGCGCGCCATGTGCAGCGCAGTTAACTCGTCTTTATTACCGAATGTGTTTGCCCCGGGTCGCTTTTTTGTCGCCGCTACACAAACACATCTGGCCGCTTCTCCTCTACATCTCACGCCGCGTAGTTCTACCGTTATACACTGAAACCAATGGACGACGATAATTTTTTTTTTTTTTTTGGTTACATACATATATCCATGGTTATTTTAAATGAATGAAGCAATTTCACAAATTTACTGTAGCTATTTTATTTTACAATAGAGTCATACAGAAAAATGTTTCGCATCAGCGTTTCAAATTTCTTTCGCGTGAGCGCAAGCAGTCAACATGAAAAACAGCTGCAGGGTTATCTAGACAGGATATCTAACTGAGTGAGTAAACATGGGATAAAGATAAATACAGAGAAGAGTCAGGTAATTAGGTTTTTTTGTCTTACGGCTTTACGCCCCGTCGACGGCTAAGGTCATTAAAGGCGGGATGGGACTGGGGACAAGGAACGGGAAGGAATTCGGCCATGACCTTTTTGAAGGAAGCATCCCGGCATTCGCCTGTCGTGATTTGGGGAAACCATGGAAAACCCAAATCTGGATGCCCAGACGGGGGATTCGAACCCGCGTCCTCCGGAATGCGAGGCCAGAACGTTAACCGTTCACCCACCACGCTCGGTGCTTATTGGGTACACTGATAAAAAGCTAAAGGTTGATTATGATTATAAAGTAGGGAAGGAATTGCTTACTAAACACTTGAAATGTAAATACCTTGGCATAACATTTAATAACTGGGCAGGATACATTGGATGGGTGGTAGGAAGAGGGTTCAAAATCCTTGAACTGTTGGAGAGAGTGATGAGAGGATGTACCAGAGAAGTAAGGGAATTGGTCAGACCATTGCTTGAATATGGTGGTGTAGTATGGGATATCAAATACAGAAGTTGGAAGGGTGCAAAGAAGGGCTGCTAGATTTGTCTCTGGAGATTACGGGAAAACAGAATGAATAACTAATATGATAAAAGAGCTAGAATGGTGTTCATTGTTAGATAGAGAGAGGGTGAAGAGAGTCGTGGGAGTGTACAATGCGTATTTTGGTGATGAGACATGGAAAGATATTGGTGGAAGAATTAAGAGGTGCGTGGGAGGTAAAAGATGGTCCCTGACCACAAGCTGGCACTCGATTTCAAGCATAAGGGTATGGGAAGATTTCCTTTCGCGTGAAAAGGTGTCAGGGATTAGAATAAATTGCCAAGAGAAATGATGAATAATTTACCAAAAATACTGAAAAAAAAAAACTAAAGTTCAAATTAGTAGAGGGGAAAAGGAAAGAGGAAAAATTGGTGTGTAGGGAAATTGACATCAAAGCATGTGATGTTTCGCAATTAAATTAAGTAAATTAAAAAAATATAACAGGCGCTGGGAAATCATATGTTTAGCTTTATTTGCACATTACTCTGTCGCAACAGTTCAACCACACTTCAGAACGACAGTGTCGACTTCATCTACCAACATGAAGGTTCTCTATCTCACATTCAGCACGATGTTCGTGAATTGTTAAAAGGAGATTGAGAAACCGATGGATCGATGGTGGTGGAGTTGATGATCAGCAATTCCTATCATGGCCTCCGCCCTCTCCAGACCTAACCCCGTGTGATTTTTTTATGTGGAGTTGTGTGAAAGATTCAGTTTTCAAGCATACCAACAAACCTACCGGAAATGCGGGCCGGTATTAACAATGCTTTAGAACAGATTTATAGGGACATGGTGTATTGAGCGTGGCAGGAACTTGATTATGCACTTGATATCTGCAAAATATGTAAGGGGACACACTTTTAATATGTCAAAAACTTTGAGTTTTTTTGAATGACTAAGTTT
Source organism: Vandiemenella viatica (assembly GCA_031002005.1). Taxonomy (NCBI): domain Eukaryota; kingdom Metazoa; phylum Arthropoda; class Insecta; order Orthoptera; family Morabidae; genus Vandiemenella; species Vandiemenella viatica. The sequence goes on along the minus strand of JARYHS010012519.1, from coordinate 158,904,986 downwards.
TTGTTACAATGTGTCTAAATAATATAGCTAATATTTGTGAAATCGTTTCAATCATTTATAATAATCCTGTTGATAGATGATTCGTGGTTTAATTAATACGATAATTAAGTAGTCCACGATACGTTTCAATTTAAACTGGTTTATTTTCTTAAACACGTCGTCAAAGATACTGGTTACATGCATTCATACAATAGAGATATTGCATACAACACTTCTTCCACAGGCAATACAGTTCCCGGCCGTAGCAAACTGAAAACCAAAACTCTCTTTCTGCGATTGCTTTGTATAACAAACATCGAACTTTCTAGAACAATTCAAAACCTTCCGACAGATATTTCTCGAACATTAACAATACTTAAACAGTTGAAACCTATTAAAAACAATCAGCATTAATACCAAATCATTTAAAATCATTACAAAATGGTCAGAAATGGAAATTAAACATATTTAAACACAAAATTATTCACAGAAATCGTTTTAAACTGTAGCAAATTGTCCTTTAGACATCATAACTTACATTAATACTTGGAATTACGAACATTTAAGCAATTCTCGTGCACAATTCTGTTCTTAAACATATTGAATGACCTCTAATAATTTCTTTTCATTAAACAAAGTCTATATACACTGATTTACAGGAAATTGAAAAACAAACCAGATCATATTCAACCAATCTCTAGCTTACTACCAATACTTTATAAAATACAATTCCATTTAATTTTAGGTTTGAGGTTTGATACACTGTACTATAATCATACATTTCAGCTCCATTCCAACAAACTGTTACTGTTAAATTTGTCTTTTGTGTTTTGCAGCCGTTTATTGATACGAAAAGAACTAAAACTTCGCAGAACGATTTATAAACTAGGTTTAAAATCACAAGCTATCGATTTTTGAAAATTGTTTTCAGTGAATGTAATACACAATCTGCTTTTGGAACCGTCAGCGCGAGAGAGTAACTAGCACTTGACTACTTTTTGGTCCCATTACAGATTTACAACAGTATAGTTAAGATTTCTATTTTGTGATACATATGAAGTTCATCCTACGCGACTTCCTCTTAAAAAGGCATACATTTCTAATATCATCTCAGTTTGTAGCATAATTTTCTCTATGTAAATATCCAGAAACCGTAAACAAGAGGAGTATTGCGAGGAGTGGCATCATTTCGTTATTCATCAATAGCTTTCCCTCTTTTCCTCTACCGTGTTCCTACACTGAGCCGCTCCAGCAGTCTTCACCGCGCTTAGGAATATGTTCCTCGGTTCCCACCGTTGTGACCGGCAAGGTATGTTAGAGAACCTTTCCAGACGTTCAGCATCCTGGGTTTCATCGTGGGCGATGTAATGGGACAGTCTGCCAACTGAAGCCCACTCCACATGAAGTGATAATCATTCCAGACTTTTATTAGCTCGTTCTACGAGGGGCAGTCAAAAAGTTCCAGGAATTTCATTGTAACTCTTTATTAACAAAATATAAGTACACATTTACCCAATCTCCTTCAAAGAAGGCTCCTTCGGAACACACACATTTGCTCCACCGCTCCTGCCATTTCTGGAAACTACGATGAAAATCCTGTTTTGGTATCTTCCGAAGTACAGCCATTGTTTTGGTTTTGAAGTCTTCTACGGTGGCAAAACGGTAACCTTTGAGGCCCATGGCACACAACGTCCTCTCCTCGACCAAAGAAATCACTTCATATCAAATCCAAAACAAAAGTGATGCTCATTGCGTTTTTCGACAACGAAGGTCTGGTGCACCATGAATTTCTACCAGTTGGACAAACTGATATCGGCCATTTTAACGTGCAAGTTTTGAAAAGACTGAGGGAAGCAATCCGAAGAAAACGTCCCGGCAAATGGCAAGGAGGATGGTTACTGCATCACGACAATGCTCCCTCCCACACATCGATTGTTGAGCAGACATGGCTTGCAGAAAAGAACATTCCAGTCCTCCACCAGCCTCCCTACTCACCGGATTTAACGCCATCGGATTTCTGGCTCTTTCCCAAGATGAAAATGGGCCTCAAAGGAAACCGTTCTGCCACCGTAGAAGACATCAAAACCAAAGCGACGGCTGTACTTCGGAAGATACCAATACAGGGTTTTCATCGTTGTTTCCAGCAATAGCAGGAGCGGTGGAGCAAGTGTGAGTGTTCAGAAGGAGCCTTTTTGAAGGAGATTAGGTAAATGTGTACTTATCGTTTGTTAATAAAGAGTTACGATGAAATTCCGGGAACTTTTTGACTGCCCCTCGTATTTTACTGCGTTCCTCAAGAAGAAACTGTAAATCGGTGCTGTGTCGCTTAAAGTCCTATAGATGAAATGCTTCGCCGTTTAGTTGTCTTCCATATTCGGATATCTTTATTGGTGTGTAATTAATGGCGGTTGCTTAACTTAGATCTGTAGCGAATGCGAATTGTAATAAGCCCCATACATGGGTACATCTCAACAAGACCACCATTCAGTTAGTTCTGTGATATCAGCGATCAGGGAAGTTGAGTCAGTATTATTTAGAACCAGTATACCATAAACAGGACGTCATATATTTTCATAGCCTTAAGTGTGTAAATTGTGCGGAGGGAAAAGGACATTTCAAACATTTGGACCCAGCCTGCTGGGTGAGGTAACTCTAGAGCCACACATGCGGGAGGACGCGTGTTCGAATTCCCATCCGACCGTCGATAATTCGGTTTTCGATGATTTACCGAAATCACCCTAGGCGATTGTCGGAATGGTTCCTTCAAAAGGCTGTGACCGAATTCCCTCGCGTTCCTTGTATTCAATCCACTCCCGCCTCTAATGGTAGAATGTAACGTTTTGCATGGAAATGACACACACCACTGTTTTGTTTATGATAGCTTGTTATTCTAAGCATATTTTCGTGCGATTCCGCGCGTTCGAGGTCAAAGGTGTCTCTTGTCAGCGACAACTCAACCAAATATCATCGCATCTTGAAAATTCGGACAAGTGTTATGAAGCGCAAAAAATACCGTCTGCATAACCGACTAAAGAGTTAGCATCTATTGAAATGAGTAATCTAGTTTGTATTTGTGAAATGTGTAATTTGTAAGCAGGGAATGAATTAATAGGTTCTGTGAAAGTTGTAATATTTGTATGGAGATGATGTTACGTGCAGCGCATTGTCTGATATGTTGCGTGTTGATCGAGATGAAATACGGTTGCAGATCATTCAATTCTACTCTTCCGAAACATCAAATTTAACGTCCACATGCTATGGACATATCACCATCAAGAGCTTTTCAGATTTAACCGCAGGCTTTTTGGTATAAAATCTGTGATTTGGAATGTTGCACCACTACGTCTCCTACACAGCCTACCAAGTCCCTTTGATGAAAGTTTATGAGTAATTGATTTATTAATTACATAACATTTTCAAGCTTTTTATTGGGATAACCCATGGCGTCCGTGTAAAAAAAAAACTTGAATCTTTGAATTTTTAATTATCTTTTATATCTTATTGATTCATTATTAAAGTGTGACATTAATAATGAGATTAATCAGTTTTCCAATGTTTCAAACAGGATGATGAAATACGTGGAACCCCCAAGCAGTGTTACCAGGTCAGTAATGACATACGAGATTTTTCTTTTTTTGTCGTTATGGCCGGTACATATATACAAAAAGAGCTCGTTTGTTTTTATCGCGCCGTGATGTGAGCTCGTGCGATCTGATTGATGGCCCGTTGTCAGCTGCGATGACAACGCAGCAAACGGCCGGCGATAAAAAAGAATAAAAGCGTGCAGCGATTGACGGCCGAGTGTGGGGACATAATGTTTGCGTGCAACATAGCAAAGTCGCCCCTCTGATTGTGTCCGGCAATTAAACTGTGGACACCTGGTCGCTGTATATCAACACCTACCACGCGATTATAAAGCGGCTTATTTTAGGTCCAATTAAATGGTTGGTTAAACTGCAACACGTTTTTTGAATCGTTAATGACTAATATCTGTAGATGGAAAGAATATCCGATTGTTTACAATTCGCTTCTCTGATTTGCGAATTTTCAACGAGCTAATCCAATATACTCGTAATGAAATTGATGTTTGGATTCTATCTGCAGATGAAAGTGCACAAGCGTGTATTATGAGGTAGTTATTATTTTTTAATATGCCAGAGTATCGACAAGTTGCTGCTACAGGTGGAATCACCCCCTTGTGTGTATTAACAGCAGCACCTACTTTGCATTTTTTTTAAACCGTTATATAAAAAACAACAAATATAGTTGTGTACTGTCTAGGCAGCCGTGAGATGTCACACTAACGCCGGGCAAACCTTTCCACTCGAAGCCATGAAGGACAAACATTAAATTTCCATGAGGCAGAACAACATGCGTTTTTACCATACGCTTGAGCGATTTCAGCAAAAATCACCAGATTGTTAGGCAAAGCCGGCATTAAGGCTATCTTCTGTCCACATAGGAAGATAAGGTATTTACTTTGCAGTGCAAAAGATGATTTGGGTCTAACACATCCTGGAACATATTCCATTCCTTGCGGATGTGGACAACAGTATACTTGGCAGCCGGTACGCTTCGTGTTTCAGCGCTGTACAGACTATGCAAGATGTGTGCGACTGGGAAATGTAAAGAATTCAGCGATAGCACTGTACAGCATAGAAGATAGACACGGCTTTGATTTCGAGGCGACAAAAATATTAGCCCACGCAAATGGATACTTGGGCAGTGTAACTAATGAGGCTGTGGAGATTCGTCTCGCTGGAGACACTGTAAATAGAGACACGGGATACCAGCTCAGCGAGGCGCGGACCCTGAAACAGGCAAGTCGTTCCATTGGCTGCCATATGGGGCGGGAGATGGGTCATCGAGGTCACCGGAGCGGAACTCAAACATCTCTCACCAACCTCACGAGAGCTATCTGGCTATTTCGCTAAGCCCCCGCGGCGGGATTGGGTTGGAAGAATCACCCCCCCCCCTTCCCTAATCTTTAAGGGGGAGGTCGGTCTCTCCTAATGGAGAAGCAGCCTTAGCCACCGGGAATGTTGCCCGCTGCCCACGGGAAACCTCGTGGTTTTTAGTTATCTGCTCACTTTGGTGGAGCTGACATTTGAAGCAGCCATTAGATTACCAGGTAGCCGGAGAACTAAACGAAACGTCTCTTACATTGCCTCAGCAATAGGCTACTTCTCAATAGTTGATAAACAGCTTTACTGGTCAGCGTGACAACGAAAGGCAAAAATGAGAGGAGTGGGCATTGGCTAGAACATTATGGTAACAAGGTTACCCGTAGTTTGATTGATTTTCGTTAGCACAATGAAGTCCCTTTAGACTCCAAAAATTTTTCTACGTGTTTCCAACATAAACATTTCTACACTGAGAAGATCAGAGACCTACGCCATTTATGGAATACAAACATTGTTGTAATACTGACTGTGACTCCTTCTGTTGGTCGGAGATAGACTGTTGCTTAGATCAGGGTTGCTAATGACGAATCTTACTTAATAACATAACCAATTCTTGATCATTCTCTATATCTTTTGATAAAAGAAAAATCAACATATTTTATATTATACGTTATATAATGTCATGTTGAAATCACTGACATCTTTTTAGGTGACTTAAAATAATTTAAATGGGTTTAAAGTGGGGTAATTTTGTTTTAAATTTTTTAGGTGGATCATTCAATCCGCTTGCGAATTCTATCTTTAAAAAATTAGGAATTTTTTATCTGCGATTTCGCCAAGCACCTACGTTTCCCCGTTACAAATTTTAATTATAAATTCTTTCATTGTTTCAGGTAAATTGTTCAGCATTTCCAATGACTGTTTATTTTAGTCCCTGACTTCCTTACACACAAAATAAAATTTTCCATTGTCCTTATTCCAGCTTGTGGTCATGGTCATCTCTTCCAATCTGCATACTACTCCAAATTCCTCAACCAATATCCATTCAAGCCTCTTCGCGAATATAATTCTTGTACATTCTCAAGATTCCGTTCACCCGCCTCCTGTCTTGCAATGACTTACAACCCAACTTCTTTATTTTAACAAGCACTGATTTTATTCTGATATAATTTCATTCTTTGCATCCCTTCCATCTCATAACGGTAATGTAAACACGTTTTTTATTTAACTGCTTAACGTCTCTTAACAGCGAGGTCTTTAGAGACGGGAAAGGATGGGGGGCAGGGAATGGGAAGGAATTGGGCCATGGCCTTTTGAAGGAAGCATCCCGGCATTTGCCTGGAGGGATTTGGAAAACCATGGAAAACCCAAATCTTGATGCCCGGACGGGAATTCGAACCACCGTCCTCCCGAATGCGAGGCCAGAACGCTAACCGTTACACCACCACTCTCGGTGTAAACACGTGATTATATGTAGCGACTATTAATCTATACTATTATAAATCTGTAAACTAGCTGCGTGTGTCTCATTATTTGAAAGGCAACTGTGCAAAAAGTGCCACAGCAATTTGGGTGGTGTTTTAAAATTTTTAGAGCTAATGGTCCCGATTAAAATCTGCGGAAATAGCTAATGACTTACATGTACCGAGTTGTGCAGGGAATAATTAAATACATTTCTAGATACCAAATTATGATAGGCGGATCACACTGTAATTGAGATGTTCACTTCTTGCACAAAAAACTTAAGAAAATATCACACAGCTTAGCTTACAATTTCTGTTTAACATTTTGATTTCGAATATTTAGTGTTTCAGTTTTCTTGAATGCAGTAAATTAACAGAATCACTGAATCATATATTTAGCTTACGGAAAGAAGAGACAGGCTGGTAGGTCATATTCTGAGACGTGCTGAATTGGTTAATTTGTTAGTGGAGGGAACAGTCGATGGTAAGAACTTTAGAGGAAGACAGATATTAAAATATATGAAGCAGATAATCGACGACGTGGGTTGTAAGGGGTATGTAGAGATGAAGAGGTTAGCACATGTTAGAAAGGGATGGATGGAGGGTTGCATCAAACGAGTCGAAAGAATGATGACAGCAAAAAATATATATATATATGTATATACTGGTGTTTAATTTACTGTTAAAATAATGCATGTGACCAAAGATGAATATCTCTGGTTGTCTATATTTGTCTTTGGTTATAAATTCCTGGTGTTATTAATTTTGATAAATGTTATCATAGGGAATGCGTTACTCTAATCACTGCATAATATTTTAACTCTTCAATAAGAATAACAGATGTGTAGGATTTATGGTAAGTAACTTTGTGCTTAACATCGATAGTAAAGGGTTTTCCAAAAAATCGGGTAGCCGAAATTTGTTGGTGAATAGCAAAAAACAATAAAAAAAGTAAAGAATAACATTTTGCGATATATGGCTTACCGGTAGTTCTCGAGATCTAGGAAGTAAAAAATTTGTTATATGTATTGTTGCTTGTGCCTTTGGAGATGTTTTTAATCTGGTCCAGCGTGTGTTTTAGTGCTCTTGTAGTTAAAACTGAAGTTGCGCTATTGTAACATGACGCGCTGTCGCCACGTTACAAGGTGCATTTTTTTATTATATATGTCATAATGTTAGAGTAATTTACATAAATCTCGGGCGACCACCTAAATAGATTTTTGTTATAATTTTATAAAGTACGCAAGATTCCAAGTGAGGACTGTAATGAAATGGTGAACATACAGAGTATCTTGGTAAAGCAAATATTAAAGAGTTATTGAGCTGCGTAGGCTTGAAGCCAATCATGGCGACAGGACGTCGTGGATCTGGGGTTTTGCCGGACCACACACTCTGCTCCCTGGGGATGGGTCACTCACCTGGTGGGAAATGCCTGCCGCCCGAACCCAAGTGCTCTCACCCCGGCGAACTTAGCCGAATATGTCCGACCACTGTGATATACGGGGGCAAATCAGATATCGGGGATATCACGTGACATTAGGTGCCGACCTGAAGATCCAATCCAAATGAGCGTATAACTTAAAATCCTGGGAATATCTGTTATATGTGAGCTTCGAGACTACAAGGGGTGGAGGGAGAAGTTTTTTTCCTCGTGGACCGAAGAGTGAGGTGCTGGACATTCTACCTGCGATTCTAGTCGAGTCTAGTCTGAGGTGGACTTGGAAAGTTGGCTTCTCTCGCCAACTGCCATTGTACGATTTCTGGCTGCCAGCTTGCCTTGCTGGAGCAGGCTTATCACGGCGACACCGCCAGTAATGCGATGATGCGCATTAACAGACAGGACGTGTCTGTAGCCGCCGTGTGAGATAATCTCACATACCGTGGGTCATCTCCGGTCACCGCAGACATCAGACGCAGAACTACAATGGTAACGTATTACGACCAAGCCAACAGATTGTGCATTCCGTGAAACAGAACCCTTAAACGACTTTGAGAGGATAGATCCATGTTCTCACTTTGTAATTGAAAAAACCCCTGAGCTAGCGGCATTTAATTTGCCAGGAACTAGTTATTTTCGAATGATATATTGTTCATTCTGGCGCTCATGATTTTCTTTTTAACAGTAAAGTCACAGTATTATGATACCTTTGTCTGAGGTCGTCATAACTTGTTTTTTCATTGTTTCCAATTGTCATTATTTCTTGCATTTTGATTCTGAGATATATTTAAAAATAAATATACAATTGTTTGCTTGCTCATGACGGCTAATTGTACCTCTGAGCGTTGCTTTTATGATTTTGCCAATTTGTGTTAATGTTAACGGTAAATTCGCTCAGATTTGTAATCGCCAGTGATAATAAAATTGTGACAATTTTTCCTAAATTCCAACTAACGTCGAGATTCTTGCAAAATTAATAAATTTTCACTCCTTCATAAAAATTAAAATTAAAAATCTACAATTATTAATCATAAAGGTATGAAAGATAATTGTAACGTAGTTTGCCCACCAAGGCACCCACTACATAATTCATGCGTTTGGATGTATCTGCATCATTTGATATTGAAGCAGCAGTATCAGTATAGATTGTGGTTAGGTCGAAATACAGTCTGCACTAGAATGTTCTTGGTACAACAATAGGTATGAGGAATTTAATTATTGTTAGTAATTAATAAGCTGCTTTAATGAGTGTCATGTTAGTGACCACGTGTACTACCGAAAAAAAACAAGCGCTGTGCATGTGCAGCCTATATTTCCGTGTGCCTTTTGGGACATATTTTTTTCTGGTCCAGGTCGCATTTCAACCTAACCACTTCAATTTTGATATACGATGAAGAAAAAATGCCCTAAATTGGGTAGATACAGAGAAGTTATAAGCAAGAAATGCATGTTATTACCGACAGTTCTATCGTTACCGTGGCGCCACAATCTGATGATGAATTCTTGTAGAAGACGAAAAAAAATCGAAAATATCTATATATCTATAAATGAGAAAATGAGAAAGTTCGGATGTGTGTTTGGATGTACGTCTGCAGTCAATCACGCCTTAATAACTCAACATATTTAAATGAAATCTATATATCTATAAATGAGAAAATGAGAAAGTTCGGATGTGTGTTTGGATGTACGTCTGCAGTCAATCACGCCTTAATAACTCAACATATTTAAATGAAATTTGGCATGAAGTCAGTTAATTGCGTGCGAAGTGCAATAGGATAGATTTTATCCCGCAAAAATGCATAGTTCTTTTAGAAATTGCCATTAATTTCAATTCTCAAACAGCAAAGAGTTTCCTACTTCGTAGACAGCCGTGCAACGTTTACTCTTTGCTTTTTACATAAATCGTAAACACTGCTTTTCAGAAATAATAGTGAAAACCTTACATATGCAAGTTTGTGTTTAGTTTAAAAGCCATAAAACCGATGCACTAGACAAACAATAGTTCGGAAGCAGGAATTATAAATATGTACTTAACCTTAAATTAAAAAAAGGTAGGTACTGTTGTTAAGAGATTTTTTCATTTGCGTACATAAAATAGTATGACATCTCAAATATTGCACCATAATTTCGATCGTAATATACTAAATGTGGAAAATCAGAGCTTGGAAAAAAAACAACGTAAAATGCTATGATTATACCAGTACGAAAGTCGATTTACTAAAAGTGCAAAATGCCGGTGCTCCAAATGACGTATTTATAAAAATGTTACGGATTCCATTCTATCGGTTTAATTTATTTCCTGTGTGTCTTCTTTTTTTCCACTACACATTCTCTGTAATATTACAAATTATTAACTAACCCTTTTTTGTTCAAAATTTTTCTATAAATCAGTACAAATAGTAGACTATGATTTAGGAAACAGTGCTTTTTAGTTACTGTTCAATTTCTACAAATACCTAATAAATCCGCGTCAAGTTTACGTCGCGATACACGACGATGCTAACTTAGGATAAAATAATTGTTTCAATGCGCGTGTGGTTGAGGTTTTGAATTTGTAGCGCCAATATTAGCGGAGATTGTGGCTACATTGATATTCAGCCTGGACCATAATGAAAACTGAATCTTTTTGTCACAGCCAATGGCATGAGAAATTTAGTTATCAGTTATTTAAGCAAATATCATAAGCACTATGTCACGTTGTAACGTTATGTATCGCCACGTAAACTACTCCAGTAAATCCTTCACTTAAAACGAATGTATTCAATGGCCTAACGTAGAGAATTAATGTTTCATGAAGCAATATTGCAAGTCATTTACAACGCGATACACCTCATTTACACGGAGCATATGAAAGCTGCTTATTTATTACTAATAATAACTAAATGACTTCTGCCTTATACTGTAACAAAAACATTCTGGTCCAGGAAGCATTTCAACCTAACCACTATCTCTGCTAACATTGCCGCTACAAAATCAAACGTTATGAACACACCTAAACACATTAAATGCATTGGAACTGGATTTCGAATAGTAACAGAATTTTCTATATCAAGATTCCTAATTAGTGTAGCATAAATTACTATCACAATTAATTTCATAATACGCCTTACTACATCACGAGCAGTAACAGTCACTTTATCGGGATGTACGCTTAACCAGCAATATTAACAAAAATTGTCTTAGAGTTGTAGAGAATTATGAACTGTCCGTTGTACACTGTAATTTACAAGCATTTTAGTATAAATTTTTTAATTACGTAACTGCAATAATGAATGTAGTTTCATATGTATTCAGGATTTATTTTCCTGCGATCTGAAATAACAATTTACGTTACTAATGTATTAATGCCCGAGTTATAGAAGCTTTGATTTTCTAGCGGTACTTTGTTGAAATGCAGCCTAGACCAAAATGAGAACTGAAACTTTTTTAATAGCTTAAGCTTCTTTCACGAGCACCATTTTAGTGACGTCATGTATCGCTTTATAATGATATTGTATCAAAAGATATATAATAAGCTTGGATGATTTATCAAAACACACGGCATTGCTCGAAGTAAATTTTTGAAATTTATAAATGTAATTTTCAGATACTCAGCGCAAATCAAAATATACATTTTTAGTTTCACAATTTTTTAACGAGATCAACGTCCTTGGGCCACTTAGGTACTTATTTGCTCTTTGAATGTTAGTAAATTTTTTGGATGTTTAGTCGCTTCCATCATATTTTGACGTTTTGAGTTTCCATTAATTAAAACTATATTAATTTTTATTCGCAAGTCCTGAAATTAGTAATTTTAAGAGATGCTGGGTAAACGAAATTCAAATCTTTCAATGTAATGTAAGAAAACTACGGCTGTGAAAAAAGCCAAAACCCAGGAACAAATCCTCTAGCAGAGCTGCACAGCAGTCACAAGTTGGGCGACAACACCAAAATGAACACTTGGTGTTTGGAAGATCACACCGGGAAAATCGCGAGCTCGGTGCTAAGAGCAAGCGGATTGCCAATCGATCTCAAAAGCTTTTGAAACACCGAAGCAAACAAAAAGACGGCAATAACAATACGCCACATATTTGGCATTGCAACGAGTTGCTGAAACACCTGAACAAACGCGAGCTCATTTCTAATGTTTTCCCGAGGATTCAACTAAATATTATCAATGACGAAAACTGGTTATGTGAGAGGACAATACTTGCCCCGAAAAATGATTCTGGAGCAAATATATATATATATATATATATATTAGAGGAAATAGTCGGGGAAGTGACAACACACTCTTCCATCGATACAGTAATGTTAACTGACGATGCTGCTACCTACCCCGTCGAGTTTTCAAATTCCTTCGAGTTATCTGGGCTATCGTCCCATAAACTCGAGCTTAAGGTTGGCACTCGAGTTCTCCTGATCCGTAATCTCGACCCGCCCCTCCCCTCAAGGTATTGCAATGGCACCAGATTACACATCACAGAACTAGGAAGAAACACTGTGAAGGCGACAATTCTTACCGGTGCATCTAAAGGGGAAGCCGTTATAATTCCGCGTATCCCAATTATTCCCAGTAATATTCCCTTTGAATTCAAAACATTACAGTTCCCATTAAAAATTTCATTTTCAATGACAATTAATAAATCGCAAGGTCAAACGTTGAAATTGGTGGGAATACACTTGGATACTCACTGCTTTTCCTTTGGTCAACTATATGTTGCCTGCTCGCGGGTATCGAGTGCAAAAAATTTACATGTTTTTCAGAAAATAACAAGTCCTACAATATATATACCGATGTATTAAACTGAAAATACTACTAACATACAGAATATTTTTATTGTTTTAAAAGTTTGATGAAGTTGTTTGGAACAAATACATTTTTGTTATTTTATTGCAGTATTTATTACTACTATCACCAATAAAAATAGCTCTAAAATTAATTGTATGGTCGTATTGACCTGGTGGCAAGGCTTCATTACGTCTACGCAATCAGCCCCTTTCGTAGCCGCTTAACCTAACGCAGTAATCCTACTGGGCATAGAGGACCTACAGTTCAATGTGGAATCAGAACCACGTGAGCATTCTGGCGCACTTCACATCACACAACAACCTGTGCCAGAGGTGAAGTTCGAGCTAAGGACCTATGAAAATCCTCTGTGAGACTGGGATTCAAGCTGGGGACTTTTCCATGTCCAGTTGGACGCCCTAACCACTGAGCGACCAACCTCTCAACGAAATCTTATATTACAACACTCTTCCACGCGGACGAAGTCGCGGGTAACTGCTAGTAAATAATAAAACTTTTTGGTGTCTCGCTTTGTTTTGGAGATATAGCATGTTAAAAATCTGTTTCCTGTGATTTTCGTGACGTTTCTTCTGGTCCAGGCCGTATTTCAACCTAACAACAACCACTAGAAAGAAATAAACACCTATAATACATTTCCACCGTGTATCAATGAAAATTAGGTCAAATTGCTACAAATGCTGGGAACTGCACCACTTTCTTGACCTACTAGAAACTGGTGCTAACCTGTTGAAATTTACATCAATCGCTTCGTTAACATGTCGTCTTCACGTTTTGCAATCATATATTGCGGTAAAGCCGCCAGAAATTTAATTAAAAATGCCTAAATATAACAGTGACGCACAGCCATTAGATGTTGCCAACATTGAAAAAATTAGTGACAGTCTCTTAAAATGTTGATTTAATCATTTGTTGTAATGTTTTCTTCCCTTTTCAGCTCTTCTCCGTTGTAAAAAGTCGCACAAAATTGACAAATTGGCAGTATGTATCCGAGTTGTAATACGGTGATGTTCGCCATCTTACATAGCAACGAGCAACCAGAGATAATCGATTGCTTCCATTGTAAACAATTACGCCATTTCCGTCATGGATGCCGCACAGCAAAAATTTCGGATTTTTTTTTTCCACTTTCAACCTAACCACGATGTCTATGACAAAACGAAACTGTTTAGGTTGAAATGATCCCTGTACCGATAATTTTTACGTTATTTTTGCAGTGCTGATAGCATTTTGCAGTTGCTCAGTCTTTCATATTTCGACATTTTTAATTAAATTTCTGGCGACTTTTCCGCAATGTATGATCGCAAAACGTGAAGAGGACATGTTGACGAAGCGACTGATGTAAATTTCAACAGGTTAGTGCCAGTTTCTAGTAGAGTGGTGCAGTTCCCCAAATGCTGGTATCGTGCGTCGTGCTGTGTCCAGAATTACTTTTCATGTGACTCATTTCACATCGTTGCTTAATGTTAATATGGAGAAAAGAAAGTTATCAAATTTTGAAGCGGCCTGCCACTTCGTTTCCAAGGAAACAATTAAAAGTCCGTAACGTCGTGGCGCGTTGCCTAGGAAATATTCCCCGCTTTGTTGGCAGGGTATAAAAGGAGGTCCTCGTCGGATGCAGAGCGCAGTCGACTCCGGGACAGAGCAGCGAGGAGCACCCTTCAGCACAGGTCAGTAGCTGACGTGTTGTGTAGTTCATTGGCCAGCAGGGTCTCGGTGTCTCGAGGCGGGGCGGGGTAGGCAGAGGCAAAGTTAACGCGCAGACAACTGTCGCCGGTGACTCGGCGGCCAGCACGCTGGTCGCGGCGAGATGCCGAGGGAGTTTCTGTCGCTCGTTCGCTGGTTTCTGACACCTCTATCCGAGCCACGAGCGTATTCATATCTGACGAAGATATGTATATTTCTCGCAGAGCATGGTGGGGCTGGCAGTGGTAGTGACGGAGCGTATTACGTGAGGCAGAGTGAGGCTCTGTGCGGCGTATAGCGTGTGCGATGGTTCTGGCGTCTCCGTCCCTGTTAGAGAGATTGGGAATCTTCTAGCTTTTGAACAGCACAGCCCATCAACTACTGACTCAGGTTTTTCCTGATCATCTGTCTTTATAATTGCAGTGAGCGCCACTTGGGACGGCGGACAGACTACGGGATCTGCACTGCGGTTCTCTTCGCCGAGCAGCCCGACTGCGGGGTCCCAGCGCTCTCCACGAAGACTAACGCCGGGCTGCACTACGATCGTGCTTGATAAATGTTAGAATTGAATTTGTACTGCAAATTGGAATTCAAAATATACGAATAACATATTCAATCTTATCTGTGCTTTATTTAATAGTTACTTTTAATGATAATTTATTAATATGCTTTGGATGCTATTAAAATAACGTAATGTGACTCAGGCAGTCAACATCATTTCTCATAAAGGAGGTATGCCATATCCATGACTAATAGGATAGTTTGTGAAGATACTAAACTTCATAAAATTTCAATCAAGATAGAGACGCCGAATACAGTCTCTTCCACTTACATCATTTTTCAAAGTCTCATACACACTGCCACCTACTTAGTATTTCAAAGGTTCAAATCACAATCAATGCCTACTAGAAAGTGTTTCAAGAACAGAAAATACACTCACTGCCACCTAGACAGTATTTAAAAGATTCATAATACACTCACCGCCACCTAGACAGTATTTAACAGATTCATAATACACCCACTACCTGCTAGATAGTATATAAAACTTTCATAATGCACTCACAGCCATCTAGACAGTATTTAAAATATTCATAATACATTCACCGCCACCTAGACAGTATTTAACAGATTCATAATACACTCACTACCTGCTAGATAGTATATAAAACTTTCATAATGCACTCACTGCCACCTAGACAGTATTTAAAAGATTCATAATACACTCACCGCCACCTAGACAGTATTTAACAGATTCATAATACACCCACTACCTGCTAGATAGTATATAAAACTTTCATAATGCACTCACAGCCATCTAGACAGTATTTAAAATATTCATAATACATTCACCGCCACCTAGACAGTATTTAACAGAATACACTCACTACCTGCTAGATAGTATATAAAACTTTCATAATGCACTCACTGCCACCTAGACAGTATTTAAAAGATTCATAATACACTCACCGCCACCTAGACAGTATTTAACAGATTCATAATACACTCACTACCTGCTAGATAGTATATAAAACTTTCATAATGCACTCACAGCCATCTAGACAGTATGTTAAAATATTCATAATACATTCACCGCCACCTAGACAGTATTTAACAGATTCATAATACACTCACTACCTGCTAGATAGTATATAAAACTTTCATAATGCACTCACAGCCATCTAGACAGTATTTAAAATATTCATAATACATTCACCGCCACCTAGACAGTATTTAACAGATTCATAATACACCCACTACCTGCTAGATAGTATATAAAACTTTCATAATGCACTCACAGCCATCTAGACAGTATTTAAAATATTCATAATACATTCACCGCCACCTAGACAGTATTTAACAGATTCATAATACACTCACTACCTGCTAGATAGTATATAAAACTTTCATAATGCACTCACAGCCATCTAGACAGTATTTAAAATATTCATAATACATTCACTGCCACCTAGACAGTATTTAACAGATTCATAATACACCCACTACCTGCTAGATAGTATATAAAACTTTCATAATGCACTCACAGCCATCTTTCTAGACAGTATTTAAAATATTCATAATACATTCACCGCCACCTAGACAGTATTTAACAGATTCATAATACACCCACTACCTGCTAGATAGTATATAAAACTTTCATAATGCACTCACAGCCATCTAGACAGTATTTAAAATATTCATAATACATTCACCGCCACCTAGACAGTATTTAACAGATTCATAATACACCCACTACCTGCTAGATAGTATATAAAACTTTCATAATGCACTCACAGCCATCTAGACAGTATTTAAAATATTCATAATACATTCACCGCCACCTAGACAGTATTTAACAGATTCATAATACACCCACTACCTGCTAGATAGTATATAAAACTCTCATAATGCACTCACAGCCATCTAGACAGTATTTAAAATATTCATAATACATTCACCGCCACCTAGACAGTATTTAACAGATTCATAATACACTCACTACCTGCTAGATAGTATATAAAACTTTCATAATGCACTCACAGCCATCTAGACAGTATTTAAAATATTCATAATACATTCACCGCCACCTAGACAGTATTTAACAGATTCATAATACACCCACTACCTGCTAGATAGTATATAAAACTTTCATAATGCACTCACAGCCATCTAGACAGTATGTAAAATATTCATAATACATTCACCGCCACCTAGACAGTATTTAACAGATTCATAATACACTCACTACCTGCTAGATAGTATATAAAACTTTCATAATGCACTCACAGCCATCTAGACAGTATTTAAAATATTCATAATACATTCACCGCCACCTAGACAGTATTTAACAGATTCATAATACACCCACTACCTGCTAGATAGTATATAAAACTTTCATAATGCACTCACAGCCATCTTTCTAGACAGTATTTAAAAGATCCATAATACATTCACTGCCATCTATACAGTATTTAACAGATTCATAATACACCCACTACCTGCTAGATAGTATTTATTTATTTATTTATTTAGCCTTTGGTCTGAGACCATTTAGCCAGCATACATTAATGTTTGTTTGTTTGTTTGTTATTTTCTTCAGTTCTGTGTCTTGAAGGAAGCGAACTATTGCCTTGTAGATTTGCACATTTCTTGAATGAAGAATGGTGATAACGCTCGCTGGGAAATTGACTGAAAGCTGTTCGAGGCGCCTGTAGAAACGTTTGCGTTGTGATTGAAACTGTGAACAGGAGAGTATGATGTGATTGAGGTCGGAAATCTCTTGGTCTAAGGTGCATATAGGTGTTTCTATTGTATGAAGGCGGCATAAGTGGTGAGGATAACAACCGTGTCCTAGTCTCATTCTAATAATGGTTGTTGTGTGTCTTCTTGAAATATTGTGCTCTGCGAACCAGGGTGTCTTCGGTATTGTAGGTTGTACTGCTGAGTAGTGTTTTCCTCTTAGTAGCTGCGTCCGGGACCAGTCTTCATTCCAACTGAGGTATGCCTTCCTAGAGACTAGTGGGATGAAATCCCTCCAAGGTAGCTGAATGCCTGCAAAGTGCCCTTCGTTGAAGCTCTGTTTCGCTAGCTGGTCGACGATTTAATTGTGAATTATTCCTATATGACCTTTAATCCAGAGAAAATGTACTTGTATGCCAACTGAAGAAGCTTCTGACGCTAATCTTATTATTTCATACAGGTATTGGTGCATTTTGTTACTCCATACGGGGTTCTGTAATTTCTGGAGAGCGCTCTTAGCGTCAGAAAGTGTTAAGATCCTTGGAAAGTGCTTGTCTAGCCCGTACTTGATAGCTGCGCACATGGCTATGGTTTCCGCTGTGTAAATTGACGTCTCTGCAGGTAGTAATGTTTGTCCGTACTCGTTAGTATGTGGGCAATAATAAGCGTATCCTGCACCTTCCGTAGTTTTAGAGCCGTCGCTGTAAATATGGATGTAGTTGGGCCATGTTTTGTTCAAGAAGTGTGAAATTGCTGTATTGATGTTGTTACTCCTGATGATATTTTCTGGTAGATAATATATTTGTAGTTTCATGAACTGAAATTCGTATGGATACAGGAAGCCTGGAATAGTGCGGCTTTTTAATACGAGTGGTTTAATCTTTTCATATTCCTTGTATGCTTTTGATAGTAGAGGCACTCTTTTCGCTGGTGGTGGTCCGTTCCTTGTGAATCTTCTGTTCATTACTGACAGCTTCTTTAGTAAAGGATGTTCCTTTATAGGAAAGATGCGGATGAGGTATTTGTTTGTAAGAAGTTCCCGGCGTATAGAAGGGGCATTTCCGTTGCTTCTATCAGAAGAGCATTGGTAGGACTAGACCTCATTGCTCCTAGGTATAATCTATAAAACTTTCATAATGCACTCACAGCCATCTAGACAGTATTTAAAAGATCCATAATACATTCACTGCCATCTAGACAGTATTTAACAGATTAATAATACACTCACTGCCTGCTAGATAGTATTTAAAAGATTCATAATACACTCACTGCCACCTAGACAGTATTTTTTTTTTTTTTTTAATTTTTGTTATTTGATTTCTGTAACAGAGACCGTACACCCATCGTATGTATTATAAGTACAATCTTCTTTGTATACATTAATTGCAACATACATAGTTTGTAAAGTTAAATCCGATAAAAGTACCGACGACTAAGTATACAGTATACATAGATAGTATAATTATAATTCATAAGAACAATTTTCAGATATGCAGCAGTTTCAGACCTTTTGTGTATATAATGTGCACAGTTTACTTCATTCATAAAAATAAGTTATATGATGGAGAAATCTTCTGCATATTTTATCACTAAAGCAAACATAGTTCATTAAATAAATTGTATCGTATGTAAAATTTTGTGTGTAATTATCGAGAAGCTTAAAGGACAACAAATTCAACACCGGTATTAATAAGATTAGCTCCTCAGATCTAGAAGAATTTGCACTACCAGCTAGATAGTAAGATGGTTTGATACTCTGAAAGAAACTACTAAATAAATCACAGTGTAAAGGAGAATTTTGACGGATGGTCAACTAAAAGCCATAATAAATCACATTTTGGTATTTGTTTTTTCTCATGGAAACCTTTCTGCGAAAAGTAGTAGTGACGTGAGATCAACCAGCTAATAAAACGGTGATTTTAGAATCAATGATTATGAATTTATTTATTTATTCCAGTAAAAGAGCGATTTTATGCAATAAGTATAAAGTAAATTTAATGATCAATATTAAGGGAAGTTCTATCGTTACGGTGGCGCCATAATCTGATGATGAATTACTGAAGAACTCAACGAAACAAATCGAAAATAAAGAATAAAGTAATGTGATATCTCACATGAGTTTCGAGATATAGCATGCCAAAAATCAGTGATAAGTATAGTTTCTTGTGGTTTTGGTGACTTTTCTTCTGGTCCAGGCCTAATTTCAACCTAACAGCAACCACTAAGAAGAAAATAAAACACCTATAGTGCGTTTCCACCATGTGGATATAGTGTTGTTTGATGAATTTTTTTTCTGGTCCAGGTCGGATCTCACCCTAACCTCCTCACTTTTGAGATACAATATCTCGAGAATTAAGAGATATATCAAAAATTATTGTTTACTTTCAGTTTGTCTCGTCGAGTTATATCAGAATCCATCATCAAATTGCGGCGCAACGGTTATCGTAGAATCCTCTTATTACCAACGACATAAGAATGTATATTATTACAAGAAATAGCCACCATTTCCAGAATCGTTGTTGATGTAAATGCTATCATTGGCGGTAAGGATATTTCTATAAATAGCCGTCGACTGTACTGCCAAAACTATCGCAGACGGTGACTTTCCTGTTGTCTTATGTTTAAAGTCCATTTCTTTTTGCTTTAATATACACATTTTATCTTCAGGAAAGCTTGTTCAAAATTTCTGACCGAAAGGATTTTCGTTACGCCCTTATTTGACCGTTAGAGATAATGTTTCACATAGCTTTATTTTCTTATTTTTAATATATTACGTTGTGTTAAAATATAAGTATAACAAAAAAAGCTTTGGAACTATGGAATGAAAACCGAATCTAAGGTAATAACTGAAGGAAAGGAAAATTTCTAAATGAAATTAATATTTTTTGTTTCTCCACGTTAACATTTGGTACTAAAATAAAAAAAGGGGTAGAGAGTACTTCTATACAAGCCAAGACTCGCGCATGTGAAGCAGCGGGTAAATGCTAATCTATTATATATAAAAATGAACGTTTTTCGTCTTATATGGGTTCCTATACTGATGTAATTAGGATGAAACTTTGATGAGTTGTTGTTCGTGCAAATGCGAAGGTTTGAACAAAAAAAAGTCACCTCGTTTCCCCCACCACATCCCATTTTCGGTAAAATTGACACATGAAACTATTCAGTTTTTTGCAAGTACCTCGAAAACATTAGGGAAATTGGCCAAAGTGGACAGTGATATTTTGAAAGTCCGTAAGATCTCCTGTCAAACAGCGTTGGACCGATTTCGATTGGGCAATTGCTGACCATTAAATCTGAACTTGAAAATTAAAAATTGTTTAAATTTAGTGTGTCGACACACTCATCTACAGGTTTTGTTCGGTCTCGAACGAACCTTGGGCACTAATGAGTAAAAAAATAGTTTAAAAACTGCACCCGCTTTGTCCCTTCACCCCTCTTAAGACAATTTACACGTTCAACTTTTCTGCTATCCGTAGGGAAATCTGTCAAAGTGGATAGTGATGGAGAATGTTTAGGAAAATCCGATCGAACGGAATAAAGCATCAGAACATTCATATCCAGCCCCCAGGCAATGCTGGATGCGCAGCCAATATCTTAATAAATAGCTAGATTATTTTTTTGTAGTTTGATGATTAACAAGATATACAGGAGGAGTGCACATCACAAGCTCGTACGATATTGTATCTCTAGATCTAGAGTTTTGTTCCATTCAATTGCACTAATCGGTGCTTCGTGTCGGTATGCTATTGTTCCTTTGTAGGACAATCAGAAACGATGGGACTGAAAGGAGGCTCGAAAGTCACAATTTTTAGAACTGATCCAGCCCCATTTGTGTAATAAGTAGCGTCATCTGCCTTGCCCTGCTCGAATCCGGTCGATGATTCTCCATTGCCGTGTGGAGAGATCGAATCCTTGTAACCGCACTGAAGGGTCTTCAACTAGATGTTTAGTGGCTAGCACGCAGTAGAAGGTAGTTCTGAGAAGCACTTGCTGCAGCGTCCAGTGTCGATCTCCGTGGGAACTCCTCGCTGCGGTCGACCGCAGGCTACAGACTCCCCGGCAGCTTTGCATAACAGCCGAGAGACCTGTCGCGGGAAACTTAAGTTCTGCCACACCGATCACAGAGTGCACCGTGCCGCAGCTTAAACTACAACACCCACCAAACACTACAGGGCGAAGGGTGTATTCTGCGTATAAAAGTTGGCTATCTGCTCCTGTTTCATGTTGCTTTGTATTTTTACGCCCAACTGCCTCATCAGGAGTCTAGCAGTTTAAGATTTATTAGTGCACAAAGAGAATTCTTTTTATATATATATAAATGAACGCAGTTTTTCTTGGCCTTGTATATTTATTAATTTTTTTTGGGAAACAACCGAGTAATACAATTCTTTACTTACAATATTTCGGTCGCTAACTTCGGGTGTCGTCGTAAGACCTGAAGTTTCAAAACAACGCGCTCTACGCAAACTTCAAGTCTTACGAGTACACCAGAAGATGGCGACTGAGCTGTACGTCACCGAAATATTGTGTATAAAGAATAGTGTCACTCGGTTGGTTTCCCGAGAAACATTCATACATAAATGATTCTTTTTACTCGTTATGTGCATAACCTTGCACTTGTTGCACTTTAGTTTAAGCAGCCACTTATCGCAAAATGCAGAAATAAAGTCAAGATCTTGGCTCCAGGGTGGAGCCCAGTCGATTAATTAAAACTAAACGTTTCAGCTACCCTGCTGAGGCTTTCAGACCTCTGATGAGTGCCACAGCATGGTGGCTGAAACGTTAGGTTTTAATAAATCGATGCGGCTCCATCGGAGAACCAAGATTATACCTACAATGAGCGCTGATGTCTACGCAATCATTTAAGGTCAAGATCACATTGATTTATAAACAATGGGCGGAAGAATTTAAATCCCAGTATGTAACTGGATCAATAGTATAAAATATCGTCTCCAGAAATTTTTACAAAAATTAAGAATAGAAGTGGTACTATTACAATTCCTTACAGGACATGCGATGTAATATCTATATCAATAGAGGTTTCGGCTTAAAAAACGACCTTCTGTGACTAGCCCGTTAGGAAATCGATGGAAACTTATATTGAGATACTTCGTACGCTTGAATCTTTGTCAATAGATGATTGGTTGGTTGGTTGCTTTACCGCTAAAAAGTTGTATCAGCTGCTATTAATATTGTCTCCAGAATTTATTTTATAAAAATTAATAAAAGAAGTGGTCCTATTACACTTCCTTGCGGAACACCCGATTTAATATCTAGATTAATAGAGACTTCGCCATGAAAAAGAGACT
This sequence comes from Vandiemenella viatica, assembly GCA_031002005.1. Taxonomy (NCBI): domain Eukaryota; kingdom Metazoa; phylum Arthropoda; class Insecta; order Orthoptera; family Morabidae; genus Vandiemenella; species Vandiemenella viatica. The sequence continues at coordinate 158,882,181 of JARYHS010012519.1, read as the reverse complement.
TTCTGTGGCTATCCTGTTAGTAAATGAATCAAAAATTATGTTGAGACACTCTGTAGGCTTAAATATTCGTCAATAGATCTTTTATGGTCGTTTTATGGTTAAGAGGTTGCCTCCTAGGCAGTTGTATGACACCATCTAGGGTCCGTTCTAGGCATTCAAATTCGAGGATAGATCCTAGTCTCCATCAAGACCAGAGTTTATAGCGACTCTGTAGTAAGGGCAGTACAGTGTTTATTTGGTTGGAAAAGCAGTAGACTCTTTAGACAGTAATTCTTTCTCCTTCACAGAAACAACTAACTTCCCTCGCTTTAAGAGTGAAACCATCCAGCATTTCTGGCATCAAACGAAATGTTCATGAAACGCTTCTTTCTTCTGCACCTACTATAGCCAGTTCTGCTCACTGGCTTCATCTAATACGGTATTCGTGTATTTTTTTAGTTCCCTCCAGATAACATTCAATTCCAATAGGGAGAATTTCAGAAAGTGGTAACCTCAAAATAAGAAAAAGTAGTGACGGAGACAAAAAGCAAGTTGCAATTGTCCAAATATTTTACTTTCGTAATTATCTTGTATGTTTCAGAAGTACTCTGTACTTCTGTCCCCATATGCTGTATTGAATATCTCACGTACTTTAAAATAATAAGTGTTGAAATTCATAGAGAATATTTTAAAAAAACAACTCCTGTTCTATTATTTTGGACAGGGAGAAATCGTCGGACATAAAAAATTTGTGCTCGACAAATAACAGAAACATTTGATTAAAAGCCTGTAGAAAAATCTAGTCCTTGGGAGTGTTCAAAAGAGAAATTTCGCCAAGGGAGAAGAGTTCTAGATATATATTGGCCTAACTTTACTCGATTTCGTTACATTTTACGACACTTGGTACTTAATTAGCAGTACGTGGAAGGCATGTCTGAAGTTACAATACCCTCCACTGCACAATCGATTAACATAACTCAACGCCCAACTAATTACAACCACTGCTCCGAAATAATGCCAGTCAACACTGTGGTAAACTCTTTTTACTTTTTGGAATTCACTTATTCTCTGAATAGTGTTTGTTTATTGAAATTTGAGCACTACATGAGTTATTCTTTTACTTCTATTTTCTTTGTAAATAACGAAATATTTGACATGACTTTTAATTTAATTTAATTGCAATGGAGATAATTTCCCGGTGATAATTTCACTACTCAGCTACTTTCGCATCTCATGAATTTTGATCTGGAATTAGTTCCCGTTTCAGGTTCATTGTTTAACATTACTTTCGATAACTTCGTTCGCTCCTTTACCTACGAAAGAAAATTTTAATATTTCTTTATGCATTGATTTAAGTGTTAATTTGCAGACAAGGTGGTTTTTCTTACCATTTACTGTTCCTGATTCTTCTACCAAATTCTATATCCAACATCAATATATACCTTATACAATTCGATCTCTCTCTTAACCCACGTCATGTCTTCAAGTTACTCCCAATCCATCTAACTGATTGCATTCTGCAGTATTTGCCTACTTTGCACTATCTCCGACTTCTGTGTTTGATACGTATAATATGTGAATCTGATACACACACCGCAGTCTTTTTCTGTGTAACAGCCCTCAAACCTAAAATTAAATGGAATTGGATTTTATGAAGCACTTATAGTAAGCTAGAGATTGGTTGAATATGATCTGGTAGGTTTGTTTTTGGAATTTCCTGTAAACCAATGTATATAGACTTTGTTTTATGAAAATAAATTATTTAGAGGCCATTTAATATGTTTAACAATAGAATTGTGCAAGAGAATTGCTTAAATTTTGGTAATTCCAAGTATTAATGCAAGTTACAATGTCTAAAGGACAATTTGCTACAGTTTAAAATGATTTCTGTAAATAATTTTGTGTTTAAGTGTCTTTAGTTTCTATTTCTGACCATTTTGTATTGATTGTATGTGATAATGTATTAATTCTGATTGTTTTTAATATGTTTCAATTGTTGAAGTATTGTTAATGTTCGAGAAATATCTGTCAGAATCTTTTGAAGTGTTCTAGAAATTTCGCTGGAGTTTATATAAAGCGATCATCCAAGACAGAGAAACAGTTAGTTTTTCGGCAAAGTTTTTCACCAACTCAGTTTGCGACTGCCGGGAATTGTATTGTCTGTGGAAGAAGTGTTGTATGCGATCTCTGGATTGTATGAATGCATGTAACAAGTATCTTTGACTACGTGTTTAAGAAAATGAACAAGTCTAAATTGAAACGTATCGTGGACTACTTAATTATAGTATTAATTAAATCAGGAACAATCTGATAACTAGTCTTTTATGTACCTGCGGACCAGATTATCCCACGCGAAATTGCAAGGCTAAATAGGGATACAGCCCGCAGTGAGGAGCTGCTGAATTATGTGTGTCCCATTCTGGCCGCTAGGGCGCGCAGACCGTCTTCCCTCTGCCGTAACCCCTCGAAATCTGGCGGGGCTGTCAGCGGTGACGGCGTAAGCCGTATCGGAACACGCCTGGGCTATCGACCGTGCTATACGCGCGCCGTCTTCCCAGAAGTGATGGAAAATTCAGTGATACATGTTTCATAGCGGCGCATAAATACTGCCCCGCCTTGCGGCGCCTGCCTGTCGCGACAAAACGACGCCATCCGTCGCAGCAGGGACGAACAGGACAGAGGTCACAAGGGCGACGCATATCAGATTAAACCTCGGGGGGGGGGGGGTAGAACACTGTCAAAAACCACTACTGTGATAACAGGAGCGAGGTCCCATTACAGGCTGCAGCTTTCAATCTGCAATTCGGGTCACACGCAAATGTTATTGAAAGATAATACTTCATGTTAGTTATTTATCATTTAGCTGACCACCAACTGCGAAATAAATGAATATATACAAGGACAAGAACGTTGGCAGCATTCACAAATCGATGTCCAGATGCAACCAATCTAAGGAGGCAGGTGTAGTATTGATAACATCTTGGGAATTTCCATCTCAGAAAGCATTCCTTAATGTTATGCTACACAGCTTGGAAAGAATAGGGAAGCTCGTGATTGTAATAAATTACCAAGAGAAATGATCAATAATTTAAAATGATTAAAAAGTTTAAAGTTGAAATCAGTATAGGGAAAAAATATGAAGGAAAAGGGAAAAATTGGTGTGTAGGGAAATCGCCACCGGAGCAGGCGCTGCATCGCAATTATATTAAATATAGTCACAGACGGGAGAATCCCGAAGTACCCACTTAAACAGCATTGCGTTGCATTTAGAATTTTCTGTTCTTTAGCGGTTTTGTTTAATCACCAAGCGTGGTGGGTGAACGGTTAACGTTCTGGCCTCGCATTCGGGAGGACGCCGGTTCGAATCCCTGTCCGGGCATCCAGATTTGGGTTTTCCGTCCTTTCCCGCCTCTAATGACCTCGACGTCGACGTCAACGAGGCGTAAAGACATAAGTAAAAAAAAAAATTGTTTAACCCAATTGTCTCTTTTCAGATGGATTACCGAAAGTTCAGGTGTTGGCTCTTGAATATCGTGGTGTTTCACAGGTATAGAATTTCAGTTTATCGCCATTTTACCTTAACTATGAAGACAGATACATCATGCTGTAATGGATTCATAGGGTTACATCGTTAAGGACCTCGTGAATTGGGAGATCTTGCGGATTGTCAGGACGATATAGCTTTCTCCACACACGTACCGTGGCTTCTTGACGTCTTACCTCTGGTGGTGGTATGTTATTAATTACGTGTAACAAGGGAACAGGAATATATTTTGGTTATGACTCTCATTCACTCGTTCAGACGAACGTCGGCTTTTTAGTACGAACACTACGTTGCCACACTAGAGATAGTACAATAGTAGGAAATAATTAAGGTGCATTGTTGCTAACCACCCAAAGGTTCTTGGTTAAACTTAAAACTCTATGTAGTTCTAATGTAACGACATACTGCCAATACAAGAATGAAGTCTTTTCTGGTGTTGAGTGTTAGTAGCATGGTGATTTCGCACAGTATTACGGAAATTTAAATCTTTAATGCACCAGAATATGGTAATGCAAATTTGGACCCCTGAAATATCGTGCTGACCTGCTGTGTTCACTTGGCTTGATAACCCAGAGAATACGAACACTGTGGAAGAGCTGTAACGCTCGGGACTGGCGTTCGGGAGAACAAGGGTTCAAATCCCCGTCCGGCCATCCAGATTTCGTTTTTCCATGGTTTACCCAAATCACTCCAGACGAATACCGAGATGGCTACTTCAAAAGGTTATGGTCTAAATCATCCCAGTTCCTTGCTCGTATATAACATTTTCATTGATATAGGTACCAATAATACAAAATTATTTAGAAGAAAAACACTTAGTAAACATTGTCTTCAATGAAAATCACTAACGGTAGTTGGAAACATTTAAACTACGAAAAATAGTAGACGGAATTCGCCACCTGCAATAGATAATTAAGATCTAATTTAAACTATGGAGGACCGGAAACATTTAAATGTGTAGCACGTGTCATAATCTGTAGGGGTTCTATGTGTTCCACATGTATGTTATCGCAGACATTCATTTTGCATTCACCATTTTCGTAGCGCAGTTCCTAGTGTTCTCTAATCCGTCAATTAAAAATAAATATAAATATAAATTTTACAAAATATACATAAGTTTAACACGATAAAACTAACGAGACAGAAAAATATATATTTATTCTACACAACTTTTTGTACGAATATTTTTCACGTCAACTGCTTTTAGAGTTGTATATATAAATTCCTTCAATGGACACGTGATCGGGGTGTATAAAGCATTCTATGACATGCATAGAAGTATTATCTTCTCTGCAATATTACTTGAATTTGCTGAAGTTTTCCGAACCCTTCTTCCGTTCTTTTAATCAACACGAGTTCAAATTGTGGAACTGAAGCGCTTTGCTATCTATTGGCTCGTACAGGAAACATTCTTCCCCATGTAATTTTATACTACTAAGAATTGGTTCGCGCAAACTGAGATACTATAGTCGTTAAAAAGTATCCGCTTCAACAGGGAATCGACAACTTGTTCTGTTCAACTAAAAGTATAGAGTAATATAATCATTCTATACTAAAAGGTTATGTAAAGTTAAATGCAGTCAGAAACGTAGCAGAATCTAAAGGATGTTGTTATTTTTCTTTTTTCGAAAAAGAATTTATCTTTTATATCGATGGTAAAATGGGTGTAATCCTAGTGAAAATCGAAATCCCTATGGAACTTCCCCTTTATCCGACTGCTTGTTTGTCAGTCTGTCATAAGTTACTAGTATGAACCTTAAAAAAATTAATTACATACTATTTTAGTTCTTACAAGCCCTAAGTGCGATTGTTTGGAAACATCGTGTGAGTGAAATTAACTGCAGAGCGTTTAGTGCAGTTTTGAATGATTTTCTTTTAAAAAAGAGAAAGTTTTATCGGTTTCAAATTAAAGTCTGCCAACTCTGAAATTGCTTACATACTGTTTTTATTGCACGATTTCAACGACATTTTCAAAGAAAAACATCAAAAAATTTATTGCAGTGATATTGTAGTGTCGTAAGGATTAAAGGAAGATGGCATATATCCTCCTGGAATTTGCGATTAAAAAAAAATAATTAGCAAATTTGAAATTTTCATGTTCTTTAACAAATAAATCATTTATATCATTTGATAGAGAATTTTGCGAATTGAATAATAGATACGTTGTGAATATAAATTTTATAATAAAATTTGAAAGACCCATCATTTTTTTAAAATATTTTACAAAATAACCTTTCAATTTTATACATAATCCTAGTGTGGAACATTCGGCGCGTGAGAAGTAATCGCATTTCACTGATTTTTTGTGTTCAAAAGAGTAAAAAAGTATTTCATTTGTGAAGAATACAGTATCATGCTTGTTTCATTCACTTCTATGTGATATTTCAATGCAACTTTTCTCCTTCTGGATTTGAGGTGATCGCAGAAGATATTGCTAAAATAAATACTTATCAAGTTTAAAAAACAGAAAATTGTCGTTAAATGTTTGAATCACAAGCAGATCCACTCGACAAACACAGTGAAACAGAGAGCAATACACTGAAAGGTTAAGTAAACACGGAAAAACATTAGAAATGAACGCTTAAGAGGAAACTGTAAATATGAATATCCGGACAGTAACTGCTGGCATTTTGTCCCTCAAAAACGTCTACTAATGAGAAATAACAGAATAAAATAACATATTTAGTTCTCTCTCCTGAAACGGAACGCTGTAATTCACGCCTGTTATTAGAAATCAATGCCAGTTTGCGAGGAAGCTATTAAGTACCATTCAAGTTGTTAATTGAATTCTTTAGTAAAATGATGAAAACATAATCACAAAAATACAATAATAATACTCTCGATGACCATACTTCTATGCTTGAGAACAGATGAAGTTTCCGTCTGGAAAATACAACAAAGATGTTAATATAACTTAGTCAACACGATGGATTTTCACCAACTTATTTAGTTAACGTATTTCTATTAATCCTCCATTTACGTGAAACACTAATTTACACACAAAAATGTTAGTGAACGTAACAGTAACAGATTATAAAAATGGTTTTATGCTCACTAAAGATTGGTACAATAATAATTTGGTCTGGTCGTAATGACCTGGAGATAAGGTTTTTATTGGCTGCGCACTTCGCCCCCATCGTAGCCGCCTTAACCTAACCCGACAATCCTGCCGGGTACAGGGGACCTACAGTTTAACGTGGAATCCGAACCATGGAAGTGTTCTGGTGTACTTCAATTTACACAGCAAGCTGTGCAAGAGGTAAAGGTCGGGTTAAGCGCCTTTGAAAATCCCCGCCGAGACAGGGATTCGAACCGGAGACCTTTCGATCTCCACCAGACCACTCTAATAATAACTGGTAAAACAGGAGAACGTTGGGAAATGTGGCAGCAATTAAGGATCTCGTACTTTTCATCTGAAAAGTGTTAATACTATAGGAACTATCGAAAGAATTCAGGCGAATTTCAATAAACGTTCCGTCCAGAGGAATTATTTGACTGATACTGGGTATGTCTTCAATTTCCTTCTTCTTCACCACCTTTTTCAAACATTACGGTATACTGGCTTTGATGAATTTTACTCATCATTGCCATGGTAAAATTTGGAGCTTTGATTTTATGGCCGCATCCCCTTACTGACGCCAAGCCATTTATACCTACTTCCCAGCAGGCGAGGATCCAGGATTTTGGTTTGGGAGGGCTTGGCTTAAGTGAATTTTGGTTGGGGGTGCCTTGCCTTAAGTAGATTTGGCTTTGGGGGGCTTCAGTCGAGCTATTTATTCGGGCCTCGAATCCATAGAGCTCAAAAAAAAACAAAAAAAAAAAAAAAAAAAAAAAAAAAAAAACATTACAACGTCGGAGGTGGACAAAGATACTATTGGGGGGCTTGAGCCCCCTAGCTCCTCCCCTCCCTGGATCCGCCCCTGACTGCCAGGTCATACTATGCACTAGTGGAGGACGTGAAGTGTTGTCATTTGTTTGTGAAATGTGTGAATATGTTCTGTGTTTGAAAAGCGTATTTTTTGTTTGTGAAATGTACAGTTGAGGCGTAGATTGACGTCCGTCCAGGCTTTCACTTTGATGGCTGCGGAAAACCACCCGAAAACCCCATTCAGGACTGGGACCTAGGCTCGTGCCCAGTCCCGTTGTACCTCCCTGATCCACTGTGCGGCGCCTCAGCGCATTGAGTCACACTGGCGGGTACTGCACATGTCTTCAATAACTGTTTTCAATTGTTGTATAAATCGTGGAGTAGGTATGAACACTGGGAAGCAAACAAGCCCATGCATCTAAATTACTAATATAAAATTTAGTATTATGAATGTAAACAATAGAGATCGATTCAGTATTCCTATACTTTCTAGAAACATTTTTCTCTATGTGTTATTATACTTTTCAGTTGTGTCACGCCGGTTGTTTTGCTATTCAGTAGTTTACATAGTTTCAAATATTGATCTAGGAATTAGAAAGAACTTTTTAAAACTCTTTGTGTGGAGCACAGCACTTAATGGTAGCAAAACATGGACTTCAGGAATACCGGAATGAAAGAAAATTGAAGTATTTGAAATGTGGTGCTACAGAAGAATGCTGAAAATTAAGTGGACAGACAAAGTAAGATATGAAGAGTTTTGGAAATGATGGGTGAGAAAAGAAGTTTGTGGAATAAGCTTACAGAAAGAAGAGACATTCTGGTAGGTCATATTTTGAGACATGCTGGATTGGTTAATTTGTTAGTGGAGGGAACAGTCGAAGGTAATGACTGTAGAAGAAGACAGAGATTAATTTATATGAAGCAGATAATTGAGGACGTGGGCTGGAAGGGGTATGTAGAAATGAAGAGGTTAGCACAGGATAGGAGGATTGCATCAAACCAGTCGAAAGACTGACGACAGCAACAAAAAAAAAGAAGTTATTTAAGAGTACGATCTCGAAACGTTATACAGTGATGGAAATGCAAATTCAGATCTGGTACGCAAAAGCTGTTTCCGGAAACAATAAAGAACTAAAATTTTTTTAAACTAAAGAGCATCTGTAATATTTTTAAAACAAATAATTGAGATAAGCCATATTCAGTAAATCTTCTAAGAAATAAATAATGATAAAAGTTAATTTTATTATAACCAACTTGCAACCTTACGAAAAAAAACTATTTGCATTTCTTGAATTACAAAATCACAACAGTCTCTGCATCAGCTCAATCTTTTACCCTGTTGGTGGATAATTAGATCTTTGATTTGACCGAGAACTGCGATATTTTGAGGTGACTGGAACTTCGATAATTTTTTGCCCAACCATTTGACCGTACAATATGAGTAACGAAACGAGATTTTTTTCTAGTCTGCCCGTGCAGTTATACGACAGGTGTCTTTATAGTTTTTGTGTCATTGTGTTCTACATCTTACGTATTATGAAGTATAGGTCTCAGTTTTGTGATAAATTTCATCTGCGAAGCATTGTAAATTGATCTCAAAATTATGTGACAAAGATTTCTTGCAACACGATATAACTGACATCACCTTAGAATTGGAGCTCAATGCGGAACTGTCCTCTGTGCCGAAGAATACACTTGAATTCATAATTGTGTTTGTGAAAGCTCAGCATCTCTTTCACAATGTATTTGGGTCTGCATTTATTCCTCCTCTTTTCTGAAGGAAAAAGTGTTCTGACGATTTCATTTCAGCACCCACGTAAAATCGACAAATAGCGGTCTCAACACCATCAAAGACAGATATATAACACGGCGCAGAAGGAAAAACCAAGTTCTGATTTATTTTAACTTGAAAAATAACTGAAAACATAGTGATATTTTAAATAGGCGTATGAATCCCACATTAATTGGTTCGATAACATTTATGCGATGATGGTAGGCATAATAATTTGTAAAATTGTAATTATGAATATTGTCTAAGACAATTTTCACCAAAACGTGTTCCCGATAGTAAACGTGCTAGGAGATGCGCTAAGGATCGTAGTGATTATTGACATTCATCCTCAAAAAGGTTTCTGCTAATGTTTTCCTGCATTATTTAATTTGAAAAATGTTTATTTTTGGTCAAAAATTTCGGACCACCTCAGAATTCGCGAAAATACAGTAACCTGCTAGATCATCGAAAAGTTTAATCATCTATGCTTCAACATAGGCCACTGATAACAAAAACAATAAACCATTCTTTTTCTTAAGGTCCAATATGTATTTGTACATAGTATAAAGGGAAGTTTGTATTATCTTGTTAACGTCGGCAAATTTGATCCGGGTTTCTTTCTCATTGTTATGTAGTGTAGTTAGCGAGGAAGGTTGAGTATATTAGACACTGACTTGTTACTTATGGAAGTTGCGCAGTATTAAAAATTTACTGAAAACTAATTTTTTTTTAAATTAAAAATTCATTTTTTATCACTTTTTGGTTTAAATCGACCTTCATATGTCTGCTAATGATTAAACTAAGAAGTAAATCAAATCAGGACCCACTGTCCTGTGATTCTAAAAACTTATGGTTTGTCACTGTACTCTCTGTACAATGTATTTTTGTTTTAACACTACCTTGATAGGTTTAACAATCATTAAACTTAAGAAGTAGGTTATGAACTGTGATGCTAAAAATTCATTTTAGTTACTTTCAGACTATGTGTAGTGCTTTTTTTTTTTTAATTTACCTAAAGAACTGTGTCTATTTATTAATACTTTGACCTGTAAACTATTTTAGACCCCTGACTGCACCCAAAACTCGATCATGGTCATATACCTTATGTATATATGCAGATGGTATTGGTCGGGTGTTACTAACAAATTTAACCTATTTTTAGAGATTTTTAATGAATGTCGATTAGGAGCAATTTTTTATGATTTTCCAAGTATGCACTTTTAATTTAATAACATTGCCAGTCCTACACTTAAAAGTATTTCATAAGTCTATTTCTCTTCGCGATAAATTCCTTCTACCTTAAATCTCTAATAGCACACACACGATGCAGTTTTGTAGACATTATTCAAACCTATTATCCAACACTCTCTTGAAGCTGTTTCATACTTGCCTGCCACTAGCTTGTTTCTATCTTCAGTCAGTTCAACGATATTACACCAAATTTCTATCACAATCCCGTCATTGCTTCAACATACACTACATTTACATATTTACTGCACAGATAACATCACATTCAAGTAAGGAATTTTTTGATTGTAATAAAGAAAACCGACATATGTATGACACTTAGTTATCAAATTTTCCTTTACTAAAAAAATGTTAAAAGGTCAGTTTTCTAAATCTCTGTCTGGAGAGTGTAATACACCGGCAGGCTAGCCTCTACCATTCATTACCGTGAAATATAAAATAACAAACACATAGTAATGATATTAGTCTCCAGTCGGCGAGTATTCCCCCTGACAGGTTAGCCTACCTGTGACCTCGATCTCGTGTTTCCCGCCCGGTGTTAGTTTCGTCAGAGCAACGGCCAGTCAACCGCACAAGGCGCGCCTGTGGTTGCTATGAGAGGGGATGGACTCCGTCGATATCTGTCACAGCGGCTCACAGATTGGCTCGTTTGGCGCCTCGGGCGAACGCTTCTCTGTCGCTGTCTCCAGCCTCACAAAAGTCAGCCGCCAATTTATTTCGTCAGTAGTACAGATAAAGAATCGCAGAGATTATATTTAAGGTTTTCTCTGCAATTTACATCACAGTCTGAGTGATTCTCAATTGGAGAACGGCACATCAAGGAGCCTGCAGGAAAGCGTTTCAAAAGCCTGCATCTACAAGAAAAAGGTGTTCAAATGTGGGAGGCTGGATTTGTTTGAGGAAAATGACTGGGAACACATGCAACAACTGATGTGTTGAAGGAGTATGAGACAGTCATCGGAAGACGGAAGGTAGACGAAGAGAGTAGAGGATACGCATAAAATATTGAGTACCATGTAGAAGAGAATAGATGAATATCTCTATAAATTAAAATTTCTACCTGGCATAAGGGGATGTAAAAGTTTTCATTAATGGATAAAGGAGTCACCTAACTTATTAAGTTATCAAGTAAGGTGTTGACCATTTTGCCTCTAACAGGCACAGAGTTTAAATTAATAATATGTATAATGCAACAATAAATCTAAAGTAAAAATAATTGTGCAGGGAATTCCACCCGAATGCTATAATTAACTACAATTCATTATTTGGCTCGTTTCCTTGCTTTTAAATTATAATTACCAAGAAGGCACGTGTTTTCTGTTTTCATGTAATTATATTCTATAATTAACCAGAAAATAATCATGAATTATGAAATTAAAGTAATTTATTCATCAGGAGTTAGGAAAATTGTAATTAATAATAGCCATAATGGAATGTTGTCTATTTTCTGGTTGATGTGGGTCCACATTACATCATATATTGTTATAATGTTATACGTGATAACAATGGAAATGATTTACAACACAATTTGGAAGATTTTTTCCCCGTCTCATTGACGATGAGGTTATTAGATGAGGGAAAGGACGGGGGGCAAAGAATGGGAAATAATTCGGCCAGCGCCTTTTGAACCATTCCGGCAATCGCCTCATTTGGGGAAACCATCGAAAACCCAAATCTGGATGGCCAGAAGGAGATTCGAACCCACGTCGTCCGGAAAACAAGGCCGGAGCGTTCCCACTCAACTACCACGCTCGGTGGACTGTTAACAATAACAATTTTGTAAAAAGGGCGTATGCATGATTAAAATAATGTAATTAAATTTTGCACAGAGATTAAATCAAGAAATTCTACTACACAGTAACACCATTTTACTAGGGACATTAATATATAAATAATTTATGCGATATAATAATTCAAAACAATAGTCAACGAAATGATTTCCTTTTCTAATATGAGGAAGGAATCAGACTGACTTTGGTTAAAGAAGCACTCTACCAATCTTTGCAAGCCGTCTTTCGGTCGTAAACTACGACGTATTTCAGCCATTATATGTTTGCTAAAATCTAAAACGAATAGGGCGTATACCGCAATGTAGATCCATCAATGCGGGTCATTAGCTGAATGCTGTGCAGTTTCCGCTGAAGCATGATGGTATATGCAGAAAACAATATCAAGAAGAGTCAGAAGATTTAGATAATGTTTTGCAATGGCATGATTGGAAAGAAGAGGTGGGACAGAATGCGGAATTAGATGTTTATTGACTTGATGAAGTTGACAAATTGCAGGGTAAAATACCCTTTCGTAGACTTTCATTGTATCACGGCTCGCAAAAAAATTTGTACTTAATGTAAGTGCACAACTATAGACTCAAAGGAAGACCAGGAATATGTTTAAGGATATGGTTATAAGTAATATTGCAAAGAATTATTGCGGGGTCAGACGTTCATTTTCCAACCCATAATGTAGATGTAACGAAATTCTATATTCTACTGTTTAATTTCGACAAAACATTGATAGGTGAAGTATTTAGGGGCACCGTGAGAGACAACTGTGTGACGCAAGATGAAACGCCATGCTTTGTGTACCAACCCAATGTGGCGTAAATAATGACGTCACGCCAGCCGAGTTATCCGGTCGGGTGGAGCAACGTTTGGCAGTGCACCAGCGCACCACAAGACCCCATCAGCGGTTGGTTCTGGCTCTTGACGGCTCGCCAATATCGGATTCATTACAGCGCGGAAACAGCAGCGGCAAGGAAGTGGGATGCGCTTCGTATGATAAACTGACAACCGTACAAGCGGATCGCTATTTGAACGAGGATCCGTCTCGCCCTGTTTTCTGTCGTATGAATGTGGTCTCAACTTTTCTTACGTAAAACTCACGTGGGTTTGGTGAAAGATTTGAAAACTCGGTCTCCGTTGTGGCTTAAAATATCGAGGTAAAAGGGGATCAACATCTTTGTATAGCATTCGAATTACGGAACATTCTAGTGAGCTTCAGATACCACAATCATCATCGGCAGCATCATTATTATTAGTATTCTTTCCTAAGGCATGTTTTCACTTGGTTGCTCCCTATGCTCTCCTGACTTCTGCCCTGCTATTCAGGTCCTGTAATGTGTTTCCCTTAATGTCATCTACGATATTATAGCTCCTACTTCCTCTCATTCTCCTCCTACAAACTGCTCCGTCCAAGGAGTCGGTAAACAAACACTCCTCTCTTAGAGAGTGTTCTATACAGTTCTTTCTTTCTGCTACGACTTCCAGTAGTTTCCACCAGTAAACAACCTTTTCCAGCATTACAATATTACTCACTTTTTCCACCCAGCTTATCCTCTCCATTCTCTTCCACATCAACATCTCAAACGCCTCTGGCCTTTTTTCATACTCTCATCTCAGTGTCCGTGTCTCTGCCCCATAAAGTGCCACAGTTCGTACAAAATATTTGCCTTATCTACTTTTCCGGTTAATACTCCTCCTCTACTTATTAAACGCTTTCTTCGCTACAGCAATACGAGTTTTCACCTCTTGGTGGCATCTTTGTCCTCCGTCTCTCTGGCTTCGCATTCGGGAGGACGTGGGTTCGAATCCCCGTTCGGACATCCGATTTGGGTTTTACATGGTTTCCCCAAATCACTACAGGATAATACCGGGATGCTCCCTTCAAAGAATGTCATGACCGAATTCCTCCCCGTTCCTTTGCCCCGTTCTTCCCCGCCTCTAATGACGTCGACGAGGCGTAAAGGCATTAGCAAAAAACAAAAACAAAAAACCGTCCTCAGTGATTATGTACTTTCAAGACGTTTGAAGATTCTTACTTCACTGCTATTAGCTTGCCCTATCAAATATTTAGCAGTTTCCTTCCTTTACCAATCACCATACTCTCTATTTTTGCTGTATTGATTCTGATTCAATACCTTTCACAAGCTTAATTTAGCACTTTCAGCATTTTGTTTAGAGTTCTTTCACGCTCTGATACTACGATCAAAACATCGGCAAGACTTTGTACATTGTATTCTCTCGCCACCTCGCCTCTTCTTCTATCTAAGGCTTCAGATATACAAAGCAACATTTGCAGTGGTGAAGATCGGGTTAAGGGTTTGTGAAAATTTTGTTGTCCAATCAATGACTTATCGATTCCCAGTCAGGATTCCTCCTAAATAAAGGATACCTGTGCACAGGCAGTAAGGCTTGGCAATTACGTCAGCCTTCCACTGAGTTTGGTAAACAATAATATAAGCTCGTACCAAAATCCACATCCGGCGACTACGGGATAACTTTCTTCACTGGATACACTGGATATAGATCTAACATGTGTCCTTCAACTTCCGTCCCCCTCCTATTGACTGTTGCTTTGAACCTTTAATCTCGTTGCGTTGAATTCTCGCAGCACAGTACTTTTGTTGCGACGTGCCCATAGCAAACAACAACTTCACTTGGTATAACGATTTGCTGGAACTGATAACAAAATATTGAGAACCAAAATCCCTAGTGAAAGATGTTAGATCTCTTCACAGCTGCTGCTGTTACAATTTAATGGACATGCGGTCCATTGAACTGCCTCCACCACGAATAAACTTAACCGGTAGTAAGTTTGTTCTGTTCTATAAAGAACTTCGACTCAATATTTGATCATTTTCTGACTAAGATTTTGCATCCTGACCAGACTTTACCGCTTCATCAAAGTTACCAACATTATATGATAAAGTTATCGTGATTGATTAGAGGTGGTCTGCACAAGGAAATAACAATCTAAAAGTTAAGTTGGTAGTTACTGGATGCACTCATTACCATACATACCATGTTGTCTGGTACAATTAAGTCACATTAGAGCATCCTGGACTAAGGACCGACATATCTGCAGTATGGTTTATGATTCTGCACCAGAGTAGAAAATGAAAACTTGTTGGTAAAAGTTTCTTTCTGCAAGTTCGCAATGATACATCTTCAGTGCAGGTATGGGGATAGTATGGTACCAGAGGATTGTCGTCGTAATGCCTTTCATGCTGATGGGTCTATGTTTATGAGAAACCAAGAGTTAAAAATTGCCAATAGAAAAGTGGCTGATCAGAGAAGCGCATTGAAGCCTTAAGTCCTCGACGTGGGTTCTCTAACCACTTTTTTTTGCCTACGTCGGTATTGTAGCATTACAAATTTATATACGCGAAAACTCACTAAAAACTAATTTATTTTTACTTCGAAGTATTCACCTCATTTTTTGATTACATAAATTATTTCAACACCAGGAAAATTTGATGAAAGCATATTTAATTTAAATTTCTAAATTCGTGTTTTTCCTCTGATAATATTTTAAATTCGTCCACATATCTAATATACTACCACATTTTAATGCTTCATCGTATTTTGTTCACAAGATTAATGCGTAATCAATAATCATTTCATATCATTTGCATTTACGTACTACCTTTCTCTGAAGTGTATAATTTCCGCACGGTGCCGCTAGTAATGTATTATCTTGAGATTTAACTCATAAAAATGGCCCGTGATAACAGGTCCTTTACACAAAGTATTGTGTAATTATCTGTTTGGGTAACCTAGGAAGTGGGTAATCTAAAAATTCGGCGCAGGATCAATAATTTAACACAGCGCGCAAGTATCGAGAATGTAGCAGCCACTAGATTTAAACTGTCCTCGTCAGCTGATGGGGGAAACGAAGCTATGGCGTTAATTGGGACTGAGCTGAGGGACTACTTAATGAACTGACTGCAGCTGCAAAGCCCCGAACTGTAATTACTGCCAAAGGGCTAAAATCTAGTACGCTAGTCCACAACACTATGATTCACAAGGTCCAGTGTGGTAAAGTAGGATCAACACGTAACAGCGGTCACACCGAGGACTAATGACAGGCCGCGATCCATACTTCGAATTCTTAAAGACTGCAACAAAAGCAAAAAACACACAATAACAACTTGCCGTTATCCTCGACTTCGTTCGCGAGGACTTAAAATGTTTTGCTAGAACTGGATGTAGAAAGACGTAAAAAGTGTCCTTCAAACTCATTGCGAGAGAATCCTCGAGCTTGGTAGGTGAGCCTCGCATTGGGGAGGACGACGGTTCGAATCCCAGTCCGGGCATTCAGATTTGGGTTTTCCATGGTTTCCCCATATCAATCCAGGCGAATGCCGGGTTGGTTTCCTTAAAAGGCCATGCCCGAATCCCTTCCCGTTAATTTTACCCAGTCCTATCCGTCCTAAACGACCGATATAACATTACAGAAACTTGCACATGTAACCGTCTATCTGTCACCGTTCGCCTTGGTTTCAAAAAGTTTGTCAAACTTTTTTTTGCTTTACCCGTCTATGTTAAAACATAAGTTTTACCAAATATTTCCACATAATTCTTAGTGATTTACAAATTTTGCTGACGGTGTGATGTAGACATTAGGTAATAACTGAACATCTACATGCACACTTATGGCTTTACGCCTCGTCGACGTTGAGGTCATTTGAGGCGGGATGGGACTGGGGACAAGGAACGGGAAGGAATTCAGCCATGGCCTTTAAGGAAGCATCCCGGCATTCACCTGGAGTGATTTGGGGAAACCATGGAAAACCCAAATCTGGGTGCCCGGACGGGGATTCGAACCAGCGTCCTTCCGAATGCGAGGCCATAGCGTTAACCTCTCACCCAGCACGCTCAGTCTGTTCTCCCTGTAAGTAGTTCAGAGGCATATTATGCGACCTATGATGTTATGCGTGAGATTAAGGTAGAGACAATAACTTCTTGTTCTCGTCACACGAAATATATTTACCAAATCACACGAGCAAGTTACGAGAAAACTTATTCACTTTTATTTTTAACACACTCGTCATTCACCATAAAAAGGTACATCGGTCCATTTGCACAAACCAATACTCCTTACTAGGCTATGACCAAAATACAGCAGAGAATTGACGCTCTGATTGTGGTTGCTTCCCACTATCACCCCATACTTTTTCTCCCTCTCGTCTGGCCACCCAACGCAACGTTTTTGTGTCGTCCGGATGCCGTGCAGTGTTACCAACTCAACATTAAACAAGACAGAATGAAAACTAATTCAAACCTTTATATAAAGCATACGAGGGAGGTAACCCTGTTATCCCACGACGTTCAAGGCAGCCATAATATCTGACGCAGTTATCGACGTCGTACCCTGTTCACTACCAACTGGCGGTTGAAGGTCATGTCCCCCTTGCCCCGCTTCTCACTGAACTATCAGGCGTATGGTAAGTTTCCCCTTCGCGGGTAGTGCAAGGACATGGGAGTGGGGATAGTGCAGACTGACCTTGAGCCGCCCCTGTTAACTGAACGCACTATAGAGGTGGATTCCCACGGCGTGTGCATTTGACCGCCACGCCGGTATAGCTATAAACAGTGGTCCGTCTCTGCTGGTAGGGATGGCGCGCCTCTACCGTCGCCACAGTCAAGTTGGATTCGCCTCTCATCAACCACTCCCCGATCAGTTTCACCGAAGATATGTGATTATACGATCAGAGAAATTACATTCTGCCCTCACATAGTGCTAGTAATGAGCAGGAATCAGTGATACAAGTGAAACATGTAGTTGAATAACTTCAATAAAAATAAGCACTTAGAAATACACTGGATAAAACTGAAAAATACTGCATAAAATAGCTCTCATGGATGAAAATTCTTATTAATAAAATCCTGTCGCTCGGAATATTCTTTCTAAGCCAGCAGAAGGGTATAAATTTGTAGAGGGCAAATGTAGGTCGGTGCAGGATACTGGGAAGATGGGTGTGTAGGGAAATTTCCACCGGAGCCTGTGCTCCATTGCAATTAAATTAAATTAAATTAAATGCATCAGCCCTCACCTAATAAATTCTTCATGCCTACTGGCAACGTACTCTATCTTGAGACTCGGCGAAGAGACTGCCTGGGGTGACTGCTCCAGACTGCGCTCACCGGCGTAGAAGCGTAGTGGGAGAAGTCACGTGAAGTTAGTTCTATTCGCTTAGAACATCTTACTAAGGGCTTTTTGAATTTACCATGGTGGGGAGGCCACTTCTCACGGGAAGAGAACCTGTTAACCTCTGACTATGCTGCGTCGGGAGGATTAAGTTACGTGGTTGTAGCTTGAGAAAAATTATCCCTAGTAAAAATTACAATAGTCTATAGCTAAAATCCCTCAATATACTACAGGCCAGTTGGTAAACATCAAACGCCCGAGTAGCTGAAACGATACTAGAGAGCGTGGTGGGGAAGTGTTCGCGAGGTGGCGAGGCCTGTGGCGCGTGCTGATCCGTACAGTTCGGCTGCATGGCGCGACCTGTAAACCGCGGGTCGTGGGAAGCGAGCTCACGCGCGACTTACCGTAGTGCAGCAGCACCGACGCGTCGTGGGGCGCTATCTGCCGCGCCCTGCGGTACCACTGCTCGGCCTCGCGGGCCCTCGAGCTCTGCAAAAAACATCACAGCTTAATCAACATGGGATTTAATTACTGAAGTGATAATTAGCTGTTTAAAAACATGATTAAAACGTCACGACGCCAGAGATTCAGCACTGTAGCAGTATTTTAATCACATTGTAGTGCACATACATCACGCCAGCGCGATTGTACATTTAAATGTTAATGTATTTTAGTACATAGGTTATTTTGTATGAATAACTATAATAATAGTCTATTTTTTCGTGCATCCTTGGTAGCAAGTAGAAAAGCCCGCCGTAGGAGATGCGACGAGAAAGATATTATACTGTAATATTAACAAAGGAATGGAGGAAAAAGGAGTGACCGGAGGATGCATTTCTGAAGGCAGCAGTGGGAGTTGCAAAAAAATGTTAAGTAAATGGACTTGAAGAGACAGGAAGTATAATTGTACTGAGGAATAAATCTAGTGCAGTATAATTGTATAAGAAGTTCTTGAACCAATTTGAACTTTAGTGAAAATCGGTTGAATCTCTCCTAGTAGACGAGAGAAAGAAAAGGTGGAGATCGATTATTTTTATTTATTTCAGGTAAAGGGAAATACTATTGGCAGAAAATATCACTGAAGAGCTTACGTCAGAAGATGGAAAAACAACAGAAAATGTAGAATATTGTATTTGATTAGATAATACAGGAACAAAACGATACGAGGTGATGTGAGAGAATTATAATTATAGCGAAACTCAGTCTGGAGTAATAATGTATGTAGGAATGTTAGAACATTCACCAGCATTCACTTTCAATTAATTTTATTCGTGGAATATGCGATACGCTTCCCCCCCCCCCCTCTCCTCCAATCGTTTCTGGTAAGATTCTGGTTTCTACAGAATATTTTGTTTACTAGAGGGGTTGGTTAAGTTTGAAATTTTCCTCGAATCTTTTTAAAATACGGATTAATTTACGCATCAGTTTGGCAGACAGTGTTAAAGCACCATGGGGTGATTTGTCACGTCCGAACTGAAATATTTCCGATGCATATGTTACAGTTTTTAACAGGTTATCCATAACCGTCTCGTTATATGTTGAAAAGGTCCACCACATTTCACCTCAGTAATTCACGTATTCCAAATACAACAATTCAACATACACATTACTAGAAAAGAACTTATACGCATACCTCGACGATTACTTATGTTACTTAGTGTAGAATGTCTTTAATAACTTTCTTTTAATTCAACATGCCACCAGAGGAAAAAATAAGAATAATTTATTCAGCATTCACTTAATCAATAATATCGTCCATAAGGCCTTCAAACACAATTTGATCTGTTTACTATCAGGCTTTAGAACATGGAAAATTCTGGTGGAGTAAATTGAAATCATCATGTTAGTTCAGGCACTGCAGTTCATACCCCGCTCGGGAAGATCAATGATTATTTTCATCAAAGCAATTCCATAGTTCGTTGTGAAGGTCAAAATTTAAATATATTCTCTCAGGGCTCTGATGAACAAATGATATTAAATAACATATTAAGAATAAATCGTTGGTTTTTTAACCAAATCAATTAAACATTTGATGAAGTTCTGTTGATTTGTTCGTTTATATAGTTTAATACTTATAAAATAATTTTGGCCTACTGATAAAGTTAGAAATATAAATTACGAAACGGACTAGATCGCAAATACAGTGTAGGTAACCCCAGAGAAAGATGCTATGGACCCACTACACGAGAAGTAGCTGCAATTTTATTTGCCGGCTGTCCGACATAGGATGTATCCGCTCTTTACTCATAGCAAGTCTGACATAACGTAGGCTATGAATTGTGCCAAGATACATCTCAGATGTAATCTGTTACTATATTCGTTCCATTTCAGATCACTTCAAGCTGAATGAGCGAAATATACTCTACGTTATAGTAGTCCTCATGAAACAGTGTCAGTCTAAATTATTCATCGGGTTTCAAAACACAATGTATTGAAAACTACACGACCTATAAAGACGAGTGATACATGAATAGAAACATAAACTCACTACGTTTCTGGTATATACTATATGTGTGAGCCCTTAGTCACCCGGGAAACATCCAAACGGTTATCTATTACCGTCCATACATTCCTCCGTGATCCTGAATATGTTGCAGGTGTGATTGTTTCCACAACTGACTACCGACTCCTCCACTTTCATTCTGCAACAGCACTGGGCTTCACCTCATTGGAGGACAAATGTCCGCATCTTTCGCAGCGAGAACTGCCACATCGCTGGATAGGGCGCACTAGTCCGAGTGATGTTCGTTGTTGCCATGGTCCCCAGGTCGCCAGATGTTACCACATGTGATTTGTTCTTGTAGGGCTATGTGAAGGACAAAGTTTATGTGCCCCCAATACCAACAACACTGCAAGAATTACAGGAATAGATCAATGCTGTTGTGACGTACATTGATAGAAACATGGTATAGAACTTATGGATGGAACTAGATTAGCGTTTGGATGTGTGCCGGGTGAATAAAGGCGCTCACATCGAACATTCATAGTATGTATTAGAAAATTGTTGAGTTTATGTATTTTTCATGCATGACTCGTCTTTGTAGGTCGTATACTTTTCAATACACAGTATTTTGAAACCCGATGAATCATTTAGGGTAAATCTGTATTTCACGCCAGATCTGGGTTTTATTGAAGGGCTATTCGCCCCCAGCATTTTTTTTTTTTTTTTTTTTTTGGTGATCCACTCTGCTGCTGATGTCGTAGAGGACTCTCAACGTGGACTCAATATTATGTAAAATCTTATATATATATATAAAAATAAACGTGTTTTTTCGTATATTTCACTTTTGAGCCAACACTACCAAGCACAGATCACTGATGTTTGTGGGTGGAAGTAGCATGGAGTTTCCTGTCGTGCACAACGTTGGCCGAATGCCGATAGCTGTGGGGATGTGGGAGATATAATGATTAAAGTTGGTCAGTGCAAGGCGTTTTCATATTTCGACCAAAAATTCGAATCTCCGTATACTTCTCTTTCCTGCCACAACTACATAACATAGAGCTTTGGTGTTTGTGTGTGGAAGTAGAATCGTCTTTCCTGTCGTGCACTATGGTTGTTAGATGTCGGTAGCTATGGGGGTGTGGGAGATATGGGGGTTGAAAGTGGTCGACCTGCCAAAGACAAAAGTGTCATGGTGTATCACTTTTCAGCGAAAACTATAGATCACAGATAACTGGCGTTTATGTGTAGTAGTAGCACAGAGTCACCTTTCGATCACAACAGCGGCCGAATTTCAGAAACTGTGGTACTGTGGTAGATATGGTGGTTGTAAGTGGCCGACCAAGGATATTTTCGTATTTCGACTGTTTCCGCATATGTCACTTTTCTGCCACAACTACATAGCACACAGCATTGGTGTTTGTGTTTGGTAGTAGAATCGTATCTCATGTAGTGCACTATGGTTGTTAGATGTCGGTAGCTATGGTGGTGTGGGATATATGGGGGTTGAAGGTGGTCGACCTGTGGCAATTTCGTACTTCTGCCAAAGACAAAAGTATCATGGTGTATCACTTTTCAGCGAAAACTATAGATCACAGATAACTGGCGTTTGTGTGTAGTAGTAGCACAGAGTCACCTTTCGATCACAACAGCGGCCGATTTTCAGAAACTGTGGTACTGTGGTAGATATGGTGGTTGTAAGTGGCCGACCAAGGATATTTTCGTATTTCGACTGTCTCCGCATATGTCACTTTTCTGCCACAACTACATAGCACAGAGCATTGGTGTTTGTGTTTGCTAGTAGAATCATATCTCATGTAGTGCACTATGGTTGTTAGATGTCGGTAGCTATGGGGGTGTGGGAGAAACGGGGGTTGAAAGTGGTCGACCTGTGGCAATTCCATACTTCTGCCAAAGACAAAAGTATCATGGTGTATCACTTTTCAGCGAAAACTATAGATCACAGATAACTGGCGTTTGTGTGTAGTAGTAGCACAGAGTCACCTTTCGATCACAACAGCGGCCGATTTTCAGAAACTGTGGTAGATATGGTGGTTGTAAGTGGCCGACCAAGGATATTTTCGTATTTCGACTGTTTCCGCATATGTCACTTTTCTGCCACAACTACATAGCATAGAACATTGGTGTTTGTGTTTGGTAGTAGAATCGTATCTCATGTAGTGCACTATGGTTGTTAGATGTCGGTAGCTATGGGGGTGTGGGAGAAACAGGGGTTGAAAGTGGTCGACCAGTGGCAATTTCATACTTCTGCCAAAGACAAAAGTGTCATGGTGTATCACTTTTCAGCGAAAACTATAGATCACAGATAACTGGCGTTTGTGTGTAGTAGTAGCACAGAGTCACCTTTCGATCACAACAGCAGCCGATTTTCAGAAACTGTGGTACTGTGGTAGATATGGTGGTTGTAAGTGGCCGACCAAGGATATTTTCGTATTTCGACTGTCTCCGCATATGTCACTTTTCTGCCACAACTACATAGCACAGAGCATTGGTGTTTGTGTTTGCTAGTAGAATCATATCTCATGTAGTGCACTATGGTTGTTAGATGTCGGTAGCTATGGGGGTGTGGGAGAAACGGGGGTTGAAAGTGGTCGACCTGTGGCAATTTCATACTTCTGCTAAAGACAATAGTGTCATGGTGTATCACTTTTCAGCGAAAACTATAGATCACAGATAACTGGCGTTTGTGTGTAGTAGTAGCACAGAGTCACCTTTCGATCACAACAGCGGCCGATTTTCAGAAACTGTGGTAGATATGGTGGTTGTAAGTGGCCGACCAAGGATATTTTCGTATTTCGACTGTTTCCGCATATGTCACTTTTCTGCCACAACTACATAGCATAGAACATTGGTGTTTGTGTTTGGTAGTAGAATCGTATCTCATGTAGCGCACTATGGTTGTTAGATGTCGGTTGCTATTGGGGTGTGGGAGAAATGGGGGTTGAAGGTGGTCGACCTGTGGCAATTTCATACTTCTGCCAAAGACAAAAGTATCATGGTGTATCACTTTTCAGCGAAAACTATAGATCACAGATAACTGGCGTTTGTGTGTAGTAGTAGCACAGAGTCACCTTTCGATCACAACAGCGGCCGAATTTCAGAAACTGTGGTACTGTCTTAGATATGGTGGTTGTAAGTGGCCGACCAAGGATATTTTCGTATTTCGACGAAAGGCATGTGTCTCTGCAGATTTATCGTTTCTGCCACGACTACATAGCATAGAGCATTGGTGTTTATGTGTGGTGGTAGAATCGTGTCTGTTGTCGTGCACTATGGTTGTTAGATGTCTGTAGCTCTGGGGGTGTGGAAGACATGGGGGATGAAAATGGTCGACCTGCGGCAATTTCATATTTCAGCCAAAGACGCATGTGTCTCGGTGTATCACTTTTGAGTGAAAACTATCACCGGCGTTTTTGTGTGGTAGTAACACAGAGTCACCCATCGATCTCAACGTTGGCCGAAATTCGGTAACTGTGGGAGCGTGTGAGATATGGTGTTTGAAATTGGTCGATCATGAATATTTTCGTATTTCATCCAAAGACTTGTGTGTATCCGTAAATTTTACTTTGCTGCCGGAACTATATAGCGCAGAAGACTGGTATTTGTGTGTGGTAATAGTATCGAGTCTCCCATCGTGCACTATGGTGGTTAGATGTCTACAGCTGTCAATACGAATACTTTATAATCACGAACGAATTTGTGGGTACCAGCTATTATATTGTGGAAGTAAGTTTCTGTCTTTTTGTTACGTTTTGACGACTAAATGGCTATATCAATATTGATGGAATTTAACAATGAAATAGTGTAGGAAGGACACAGGACATTTTTTCGGTATGAATAACAGTTTTAGTCACGAAATTTTAAGAACTTATCGAATGATGAAAGACAGACAGATTCGTGTGTTAGTCTGTAATGTTACGTTGGTTGCTCAGTCGCGCAGTCTGTTAGTGTTTGATTTGTTAATAAATTTCGATAAGAAACAAAACTTATTATTTAGTAGAGAAGTCAATTTGCTCTGCACTGTACTATTCATTTGTGTCTGTATAAAAGTTTCTGGCACCAATTTGTCTTCCTTTTTGACATGCTTTACGGACGTAAACCTGGCCTAAGGAGCAGGTCTAGAAGACAATGTGCTGCTATTAGATTATAAGATTCAGATGCTCATGTTGAATAAAGAAGAAAAAACCAAGCTGAAATAAAGCTGCCATCAGTTAACCCCCCCCCCCCACACACACACACATCCCCGCACCTTCGCTTACTTTTCTGTTTTTAAATATGTTGTAAATTGATTCTCTTCATGAGACAGATTAGACAATAGGATGATATAATGATGGCTTTCCATCATATTATGTCGACTCGGTGTTGTTTGGGACAAATCTTACTAACAGTTTTCTATATCCAATTCTGGCAATGAAACTCCAAGTCCACGCGTACGAAGTCGCGGGTAACAGCTAGTATACTAAAAAAAGAGCTCAGTAATGTTCCGTAACTATAACTTCTGCTAGAATTACCACTTTCTCGAGGGTTTTACTTGTTGTCTCCCATTTCTTAGAAACAGTGGCGTAGCTAGGTCAACAAGGGCCCCGGTGCAAAAAAATTATTTTGGGCCCTCAGGCCAGATGGGCGATATTTTTTTTGCTTTGTGATGCTGGTAGGGGCCCCCTGAGCTGAGGTCCCGAGTTGTGCTTGGGGGCCCCCTGAGCAGTGAGGGCCCTTAGTGCTGGGCTCCCTGTGTCTCAAAAAAACCCTTACACAGATTTTTTTTTTTTTTAAAAAAAAAAAAAAAAGGTTGCCAGTTTGCCTTTAAGGTCCGTGGGCCCTCTCAACTGCGCTTGGGGGCCCAGAGGTGAGCTTAGGGGCCCACTGAGCGTAGGGGCTCGGTGCACTGCACTGCCTAGCCCCATATTAGCTACGCCCCTGATTAGAAACCAATGTTTACTCACCATTCTCATACACCAATTAGAAGCTGCCCTCAGTTATCTCTTTTACAGTACTTTACAGCCCTAGTTTCTACTATACTCCTTGTTAACCAAAGCACGATGCAAACCAACCATTCTTTTTGGTGTAAAACTTATTTATCAACTTATTTCTGGCATGCCCATAGCATATTGTACAGACTTCACAGGGTATAGTGTGTTAGTTAATAGAGGCGGCTCAAGGTCACTCTGCTCTATCCCCTCTACGCTCTTAATACGAAGGGGAAAGAGCTCTCGCTGGACGCGGGGAACTGCTGGGAGATGTTGTTGAGGTGAGAGCGGGGCGAGGGGTTCGTGACCTTGAGCCGCCAGGTGAAGGTGAGCAGGGTACTCACGTTCCTGGCGAGCAGCCTGCCGTAGGTGAGGTGTGCGGGCACGTGGTCGGGTTTGGCCCTGAGGCTCTCCTGGAACCACCGCTCCGCCTCAGCGTCCTGGCCCAGGCGGGCGTGCGCCTCACCCAGCAGGTTGAACAGGCTCTGCAAACAACAGGAGGCACGTTAACAACAGCTAACACAGGAATCAGCCGCTTAGTAAGTGCCACTGCACTACAAACAGCCCCTACTAGTGACATATGGAGGCAAGATTTCGAAGGAGCTAACCACCGGTAACGAGTCGAGGCAGAGGAAGTCAGCTGAGAACAACTACAAGATACCTGATAAAGACAGCAGAGTCAACTGTCGAAACGTCGTGTTTTTACACCACCATCCGGCTGGACACCAGAGAAGATTTTGTTGGTAACGAGTAAGTTGAACACAAGTTTGTACATTAAGCTCAATGTATTTCTAATAACTGGATGATCCGTACGAAAATGTCAGGAATAAGATACGATGAATAATGAGGTGGGTGGTTCGTAATAGGATGGAGGTAGAACCTCATTTGTAGCATTTGTTTCTTTGTTTAGTGTAATACATACATAAAACAATACTTACAATATATAACGAAACAATTAGGACGCGTAAAACATATATGTTACAAACTGCCACTGAACTTAACGCAATACAACTAACACATAGCATATATCTGTGATATGTGTTTCTGAGAACATAGCCCTCGAGAAAATTTCTGGAGTAAAATGTTTATATAGGTATTGTATAGCAAAACAGAAATACTTCCTTAACAGAAAAAAAATCCGAAAAGCTATTTGCTGAACGAAAAGCACAGTTTACTGATATCTCTATGGTAATTGGTGCTGCTATCTATCGGCAACACACTCAGTCCTTGTCAACGCCAGTGAAGCAGTTTGTTAATACCTCTGTGATACGTACTGCTGCTGTCTACCTGATCGAAACTGAACTCTCTCATACGCGTGACCTTCATAGTTATTGATTTTGCCCTTTAAGGGTCAAATTCCTAAAAATTTCATTCTCAATTTTTGATTTTACCTCAGTGGAGATCCTAATCTTTAAAATGATTTAGGTTAGGTATAAAGGTAGGTAAATTGCTCGTAACGAAAAAACCTTTTGGAAATTATGATACTTTTGCCTTTTTAGTGTTGAATTACGAAAAATTCCACTCTTAAAGTATGGTGTGACCAAAGCGGAGTCCTTAATCTTTAAAACGATACCTCATATATCGATTTCGGTTATATATGAAGGGAAATAATGGCGTGCGACAAGGAAAAAAAAACGCCTTTTAGAAATAATACATAAAATACTTGCAACTTCACCAATAAAGATCCGTGGCATAGAATAAGTCCTAACAGATATCCTGAAAAGAACTTTTAAATAACGGCCTGTAGCACTAGCGCTGTTTGACTGTCAAACATTCTAGGATTTCAGAAAGCTATACCATCAACTCCCACCAACGACAGAGAATATAAGACAAATATGAGATTTTTGTGTGACCCCTTAACTAAGTGAGAGTAAGTAACATGAAAAGTGATATGCGGGTACCTACAGCGAATGGGCCGTATCAAGGCGACTTCCCACGGCCCTTGCATTTACCGACCGTGCTATCAGCAGCGTGGGAAGGGTCCCGCCTCTACTGGCGGGGATAGCGCGAATCTATCCGTCGCCCAGTCGGTAAACATCTAACGCCCGGGTACCTGAAATGGGTAATATCTAGATCGCGATACCGCTGCAACCACTTACTGCCTCGCGATGTAAACACTTCCCGATGGAGAGAGTATGACGTCACTGTGTTTCCGTGTGTGACATGTTCAACCTTCGATGGATTTGAGATTACACGTTAGGCCATAGAACGTAACCAATAGTAATAATAATAAAAAAATTGACGGATTAAAAAGTTAAAGAAAATTATTACTTGCACCATTAATAATCTTATTAAAATACGTACAACATTCCAAACTGATAATTTATATCGTTCATTATCGTTAACGTTATTAGCCACTATGACGCGTACTGATCCGTACAAGTGGGTTTCATGACGCGGCGTACAAAACCACCATAAGGCTGATCGGCTAGTTACAATGTATCTGAAGCGACAATAGGCGATGTGTCACACGAAACGCGCGCCGGCTGTCGGAGGTGGCGCGGGCTAATCCTACTATTCGGCCTGGCCTGTTGCGGTCTGCAGAATCACGGGCCATGGGAAGACACCATAATGTGTATAGTATTATTGTTAAATTGAATTATTATATGTTGGTTACTTTTTGGTAAATAATGAAATTTACGGCTTAGTAAATAATCTGGACTTTCAAAGTTACATGGTTTCGGCGACTTGTCAGGATTGAGGTAGGAGTGACAGTTGTAATTTCTTCTTCTGTAATTTGGCAGCGAGCAAGAAGGCGTTACAGGCAGCAGCCAATATGTGTGATTTTAACAACGATATTCAACAGAGAGTTGTATGTAACGGGTTGCTAGTTTTTAATGAATTTGTCAGAAAATGAAATCGCAAGACTTTGCAGTATACACTGAAGTAAAACGAAAATTCATGATAAAGATAGATAGTGAATTATATCCGTATCAATGTGGGAGAGTGAACTTTCTTTTAGTTTTATCTGCAGTGTTTAGTGTTGTCGTGGTTTTGGTTGTTGTTGTGTTGTTGTCGTTGTGGTTGTTGTCGTTGTTGTCTTTGTTTTTTTTCGGAGGAACTAATTTACTGTTTATTGCTAGCTGAATGCAAATTCACCATTGCATTCCCACGGCTGAATAATGGCGCGTTGCGTTGCAACTCAATAACCATAGGAAAATGTGTAATGTATTTGCATGCGACTTTGTTTTTGTGTCGTAGAAGTCTTTCCGCCATGAAATCTGGTAAGTAATAATCTTACTTTCCCCATCCGTCTTCGAAAAAGTATGGCCGTCCATCTTTTTTGCTGTCTGATTATTAGTGTAAAAAACCCGTGGCTGTTGTTTGATTCTCTCTCATGAAACGCGACGGAACATTTGCTGTGATACAACATCATGCCTTTGTTTGCCGCACGGCTGAATGCCTTATTTCGTTCACGTTATTCCAGTCAATAATAGTAATAATAAAAAAATTCGAACGCTGTTTTGCTAACGCTACGACTCTGAATTAGAAAAATAAAAACAGGTAACATTCAGAATAATTTAACCACGATGTCGCGGTTGGAATCACACTTCCACAATGCGGGGAGATATCGCGCACTTTGCACACACGCGTGGAAATAAAAGCTGGTGACCTGTGGCACTGTTTTCGGCGAGATCACTCGTCGGATGAGCGTTTCAGAGGTGACAGCGTGTATGATTCCAGTTTTCATTTCGCTTGCTCTCCACACTGTCGCGTTGTGGAGCCCGCATCGTGCGGTGTACAATCTACCAGGGTTAATTAATGTCAGCGCAAGATTCCCAGTTTTCACCAGAATGAGCCATTAAAAATTTACCGCATAATTCCGTTTAGCCCCCCTTTCCTGAGATGACGAGCATTAATATTAACTACACAGGGGCGTGCAATGTATGACTCAACGTACACGCACGCTAGTGGCGGAACCCAAAATACGGCGTGATACACCGGTCTATCAGTGGCTGTTGAAGAACTGCAAGACTCAAAAATAGAATGAGAGAGAAACGTTTCCTTTATAAACATATACATGAATACTCAAATTTAGATTAACTGGTTTTAATGAATATCAAATTTGTAGGTTTCAAAAAAGATTTTTAAGGATTTTTTTTTTTAACTACGAGTGTTAGTTGTGTGGCAGCTGTAACATATACTACCACCCCAATTACGAAGTTAATTAATTTTTAAATATTATTTAGTTAAGGGTAGCTAATTATGATATAAATATTGATTTTAATAAAGTATATAATGTTATTACGGAGCTCGAGAACTCCACAGATTACCAAACACATTGTCAGTGGATAGTGTAAGTACATCTTTAGGAATGAGATAGAAAATCATTGGCCTGGTGTGTGACACACAGAGAAAGAAACGGAGGAAGATGTGTGCTGTAGGTTTTTGACTGCGAGTGTCGCAGTAGCAATATATTAATATGTTAATTATTCGAGAAGTGACATATTGTAATTGTGTTGTTTTTTTTTTTTTTTGTATCGAGTGGCTGCGAGCTTTAGTTTGGTTATTAAAACAGTTGACAGTATATGCTAACAACTGCGCGTTGTAATTTTCTATAGAATTAGCGACCAGTTGATTGACTTATTTTATGAGGATTACAATATTTAAAGAAGTGACCTATACTCTATTTACTTGGGTCAAAAGACGACATATTTAGGGCCACGTCGTCATAAGACCTGCAGAGTTACGAGCAAGTTAATTAGTGGAGTTTACTCGTCTTCGATTGTATAAATTTTAATTGTATGGGGGTTACACAGTTCTCAAAGAACATAACTGAAATTGAAACGCATTATGTAACTAGTTCATGTTTTAGACTTCCGACCCTTCATTTTGGTTGATATAGCTGTTCGCTAATACTTTTACAAAATTTCCTGAGCACTACACTTAAAATATTACGTATGTAAGTTTGAAGCTTGTGTCAAATCACAGTTCCTGAGGTTAGAAGTTAACTGATGATAGCTAATTCTAATATATTTTCTTTTAATAATGAAATTTTAATCACTCTCTAAATACTGGCGAATCATTAACAAATGCTGATTATGTGTCTGCTTGAAAACAATTTACTCAGTTAACAAAATAACAACATTCGCATCTTCCCGAGTTATACATTTTCCGCCAAGCAGTTTATCACAGTTCTATGCTAAGTATAAGTTAGATAACTGTGTCACAGCTATCTTTGGCAGGGAACACCAAACCCTTTAAACTGCTCGGCGCAGTTAATTTTTGGGTTATGCGAAGTGGATCTAGGTCTCTTAAGTTCAGTGGGTCACGGGTAGTGCGGGTCGTGGGTTTGATTCCAGCTTCAGATCCGGACGCCATTGATTCAATACGGTATTTACACATTTCTTAGAGCATTTCGTTAACTGTGCATAAGTGAAATGGAAGATACCTTTATAAAAATTTCTGTCAATATTCACAATAATTTCAAAGTGAGAATTGGTTTCGCCTGCTAATAGTTTCCTACACAAACTGTGTATTAAATTTATGTCTCAATAAATAAATAATAGAATTAAAAATTTAAGAAATCAGCAACCCGTTATTTTTAGAGTATAGTATAAATTTTTGGAATTTGTTTCAATAGTATATGTGAATACAAGATAAATTTTGAAATCTTTCATAAACGTTTCTGCACAATATATTTATTATCCATTAGACCGGTTAGGGATGGATAAGCAGGGCAACAGTACCCCTGGCCCGCCGGCCTGGGCGCATAGCTAAATGGAAATCAAACACAATTTTTAACATCTGCAACAGTGATTGTGAACATATTTGCATTAACATTTTCTGACTTTATCAAAAAACAAAGTGTAAAGTAAAACATTTCTCCGTGGGAGGGGGAGGGTGGAGGGTGGAGGGCCTAAGAATGGTTACCCAGGGCCCTAGGTTCCTAGTGCCGGCCCTGATGACCTTTTTACTGTCACTTAGAGTATATCTAACTGTTCGCTGTATAAACTTATTTTCTGGCGATATGAACCTCTGTTTTTATCTAGTTTCCAGATTGTTCCGGTTTCACTTCCATATACCAAATTTTGCCGTTTACAACCACAATGTAGTATGACTTGGAATTAATGCTGGTTTAAATATTAAACATATCTAGTCTTAACAAAAATTGTAATTTCGCAGTCCACGGCTTTCTCTTCTTAGTTAAGTCCTGTTATTTAAATGTATTAACTCGTTCAATAATTTTATTTCTCGCACAAATTTTATTACTGACGGCTTAATTTCCTTTACTTTTTTTGCAAAATGTTTTCATATTATTTATTTGATATACTCGTATATGCCATTTGGTGAAGATCATCAGTTCCCATAATTTATAGGCTACCTTGTCGTCTACGGATAAAACACTAACTACCCTAGGTTTTCTTTTTACTACGATTTCTGTGTTTCTATGAGATCCGTTACGTCACTTATGAATTAATTGAAGCAGTTCTGAATATAATTTTCATCACTTCCCAATGAAATTAAAGTAATATAAATTTTAAAAATAACCTGTATTAAACTGGTCGTTATCTTTTTTGATAACTGATCGAAAAACTTTTCAAATCAACCAAAGATGAATCTATTATTACACAAAATTTTCATTTTTCTCAATTGATAACTGCAGGCTGAAACATCCAACGCAACAAAACCTCTCCGTTCCTTCTTCAATTATGTTCTTATAAAACTTTGCTGATTTCAACAATAGTTTTAAAATTAAACTATATTCTATGTATCCAAGTTATAATTTTCAAAGTTTCGCTTATAGTTTTTTTTCTATTTGCATCTTTTTCAGTGATCTTGCCGACACCACGTTCTGTATATTGTAGATATTTCAGTTGTACATATTTTGAAGGTGATCTGAAAAGTTCCGAACTTAACTGTAGATAGCTATTGGCAAAGAAAACACGAATCCCGATCTCTACATATATACTCTGCAAATTCACAAAATTGTGAGTGGAAGAGGATACTTTTAACCAGAACTAATCTCTACTCTATGCATTCCAATTTAGAATATCCGAGGGAAAAGAGAATTCATATAAGCATCAGTGCGGCACATAATTTCTCTAATCGTATCACTGCTCCTCAAATAGGTTGCTGGACGAAGTATTTCATCGCACTCATAAGTGGGTGTTCGCATGTTTACCAATAAGTTCAAACGAAACCTACGTCGTCAGTCTACCAGAGAATCCCATTACACAATGGTCAGGAATATCTGCATCTATAATCGAGGGCTAGAAATTTTCAGCCACCTCGTACTACATGACGTACTTTCAAAAATAGGTGCCGCTATTTTCAAACACGCTGCATATCAATCAGTGCAAATATGTACGGAAAACGCAGTAATTTGAAGCTTCCCCCCACCCGAAAAAAAAAAATTTGATATGTGTCGCCACGATCGAAATTAGCGCGGTTTGTGCCGTCCAGCTGCACACGGAACTGTTTTTGTGTTGCGCACCCTCTCTCCCTTTGCTGTCGGGCGCGGATCTGCACGATTGAAGTTTGCGCTCGTCCGCCGCAAGCCACTCGAATTTGCGCTCCATTGTGTGCCGCGCAGACCGCCGCTGTCGACTGCTGATGGTCGACGCAAATAATCGACTCCAGCGCTTTGGCGAAACGCAGCGGCACAGTGGCCGGGCCTGAGCGCTTGTGCTGTATGGTTCGCGTCAGTCGCTGACTGACTGAACTCAACTGTTTGTTGGTTCGTTGCGTACTGAGTCTCAATGGGTGACAGTCGCATAAAGGGAGAGAGTAAAGCACACTCCTGAAAGGCAGGGTCGACATTAACCTCTGTTTCCCATAACAACGTGTGCGTTTGTCGCAATGACAGATATTTTTTTGAAGTGAAAACTTCTATAGCCGCGTCAAGGGGCGTTCAAGTATTACGTAACGCAATTTTTGAAGATTTTAGACCCTCCCTCCCACCCATGTAACGCACCATAACGTTTTTCTGTACCGCCCCTCCCCCTCCCTAAACGTTACGTAACATCCAAGTGACCATTTTACCTAAAAGTCACAATCATGTTGCGCAAAGTACCGGAAAGGCGCTAAAATGCCTTTGTTATTGTTTTAATCGCGTTTGCAGTAATAATAATAATAAAAAAGAGATTTTTAAGTAATATGTAATTTATTTAGCCATAAATCAAATACAGGGTGTTACAAAAAGGTACGGCCAAACTTTCAGGAAACATTCCTCACACACAAACAAAGAAAATATGTTATGTGGACATGTGTCCGGAAACGCTTACTTTCCATGTTAGAGCTCATTTTAGTTTCATTAGTATGTACTGTAATTCCACGGCCCCCACGTTCTCCTGACCTCAACCCTCTTGACTTCCATTTATGAGAGCATTTGAAGCCCTTGTCTACGCAACCCCGATAACAAATGTAGAGACTCTTCGTGCTCGTATTGTGGACGGCTGTGATACAATACGCCATTCTGCAGGGCTGCATCAGCGCATCAGAGATTCCATGCGACGGAGGGTGGGTGCATGTATCCTCGCTAACGGAGGACATTTTGAACATTTCCTGTAACAAAGTGTTTGAAGTCACGCTGGTACGTTCTGTTGCTGTGTGTTTCCATTCCATGTTTAATGTGATTTGAAGAGAAGTAATAAAATGAGCTCTAACATGGAAAGTAAGCGTTTCCGGACACATGTCCACATAACATATTTTCTTTGTTTGTGTGTGAGGAATGTTTCCTGAAAGTTTGGCCGTACCTTTTTGTAACACCCTGTATATAGGTACATAAAAAAATAAAAAAATAAAAAAAAAAAAAACAATTGGAATTACTGCTCCTCTGTACAAGGGTTTGCCAGCCAGTCGGACTCTTTCATTACTGGCATCCGGAGAGCAGACGAAGAGGGTTGAGCTTCTGTGTAAACACTAATGAATACTGACAACGAAAACAAAATAAAAATTACGTATAATACAGTCAAGGGATTCCCCGTGAAACATAAACAAAAATGGTTACCAGCTTGGTAGAACAAAAATATAAATGACGTACAATACAGTAGGGGGATTCCCCGTAAAACAAACGGAAAGTGTTGCCAACTTGGGAGATTTTAATTCCCTAGTTTTTTATTAAAATAAAAAAAGTTACGTAACGCGTTGTTCCAATACCCCCTCCCACCTCTGTAAAGCACCGTAACGTTTTACAAGACCCCCGTCCCCCCAAATTGCGTTACGTAATACTTGAATGCTCCCTAATAGGTGCTGCTTGGACGGTGATAAATCTATGAGTTCGCGCCACTGACGTGTTGCGCGTATAATATGCGCGTTGGACGCTGTTTAGATGGGTAAAATCTTATGAGTTTGCGTCGTCAACGTGCTAATGTTAACAGTGCATCTGTAGCTTAAGTATGACGCGTTGTGCTTGGGCAGCAATGAAGGTTGTAACGACACACATTACAGCCGTGTACAATTACATTAAGTTACAGCCACAAAAGTTTGAAGGCCGGCATCTGGCTATCGGACAGGTAGCATGCTACCAAGAACTCGGAAAGAATGCGGTTACCCCTCACCCCTCAAACCGGCTGGACCGCTAGGCGGAGGGGGAGGGGGGGTACGGCACTCGATTGGAGGTCACAGAGGTGTGCACCTCGTGGCAGCACACACGGACGTTGGGGATATTATTCGCGAGTGTGTGAGTGTGAGTTCGGGCTCTCGTCTGTGACCCGCTGCAAGAACTTTCCAGCCCAAATCTCCAAGGAGCAGGTTCGCCGCCAGACCGCGTCTACCATTTCCCGTCCAATCTACTTTAGGCGGCTACTCTAAGTTCTGACAGCGTCGATCGGGCGTCGAATACAGTGCCAACCGCGAACTGAGCTGACTTACTTCGCGCAGTTCCGCAGCAAGAAGCGCCACCACGGCTGCCGTCGCAGAAGCTAACAATCCGGTATTGTGACTCTAACGAACGTGTGTGGTAAGTGCGTTCACCACTGGCGTCCACTAGCCCAGCAAACGACCCTGAGAAACAATAATGTATAACTGACAGTTCATACTATCCAAATCTCATCTCTGAATCATGAATTAATGCGATCCATATGCTTGATCTAATAAATAGTGGTTTTAAATGGTGCCTTGTTTATCAATTCATATCCCGCCTACTAAATATTAATTGATAAATTTATAATAAACTAGCGGAGTTCCCGGCGTTGCCCGGTATAGTTGGCGTAGATTTAACCGTACCCTATTTTTATTCCCGCAAAACATTTGTACAAAGTTTCATAAAACACGCGCAAACTTTTTCGGAATTAAAGAAAACTTACATTCACCCGCCCCTCTACCAAGAAACTGGTGGGCTGAAGTTTATTTGCACGTACACTATTTTCATTCGTCCGAAAAGATTCATGTATATCAAGCTTCGATAATTTGGTTAAGAAATTTCATTACTACATTACTGAACAACCCTAGATAATGTTAAAAACTCACATTTGATTCAATTGCGAAGTGAATGGATATACTTGTGGCTCGAAACGCCAGATGCTTTAACTCTGCAGATAAAATATCAAAAGTGAATCCGGAATAATATTATCGTAAACAGAAGGCCAGAGATATTGTCCAGAGATCGTGCTTAAAGAAAATCTCTGGTTTGTTTTTACGGCTATCTATGTCGTTTAAAAATTGATATCCCGAATTAAATGAAAGAACACTTCAAGCTATAGCTTTTAAAAATTGATATATCGAATTAAAAGAAAGAATACTTAATGTTTTGTTTAGTGTGGAAAATAGTTATTACTATAAGTTATCTTATTGCTTTAATTAAAGGATATGGTCAGAGACATTGTGTTGTGTGTTTAGTGCGGAGTATGCAGCATCTAGTGATTCCTCCTGTGGAATTTCTCACCATACGTCCAGAATTTCATTTAATGCTCCTACATTATTTAATGTTGAACCATAAGACATGCCAGACAAGTGAATTAAGATTCTAAGCTTTAAAACGGTGATAACTCCATCGAAATCTGCCCCGTAGTTTCCGAGTTTATATACGACCAATATGTCCGGTTTTCGTTTTATAGATATAGATATAAATATAATTAATTATATTTTCTGATGTAGCAATTAGCGTAACACTTCAAGGTATAGTTTATACTTGTATCTAATATACCAAAATGAATATATATTTTATTATTTTTTGCCAATATTCTTCATACAGTTTTATTCGATTTTGATGGAACTTTGCGTACGTATACTTTAGAATAAATAGCAAAAAAATACTGTTTACGTTTTATTTACAAAAACCTAAACCCTCTTCCTCTTTCTCCCTTTGAAATTAAACCTAGGATTTTGGAACTGAATCTGGTGCTTAGGAGTCGTGCGCCACCCTGGTGGTCAAAACCAGTGATGAAAATTTTTCTACCACCGGAACTTGAGCCAACTAACTCCGTGGCAAGCGCCGGACACCGCGACAGTGCAACAACGACCTAAAGCATCGGGGCGGGCGTAGAACAGTGAACAACGTTATATGAAGATTTCGCGATGGAAGCTTCACTTGCAGAAACACTGCCCGTATCGGCAATGCACCAGTGACGTGTCTGAGGCGCAGGAGACGGCACAAAGAGAGAGACAGAGGTCTCATTAACAGTTGTCTGGAGGCAGTGGTGCGCGAGATGGGGGCGCCTCGCGTTACACAGGACCGTAATTACTACAGCAGCCACTGACATGGACGAGGGCACGCCCGTAAATACACCCGGCGATGATTGATCGGCGAGAGTATCGAGTTGCACGCCTCGTTAAACCTTATACGGGCGCGTAATCCTCCACAAAAAAGGGGACAGATTGGAAGAAGGAGGAAGCGCCCCGCCTTTAGATTGTTGTCGGATCATCCATATCCCTTTCACAAACAGGAACCACCTCTTGTTTGTGGGTACGCTCTTCACGGAAATCGCATCGCTAGCGCCAATTTTTTTCCTCCCAAAAACCTTCGCAAAAAATTCAGCGTGGTAACATTCAAGGTTGATCACCTCCCACGACATGCTGCAAGACTTAACAGCTCGTCGAAGATGGGATCGTTAGTGCCGGTAATATACGGATTATTGGCAAGGAATTGGATCGTAAGGAGCCATCCGCCGACATTGACTAATTATGTAGGCTCTGGGAGATGCAAAAAAAAAAAAAAAGAAAGAAAAAACAGATCTCGTTGATCCTTCTACAACTCGAACTCCCATTCTCCAGAATTATTCTGCTCCAGGAATAATCCAATACATAACTCTACATCTACATCCATACTCTGCAATTCACAAGTATTGTGGGTGGCAGATGGTGATAAGCACCAATCCTCCAATCCTAATTATGTGCATTCCAAATCCGAATAGAACGAGGAAAGAAAGAGTACATAAAACCATCAGCACGGCATCTTATTTTTCTAATCTTATCCCTCCTGTCATTGCAACCTAAATAGGTTGGTCGAAGAAGTATTCCATTGCACTCGTAAATCAAATAAATTCGCATATTTTATAATTAATTCAAACAAAAACGACTTAGTCTGTCTGCCAAACAATCCCGGCCCAACCTATGTTTCAATCCTGTGACACTTTCGTAAGGGCTGTAGCATGCAGCCACGAATCGAGCGGCTCTCCTTTGTACGTTCTCTAACGAGTCAATCAATCCCTTGGAACACGGATCCCAAACTCCACAACAGTATCCAAATTTGGAGGCACTAGAGTTTTGTACGCTATTTCATTTGAATTAGCATTACAATTCCTCAAAATGCGACGAATGAATCGTAATCTAGAATTAGCACAGTACAAAAGCTTCCTTCAAGAACGTGGTCTTTTACCAACCAGCAGGTAGGAGTGTGGATATGATAGTGCATGGGAGAGTGTGGTGTGGGAATTTCTAACATCGGTTGATATGAGGAACTCACAGCAAAATGTAAGAACATCACTGCTTTCAAAGAGATTCTGGAATTTGTTAGACTCAATTGTATAAACAGTCTTACGAAAAGAAAAGCACAGACATATAGCAGTATATGACGCGGAAACATAGTATCTGAAACGGAAGAAAGATGAGGGTGGAACAGATAAAGATGCACACTAAAACAGAATGGAGACATCTGTGTCACTCCGAGAGGAGTATTCTCTCTGAGCGACTGCTGGAATCCACCTTGCATTCCATGGCAGCAACTATCTGAAGCGCTGGAAATCATCACAATATTCGAATTCAGGAGAAGAGTTATGGTCGGTACCTAGTCCAGCATTTGAAAGTTGGGTAAAAGTAAATCGTTCGACTTTCCAACCGGGCACTTGTATACAGCTGAGATGTGACACGTATAAAGGCGCATTCCCACGATCCCTTGTAACGAAGGCGCGCCGCAGGTTAGTCCTCACTTAACTGGCCGCCACCTCCGCACCACGTTGCCTAGTGTCGTTTGGCACAGAGCACTTTACAGCAACAGAAGGCGTGCGCACCGCTGCTGCAACCGATGGCAACAGTGCACCGCTACACACGCCTGTGATGTTTACCGACTCAGAGTGGGTAGCTGCGTCTCGTCTCCGCTAGCAGAGGCGGCCCTGTTCCCATGGGGTGTGGTCGAGTATTCGTCCCGTCCCGTCTCGTCTCGCCTTCGCTACAAGGGATCGTGGGAACGGGCCTTAAAAGGGGCAGTTATAGTATTTACCTTGTATACTATATTAGATATTTTTATTTTATAAAATAGGAGTAGTAAGGTTTCAACCGGGATACATCTGAGTGTGTTTCTGGTTTAATAACTTAAGATTAGTTTTTTAAATAATTACTAGTTTTCTGTAATATTTTTTGTCTCATTAGTTTTATATACGGATAATAATTCCTTATCTTTCTAAGATGCTCTTAAGAGGATTTAGCAGCTCATTTAAACCTCTACATGGATTATAGAAGACTCATACGAAAACTAAGCATATACATAAGTGCTCCAGAACGGAAATTAGAAATTTCTATCGTTATCTATAGCTCGCTGTGTAGTGTGATGAAGTACGCCAGAAACCGTTCGTGTTTCGGATTCCTTGTGAAACTTCCTTGTTTTTTTTTTTTTTTTTTTTTTTTTTTTTTTTTTTTTTTAATTTATTTTCATGGCCTTCTGTCTATCGACTATACGGCCAGCTTTATC
Organism: Vandiemenella viatica; assembly: GCA_031002005.1. NCBI lineage: Eukaryota > Metazoa > Arthropoda > Insecta > Orthoptera > Morabidae > Vandiemenella > Vandiemenella viatica. The sequence goes on along the minus strand of JARYHS010012519.1, from coordinate 158,842,346 downwards.
ATTTACATTAATTTAACATGTGATTCTTATCGTATAGCAAACATGTATTCATTTCTTAATTCACACTAAATTATACAATTATTCAATATTACACTAATACAGCGATAGCCCTGATAAGGGAATACACGATTACATTTGTGCCAGCGATAATATGAAGCTGGATCTTATTTCACAATGGGTAATACAATTATTCAGTGAATAGTAATACATATTTAGAAAGTATATTGATACAATAATACAATGATGACAATTATATCGATAACAATAAAATCACATTTGGGGAGCAGTGATGTTTCACTTCCTTGTTAAACTTCCTTCTTACCCCGAAGAATTAGCGAGTTAGTTTAGGTAAGGAGGAAAGGAACTGGCCATCCTATCTCAACTTCCAGCGTAATTACACCATCTTAGGTGTGTGTGTGTGTGTGGGAGGGGGGGGGTTGAATGCAAAGCTTAGCATTTTTAGCTGATACGAAGCAAAACGCGTACGGCAGTTGTATTAACGGTTATTCATTAACAATTCAGTTGGTATAAAAAAAATGATTAAACATCACGTCACAGCCGTATCTGAATTACGTTAGTAATTTAAGTTACATGAACCGCACAAACCATCTGTCTGAAAATGATATATAATCCGTCTCCTCTTTCCTGACGTTTCATAAAATATGTGCTTAGTACTATATGCGTTTGATACAATATGTGCTTATTCGTCTTCCTTATAAAATCAAAATGATATTACTGTACTCTAATCGCAAACGTATTTGTTACCAGTTTCTTGTTTTCAGGTTTTCACTTTCGTCTATCAAAATATAACCTTTAAAATCATTCTACTATTAAATTTTCCTTCTTTTATGTAAGCGGCCTCATGTTACAGAGAGCGTTTTTGTTTGTTTGTTTGTTTGTTGCTGTAATTCTTGCTTGTGATATTGTGTGAAATGTTATTCTGTTTTTGAAATGCATTTTTTTAGGATAGATCTGTTTCAACGTTCACTTAAGTGGATGTATAAATAATTATTCAGGTTGTACGGCAGTAACGGCATCATTTGAATTCGCTCGCCGTTCCGGATTAACTCAATGAACTCTGTTTATGCAGGACGACTGGGCGCGTCGATTCTTGTTATTAGTGATTCGCGTTGCGTCATAAATTCCAGTTTTTAATTCTTGCTCGTAGACCTAGTATCATGTAATGAAAGCATTTAGAGCTTGCTACTTTTATGCGTAGTCATCAATGCGGACTCTAAGAGAACATATAAAGAAAATAAACGGCAAGAACAATAACTAACAATAAAAGTTTCTCCTTTAGCTACTAGGTTATTTTTGCATGGAACATGGTTCTCGAGAAACTTTGGGTTTGCGATGTACGTTCAGTTCAGTTATGTTAATACGAAATTGAATATTGAATTACGAGAGAAGTTACTAAGCAGAAAAAACTGCCAGTAACCTAGAACTATGAATGTCATGGTATTTCTGAGTAGATAGCATAAGTACATTTTTTTAAGTTATCGCGAATGTAATAAGTTAGGGGGAGAATTTATGAGCTTTCAGATAATATGTTGATTTCGTAATGTGAAACAGTACACGCTATTCAAAAAATTAATAACGGTGACTGAAAATTATTTACTATATAAATCACGCACATATATAAATGTATAACTGATAACTACGTAATTAATGCTTCTAAATTGCAAAGATAAATTTTGGAGAATCGTATACCGTAACAGATATGGTTAATTTATACACATTCTCTTTCATGTTCAAAATGTGTTAATGTCTCTTTCACAGTGGGGATTATGTGTATCTGGCATTCGTTAGCACAAATTTTCCTTTAAATTCTGAAGATCTTCGCCGAGGTAGTAAAGGAAAATTCTGTAAAAGAAGACTGCAAATTGCGGTTTTATGAAATAACATAAAAATCTGAAATTCAGATCCGTCGCAAAATCCAAAATCACACTATTTTATGGGAAATTTCGTATATAGCTCTTGATTAGTAATCCAGTTTTGTGTTTAAAAACTATGTTACGCGGAATGAATTTTACCTGGAAACAAATTTAAAACAACTTCAGGGAACCATAAACTGTTAATTTCGATGAACTATCTAAATCAATAGTTCTTGTAGACCAATACTTTTCTGTACTATCACTTGCGAAAAGCAAAAATGATAGGAAGACACCAATCCATGGGACCGAGCGGGGCGGTGTAACGGTTAGCGTTCTCGCCTCGCATTCAGGAGGACGGCGGTTCGAATCCCCGTCCGGGCATCCAGATTTGGGTTTTACATGGTTTCCCCAAATCACTCCAGGCAACGTAAAGCAGTTAAAAAAAAAAAAAAACTATTCCATGGAGCGAAATAACATGTGAAGATATGTGTTTTGAAGTCATGGTTTTTAAAAACACGCATGATAGCTATATTTTACCAGGATTAATTACTTGCATAGTAAGTTGGTAATTACGTGATTAGGGAGGAGGATTCAGTCCCATGCTACGCTGTCCTGCTGTCCTCATTTCAATTTTGAAAGCATCTTATTCGAACTAAGGAGAAAGTCTATAGAAACTGTTCCATTATATGATCGCTGGCTTCATTCTGGTTGTATGGATATAACAGACTAATTAATTACGAGAATGCTGGATCGACCATTGTTAATAGAGAGAACAGTTATCGGATCGTCTACGACGGCTCCAAAGACAATAGTAATGAGAATTACTGATATCCGTTTTCAGCCACTTAATGTAACTTTACAGTTAAAATTATTTTGACAGGACGGCAAACGAAATGACGCGCTTACGGCGATTCAGACGACCGTTATTTTAGCGAGAATTAATTCCCTTAAATAGTCTGGCATTTTACGGTTGTGTATTCTGCAAGAGCATTAAACGAACCGGCTATATTATCGCCAGGATATACTGCTTCATTAATGTCAAATTAGATTATTTACAGGAATAGAAAACTTGTATTTCCTGGCCAATTCTATGGTGTTAGAATCGCAACATTGCGGCCCGCAACGCTTGTAAACGTTTATATGGGCAGGGAATGTGAGGAGGGGGATGGGAGGAAGGGTGACTTAGTGTACTATGCACTCTCTAATCTTCAGTTGCTACAGATATCGCTTCTTACACAGGCATCGGTAGCAAAGGCATTCGTTATACTCCATCTTCAGGTTTATCAAATACGGGATGTATTTATATCTAATATAAAAAAAACTCCTCAACACAACATTACTGCAAAAATTCAGAACGATATCTTGTATAGATGACTCCTAGAACTAAGACACTGGAACAAGTGTTGTTATCAATAATTGCAATCTTATCGATTCCTGTGATGTGAAGAATATTTAAGTACTTCCTTCTCTCATCAAACTACTAGCTAATACAACTCAGTCGCCGAAATACATTACGTGTTACTGCGAAGGCATAATATTTCACTGTCAAATCTATGAGGCGGATATTTATTGCATTTAGGGATATAGTGTCGTAACATAAACACACAGGGACTGCAGCGAAGCAACATTCTGATGACTGAAGGACATTCGGGAGGAAGTGGTCTGAAACTTCATGGAGACATCCAGCTTTAGGTTTCCCGTGGTTACTACAAATCACCACGGGCTAATGCAGGAAGGATTTCTTAAAAACGTCATGGCCATACTCTTTTCTGTTCCTAGTTCGAAATATTCTTAAATCTCTAGTCGAGAAGCAATAAGCCCCTAACAGAAAAGGGTATTATTTTTTAAATGAGTCCAGCCGGATAGTGTCGGTATTATTTTTGGTAGACATTTACACATTAACGCATTTTGTAAAACTAACATATCATAAAATTGGACTAAACTACCTAAACACCTAAACACCTGCTAATAAAGTTTACTCTCATTCCTAACATGGAAAAGAGACCTGCAGCTATGCGTGAAACACAAAGTTCGGAGTTTCATAATGTACATCTCAAAACAAGCTTACGATGATAAGTCGTGAAAATTGTGACTGGATTCCGTATCGAAAAAAGAATGACATGATTTCCATACAGAAACAAATTCAGCTACGAGAAAGCTCGCTACGTATTATTCATCGGATGGTAGTGTCATCGCGATTCTACGTAAACTTTGTAGATCTGACTCTGTTAATATTCATTTAAATGTAACTCACTTTCAGTTATTCCTGAATAATAGTGGTTATCCGTTTGAGGTTACGGTTATTTGCTATTTAAACTTTTTGTGTTTGTCGTTTCCACTGCATAGCCCCAGCTACGATGGCAAGGTCCAAATATTTCCTTAATGTCTGGTGACTATATGTGGTTTCGTTGTGCGTTACATCCATTTGAAACAGACAAAGACATTTCCGACGCGGAACTTGTTGCAGCGGCATTTTCATGGTAACTGGAAGAATGTTTTAGAGATACTCTCTGATGCCGCAAGCTGAAAAAAAAGTGTCAAATTTTGTAGTACTGTGTGTTAATATCGCGACTCAATGTTAGGGGTAATAAATTTATCAAAAATTGATATATACAGTTCCTGGCACAACGGAGCTTTTACAACTAAGATCTGAAAAGTTCTCGAGCTTAGATTATTCTATGTTATATACATTTGATAAAAGTTTTTGAAAACTAAATCTTTTTATGAAAATTTCGCGAAATTTCAAGTTTCGTAGGTGTCCGATAGCATCACCATCTGTTATCTACATCTACATCTACATATATACTCTGCAACTCACAAAATTGTGGGTGGCAGAGGGTGCTCAGCACCAAAGCTAATCTCTTTGCTATGCATTCCAATCCCTAATGGTACGAGGGAAAAAAGAATTCATATAAGAATCAGTCCGGCACCTTATTTCTCTAATTTTATCTTTCCTGTCCTTCCGACACAAGTAGGTTGGTGGAAGAAGTATTTCACAACACTCAAAAGTGAAAGTGGAAGTACGCATGTTTTCCAATAAACATGCGTCAGAGATGATAAATCTTTAGATCACCTTGTAAGTTAATGAGATTACTTCTCCTTAGAAACCAAGTAACTTGTTTACAGTACGCAACAGAGACGGTGAATAGTATCGTAACTGACAGCTATAGATGACCTACTTTGCGTGCGTGACGTTTCCGACCCCGAACGTGTACCGCGGGGTTGCAGACCGTCCCGCCGCAGGGGTTGCCACCTGTTGAGCGGTACAAGGCAGCCGGGAGTGCGGGACCATGTCTTGTTTGCTTAAACCCACTCCAAACACACACACGCACAACTTCTCAGGTCACGGACAGTGAGGTAAGTTTATATGCGTTGCTGTTAACTGAAAATTTTCTTACTACTTATTCAAAATTCGCTTGAAGATACTAACATAACTATCCGAAAACTTCTTCCCAATTTGCTGAACTCGATATCAGTGCTTGAGTTGCAATTGAATGCCATTTTGTAATGAAACACTGGGATGTGTTTCAGTATTAGTACTCTTCTGTGCATGTAACAGCTTTGCTTTTATTTTATTGCTTATTCTTAATACAGAAATATGTTTTTGTAATCAGTTGTTGATGATACTGTTATTCATGAAAATGCATCAGCTGATGTAAAATGAGGAGTCTATAGAATTTTTCTATTACCCCGCACATAGAAAAATGTCTAAAACTGTGCCGGTAGATACTATGTGTGATTTTATGAAGATAAAAAAAATCATTTCCTGGCTGCACACTTATATTGTACCAGCATTTTTCCCACCACTTCGCACATTCGGACACTGATGTGGGTAGTAATGCGTTCGCCTTTTGTTTTTCTTCTAATAGCAAAGCATATACGTTTCTTATGCAGTATCTTTGTAACCTTGACCTTAAATTAAATTCCACTACTTACACTGAAGAGCCACAGAAACTGGTACACCTGCCTAATATCGTGTATGGCCCCCGTGAGCACGCAGAAGTGCCACAACACGACGTGACATGGACTCGATTAATGTCTTAAGTAGGAAATCGACACCATGCATCCTGCAGGGCTGTCCATAAATCCGTAACACTACGAGTGGGTGGAGATCTCTTCCTGACGGCACGTTGCAAGGCATCCCAGATATGCTCAATAATAATCATGTTTGGGGAATTTGGTGGGCAGCGGAGGCGTTTAAACTCGGAAGAGTGTTCCTGGAGCCACTCTGTAGCAATTCTGGACGTGTGCGGTGTCAAATTTTCCTGTTGAAATGCCCAAGTCCGTCGGAATGCACAATGAACATGAATGGATGTAGGTGATCAGTCAGGATTCGTACGTACGTGTCACCTGTCAGAGTCGTATCTACACATATCAGGGGTCCGATGTCACTCCTACTGCACACACCCCACACCATTACGGAGTCTCCACCAGCTTCAACAGTCCCCTGCTGACATGCAGGCTCCATGAATTCATGAGGTTGCTTTCATACCTGTACACGTCCATCCGCTCGATACAATTGGAAACGAGACACGTCAGACCAGGCAACATATTTCCAATCATCAACAGTCCAATGTCTGTGTTGACGGGCCCAGGCGAGGCGTAAAGCTTTGTGTTGTGCACTCAGCAAGGCTACACTAGTGGGCCTTCGGCTCCGAAACCCATATCGATGATTTTTCGTTGAATGGTACGCACAGATACTTGTTGATGGCCCAGTATTGAAATCCGCAGCAATTTGCCGAAGGGTTACACTTCTGTCACGTTGAACGGTTTTTCTTCACTCGTCGTTGGTCCCGTTCTTGCAGGATCTTTTTCCGGCCGCAGCGATGTCGGAGATTTGATGTTTTACCGGATTCCCGATATTCACGGTGCACTCGTGAAATTATCGTACGGGAAAATCCCCACCTCATCGCTACCTCGAAGATGCTGTGTCCCATCTCTAGTGCGCTGACTATAACACCACGTTCAAACTAATTTAAATCGTGATAACCTGCTATTGTAACAGCAGTAACTTCACCAAACAATTGTTGTCTTATATAGGCGTTGCCGACCGCAGCGCCGTACTCTGAGTGTTTACATATCTCTGTGCTTGCATACGCGTGCCTGTACCAGTTTCTTTGGCTCTTCAGTGTACTTACGTTTTTTGGAATGTTAATATTTGATTTAATGTAATGAAGAAATAAATAATCAAAGTAAGTAGTCAAAAATATCTTAACAAAATCCAAAAGAACGAATGTCTATCTGTGTTGTAGTTTGATCTTTGGTCGGTATCTCGTAAAGGAGTGTTCATCTTAGATGCAGTGTGAGCTGTGGCACCTATCTGTTCCCGCTAAAAACGAATTATCATTTCCTGCTCCATTTTCCTGGTCACCAAAAAATTATAAGAAATACCTCAGATTTTAAGTTAGATCAAAAGAATTCAAACTGTGAAAAATTCTATCTAAATTGCTTCCGTAGTTTTTTAGTCATGTCTGGACTAAGGGACCAACAGAAGCAACCCACTGGATGCATAATACAAGGGGTGATCAAATGAAAAGGTACTAAACGACACGGTGGGTACAAATGTAGACTTAAAGCAAAATATACACCATAGGCTTGAGCACAACGATCCTACTGATGAACAAGCCGCAGGATTCCTTGTTCCCAGAATTCCTGTGGCCATGACGAGACCCAGTCCTTCACAGCGTCCTTGAGTAGGTTCCCTCTAGGGCAAACAACCCTATTCGATATGCCGGCTTCGCTAGCGTAGGGGCTAGAGTGTTAGCTCCGGTTCGATTCCGGCCGCTGGCATGGGTGTTTAACTGTTGTGTCTGTGAATGTCATGTCCGTCCTGTGGTGTGTCTAATTATCTGGAAAAATTCATCAGGCTGGCTGTGTGGCCTAAGATGCCGAAAGCCTTTTTTAAAAAAAAAAAAAAAAAAAAAAAAAAAAAAAAAAACTATGCGATAATACTGATGTGCACATATCCACAGTAAATTCAAGCCAAACAAAGACTTAAACGTGGTCCTAAGCTGGCCCAGATCAAAAATACATACTTACATACAAAGCTTTTGTTATTAACAGGGCGCATAATCTTAAAAATGATATCCCAATCATTCATTTTGATGAAGTATTAAAGCAGTATAGCGTACCAACAACAACAAAAAAAACTTTTAGAAATAATGTATATATGATAAGTAAATCACAAGTTTAATATTTTATTGGAACACTCAATATAAGTAAGTAAATGGCCATTCGTGATATTAAAATTAATTCTCATTGTTAAAAGATGAAAGCTACTTCCATATTTTAGGGTAACATAATTTCCGGATCCTAGGCAGCAAACAGGTCCACTATAAACCACTGCTGGAAGCTCTGTCGGAAAAGCGGTTGGCAGTGAAATGAATCCAGTGGTGAGCTGCAATTAGCTGCGCATTAAGCATAGGAGCAATCAACCGGCTACAGTGGAAGGTATAATTCACACTAGTCCAACACAGTAAGCTGCGACGAATTAGAAAACTACGCCAGTGTGTCAGAATAAGCACGTAGCAGATGAGTTATAACACTCAGCATCTATAACTGAAGCCTGCAGTTTACAATTAAGTGCATGGAACTTGTTCGTTCACTTCTTACCGTGACTTGCATTATTATAAGTACATTGGGCAAATTTTAATGTTTATCAAACGCCATAAATGGATCGAGCAATTGTTATATAATCTATTGAGGGTAAAAGATGAAAATTAAATCCATTACGCTAACTTGTATTGTTCCAAATGATCGGAACCAGTGAACTTAATTTTTTCTCTGACATGCAGTATAGTTTCTTTTACGTCCTCACAAATCCGTATAGGTACAAACATCAACTTTACCTTACAGCCTTCAGATTGAAATAAATCTCAAGAAATAGCTATTTAAAAATTCTTAACACCGGTTTGCTTCGGAGAAGGGACTTACTCATACTGAGTCAATTTTCCCTCTTTTGGCTACGTCAGAGAATGAGCGATGCATTTTGCAAGCAGCCGAATGAAAAAATTTGAGTAAGCTCTTTTCTCTTCATAATTATTTCTGATCCTAATGCCTTTGATCTTTTAAATGGTGAAAAGTTCGTCAAATGATGAAATCGTGCTGCTGAATGACCATCCATAATCCTTTTTTTATGATCTGGCTTTACCGGAGTGATCTGGACGCAACAAACAGAAAGGAATTTGGCGATGGTCTTTAGAAGGAACCATCCCGGCATAAACGTGAAGTGATTCCTGGAAGTCATGAAAACCGAAATCTTGATAGCTGACCGGGGATTTACGAAACACTCTCGTAATAAGAAGAGTAAACCAATATTAATAACGTCTCTAACGTCAATACCAGTCAGAAAATGGGAGAAACTTTTAATCTGAAAACAATATACTGAACATCGTATACAGGTCTAAAGTTACTCATTCTCTCAAACGTATATGTGCAAGTGTATAGATACATCTTTTATACAAATCTTTCATGCTAAACATGCCACCGAAATATATCAGATACGAGTCACAGAAAAAAACATCGGCCCGCAGTACCAAATTCTCGTAACAGTAGCTGCATCACCATTAAACTTTTTTTGCGACCCAACGGAGAGAATTTTGAGGAGATTTTTAGCTCGAGACATGAAAATCTCGACTGACGTATTTCGGAATAACAACTAACAAATATTGCTATCAGCAACGTTCATATCTAGGAATGACCGCGAAAATAAGATAAGAGGAATTAGGGCCAGAAACGATTCATTTCTGTACTTTTTTTTTTTTTTTTTTTCCACGAGCGATTAGGGAATGCAATATAAAGGATTTACCGGGCGAGTAAACTTAAAATCCGACAGGAGTAGATTTCGATAAAGCACTCCGGCCATCCTGATCTGACTTTGCCGGATCATTCCAGGTGAATGGTGGGATGGTTCCTCTCAATAGCCCATGGGCGCCTCCTGCCATATCCCGTATATACCTTCCAAACCATTACCCTTTCAGACAGGTGCAATGCACCCTCCGCCACACACTTTTAGTGAATCGCGGAGTAATGATAATAATAATAATAAAATAGGTTTCTGTAAAGTCGAAGATCTGAAGTATTTTCGAGAATAAATCATTTCACACTGTGACTTACAAACACGTGTGGTGCCGTAACTAGGTGGACCATAAAGCCAGTTTTTATATTTTTCTTGCCAGCAGCGAAACGGAGACTATACAGCACTGCCCAGCGTGCTGGAGTGAGCACGACATCCAGCCATTACCGACAATACTCACCCGTTACGCTCATTTTTTCCTCTGAACAGTATTATTTAGATGTCGTGTGCCTGTTAATTCCGTACGATAAACCTTCATTCACCTGCCAGATTTGCGCTTCTGATTACTGTATTTTCGACTCTCTAACTACAATTTATGAACCACCTCGATGTAACTGTAACTTCTAGCAGTCATGATTCCAAGGATTCGTCAGTACTTTAGTTCTGAATTTATGACGATGTTGAAAAATATTATACCAGTGACAAAATATCACTTCGACATTTTCGAGTATCTCTGCGATTTTTTGAACTTTTTGATTTCTTTGGATATGATTTGTAAACAAAATCGACAGAATTGTTTTTCAACCAAGATAATAATACTAATATTCATACATATATACGTCAAAACTTCTAAACAATGGCTTAGACTAAACTTTTGGTTTTTTCCTAACTTTTAAAATTATAAGTTGACGTTATCTGCAAATTTTCTTTCAAAACTTGAGAAATATTTAAAAATAAATTTAAAAAATCAAGTTGTTGAATTGAAGTACACATACATAAAGTGTTTAAAAATAAAAGTAATTTTTTAGGAATATATGTGAATTTTTAATGCTAGATGTTAAGTATCAGTTTCCATTTCCAAATTCACATCATAAAGAATGTCCTTAGCATCTGCATCATTCCCTTAAGCCTATGGCTTCTTCTACCTCCTTTACTTAGCTGCAAAATAATGGTGGATACGTATCTCACGTTATTTCGCGTTTGTATTATACAGCGCTAGTGTTGCTGAAGAGAATAAGAAAGTCTAGGTTACAACACCATCGACGATATTGCAGCTCCATGCGAGTATTATATTTTTACTGAATGATACCATGCTACTCGTTGTTCGGTCTGTACACGCATACTGGATTGTTGTCTGGGACAAATTTTTATTCACACTGAACCACTTCGGGTTATAAACAAGTTCGTTCTGTGCAATTACTGTGCATAGCATAAGCCCGAACGTTACCATTACCCGTAAGGATTCCGTAGGTAAAGCAGCTGTTTGGGAAAATCGCAGATACTGAGCGTATAGAACTTTTTTTCCAAAAAAAAAGGGAACTGATGGGCTAAGTTGTCTGGTAGCTAAGTGGGTGTTTGCCTCCGAAATTCATGGTCTCTGGTTCAGATCTTCATGAGGCTAGAAATTTGTTAGTGGCTTGCTATTTCCATATGAGATACGCTGAAATGTAAGTTCAACACGACAAAGGTGCAATGTGCGGTCGAACTACCTTAATTGGTCTCCTGGTCAGAAATACCTTAAGAGTTTACTTTTTTTACTGATAATATGTTTCATTCCTTTTCTTATTCATGCATAACATTTTTAAATGAACTGTTTGTATTCGGCCGACAATTCTAATATTGCACTTACCAGTTAAGAAATAAGTAACTGAGAGAATAATATTTCTACTCATTGTGTTTGTATTAAATGATTTTTCGTGAAATTTCGGATGATAAAGTTTTTTAAACAAAAAATTGGAATGAAATAAAGGAAAAAATGTCCTTGGTGAAATGGAAATAGAAATTCTTGTAATTCACTACTTTAGATGCGAGTATTAATTTAAGATCACAGAAGTAACAAAGCTGTTAGGAACTTTCGTATTGACAAAGTCACAGATAATGTTCTAATTACGAATTTAAAGGAACCCAATAATACATAAATATACAGAGATCAAGTAATAATGATAGAAGTTAGGTGAACTGCGAATATTGCGTTAATTTGAGGATTTCATTGCAGGTACGTTATGTCATTTTAGGCGTTAATGCCTAGAATACATTTCCAGTGGACAAAAAAGATAGTAAGAGAGGCCACATGAAACTACTTCAATTTAACATATTCAAATTTATTTCATTTGGGATTCAGTGACAAAACATTGCAATAAGAAATAACTGGAAAGTGCACCGTTATTGAGTTAAGCTTGGTAAGAATACTACGCGAATGAACTCTGTTACTAAACACGTTTCGCCGATTATATCGTCAACTGACAGTGCCTACAGTGAATATAATTGCTAAAACGTTATATTTTATTAAAAACCGTCACCGAATTCCTTCCCATTCCTAGCCCCCACTCCTTTCCCACCTCTAATGACCTGGACGTACACGAGTCCGATTTTTTTTTTTTTTTTTTTTTAAACTTGATTCGGCTAATGATCCCTAAAATGCCTTAATAGATGCACCGTTATTCCTTGGGATGCGTTGCAGGTAAGATTTACAAAAACATTCATTGCCAACAGGACACAAACGAGTAAAAAAACGTTGAATTGTTTATTTCTTAGTTTTAACGCAAATTCTATTACTGCTAATAAGATTATCTTTTGATACAGTATATGTCATATCCATTATGTGAGAACAAACTTCAGAACATAAATATCCTAATTTTCTTGTTGTAAAAGATCGAATGGATTTCTATGCAACCTTTTGCTTGAAGACCGAAAAATTTTGCTTCTATATTGTCATTCTTCCATTCATTGTTTTGTGTCGTTGTATCTAGTCTTATGTATAAGAAGCACTGCATGAATTTCAAAATGAAATTTTTCTTAAGAAACAACCTACTGCGTTGGATTGCAGTGTAGCAGTCAACCACAAACTATTCACACATCAGCAACGCCCCTTTGTTACTCTGGTGCAAAATATGCATGTCCTGCTTGATATTCATCATCTCACACTAGAAAGGTGCAAGTGGCCCTCATTAACACCTGTAGGCTGGTGGTAAGCTGCTTAAAGACTGTCCCAGTTGACAGACTTTATCAGCTTTCAGGAAGTGGCTGCGAACAAGGAGAAAACAAAAGTAGAACGGTAAGGTGTTCATCCACCGTACGGCCATTCGCCACCAGCCCAGGTGACAAGTCCAGAAAAAAGCTTTCTGAGAACTTCGCGGGGACTAAATTGGTCACCTGAAAAGGCAAAAGTACAGCTGTGGAATACTAAGGTCTCCTACATTACGGGACCACTGACAGTTGCAGAGCGCTGGCCACCTGGTCACGCAGAGGACTGGAACGTCTGGAGGTCCTTGAATCGATTGCGGAAAGGAGTGGACTGATCCAAAGCAAATCAGGCAAAATGGGGTTATATTGACGCTACCAACATTAAGTGTGAATGTGGTTAGGATCAAACCAACAAACATATACTCCAGTGACCTATGTGCACATCATACAACAACGAAGAAGATCTGTTCTGAGCAACACCGAATGCGAAGAAATGAGCAAATTGTGTTTAAAGTGGTCAAGCTGTGCAATTTTTAGCTGTGTATTTGATGTTTTTCATCCGAAAATAGTAATAATGTTTTAGAATTTGTTTTTGCTCATTGATTAACGCCTCATCGACATCGAGATCATTAGAGGCGAGAAAAGAATGGGGACAAGGAACGGGAAGGTATTAGGCCATGGCCTGTTGAAGGAAGCATACCTGCATTCGTCTGGAGTGATTTGGGGAAACCATGGAAAACCTAAATCTGGATGCCCGAACGGGGGATTCGAACCCGTGTCCTCCAGAATGCGAAGCCAGAGGGTTGCAAGGCTTGCTGTGATGATATGAATTATACCGGGATCGATCCGTTATTTTGATTCGGCATTAAAACGTAGGTCGCGGACAAATGCAGCCGCCAGTTCTACCTCTGACATGGTAGCTTAGTATGCCTCTTCCTGGAAGAATCAACCAACCATCAAATTCTGAACTAGGTAAAGGTTCTTTTACTGACTACTTTGATTACTTCCGTATATTTTTTTTATTATTTTAAAATATGGCCTTCGGTATCTGTGACTATTTAGCCAGCTCCAATTTGTTTTTGTTTTTTTTGTATTAACTATTATATCGGGCATTAACCTTGTGACTCAAGACACTATAGTATTGGTAAAACAAGACTAAAACATCAAAAGACGAACAAAACACTTAAAACCACTCATGCCCGAGGCCGATCTCGAACCGGCAACCCTTATAATGCGAGGCTAGTGTGCTAGCCCGCACACTGTCAGTGCCAGCCTACTTCTGAATATTTATTGTTCACTAGTGCAAGCCTGTAAAGGTGTTTTGCGTATAGTCACAGGGATAGAACAGATCATGTTTTAGGATCAATACCGATCTGGATAAAATACTAAGTTAACCTGTGTTTCACCCTAAGGGTTTCCTCTGCAAAAATTTGAATAAAATCTCTTGCGTTTGTAGGGACTTAGAAATTCAGTATTCAACACGGAAAGAGACGATCTCGCTAAACACTTAAAGATGGCAGAGTAAATGACGTAACCCAGCAAGTAACGTGACCCAGTACCAGTGAACACGCACCCAAGGTTAAAACTAAAGAAAACTCTACTAAAAATTAAGTTTTAACTTTTAATAGTCTTAACATGAAATCTGATGTAACTCATGTCTGATGTCCGATGTAAATACGTACATACATAAAGATAGGCGAGCCGCGTGACAGCAGCGACTGAAAAATGGCAGCGTCGGGAAGGACTTAACTAAATCGTAAAGTGCAATTTTATTAAACGGTTTTTTAACCGTAAAGTTTTACTATAATTTTTTTAAGAAAGAAATGCTGCGAAATCAAAATTAACAAATATATTCTGGCAATTCTTTTCATCTCAGTTGTTTAAAAATTAAATTGTACACATAACCTGAAATTTCTAGCAACATTTCTGGTGACTGCTAATTTGCGAGGGAAGGCCCGCGCGTGACGTCACAGTTCTCCAGCCAATAGCTATCGAGGTGAGTTAGTGAGCTTACGAAATTATAGTATAGATTTGAAGCTGGAGGTAACTGATTGCCTACCTGCGGCTGGTAGTGAGGCGGCTTGTCGCGGACGGCGTCGTGCAGGTGGTGGAGCGCCCCTGCGGGGTCACCCTGCTCCAGCAGCAGCCTGCCCAGCTGGAAACGGCACGCCGTCCTCGAGAGCTCGTGCGTGCGAGGGTCCTTGAGGCCGGCGCCGTCCAGCGCCGCGCCCGCCCCCAGCGCCGCCGCCGCCTCCGACGCCCGCCCCTGGCGCCACAGCACCATGCCCAGGTTCAGGTACGCCGCTGCGACAGCAAGAAACAGTGCTATATGAGACGATGCTAGCAGACAACTCTCACATTACCCTAGACGTGACTGTTACATCTCGCCTGGAGACAGTGATGTAGATGTTTATACAGGGTGATTTCGTGATGATGCTAAAAACTTTCATGAATGATGGAGAAGGGTAAATGTATCAATCTGAAGTAAGGGACTGTGGTTTGAAACTACCGAGTCGATAGTAATAAACTCAGGGCTCAAACTGAGCACGCCAACTTCCGAGCCCTGATCATGACATGCTGAATTCTCGCTGAATACTCCCCAATGCCCTCTGATAATTTCCTTTGTTGATGGACTAGTATCGGCACTCGTAACTTAATGTCTGAAAGACCTAAATCCTAAGTCTAAGGTACAGTAATAATGAATTCAATTTACCTATACAAGTTTCATAAACTGCTACATTTAAAACAGTTGTTCAAAACGGTGTTTCCTAGAGTCAATGCAAGCATAGCATCGTCGCACAAAGTTCTGCCGTTCCCTCTCTAATATCCTCGGAGTTGTTTGATCAGTGTTGAAAGGAAGCGAGAATTATTAACAGGAGATCCTCCTTAGCCGTACACAAGACTTTTACATGGCCGCACAAGAAGACATCAAGTGGGGTGAGATCAGGTGAATCCTCTACTCACAGAACAGGACCTCCCCTCGTCTGCCTGCCCACTTTTCAGGGAATATTTGATCCAAGTGTTCACAAACCCTTAGTCTAAAGTGAAGGGTTTTTTTTTAATGACTTTCGGCAACTAAGTCATTCAGCCAGCTCAATGTTTTTATGATATCTCATCAAGTGAATTAGTTTCTCCAGTATGTATAATTTTGATTCCTATGTATAGACACCACAGGACGGACAGGACATTCACACAGACACATAACACTTAAACATCCATGCCCGCCGCCGGATTCGAAACGGCGATCTTCGGAACGTGGAGCTAGTGCTCTAGCCCCTACGCTACCGAGGCCGGCCAAAGTTAGGTTACTATCCCAACCTCTGCATCTACTGTAAATACTCGTCTCAATTGCATAACTTACAATCTAAGCAACAACAGTACCGGTTCTAGTTTGCCACTGCCAGAGGTATCACTATGATTTTCGCTTTTAACTTTCGACTCGGTCGTTTCCAGACCAGACTTCTCTACTCAAATTGAAATTTTACCCTTCTTCAGCATCCCAAACTGTTTGTAACATCATCACCCTGTAAAAGATCTATGTTAATCTATGTATAATTTTGTTTCTGATGTTCGACAAGTGGTGTATTTTGTTCGCTTGACGTAAGAGTAAATATTGTCAGTGTGAGAGCCACTCATCCTTGTGGTGAGGCAACAGGAAGTGATATACAGGGTGTTACAAAAAGGTACGGCCAAACTTTCAGGGAACATGCCTCACACACAAACAAAGAAAATATGTTATGTGGACATGTGTCCGGAAACGCTTACTTTCCATGTTAGAGCTCATATTATGGACGGCTGTGATACAATACGCCATTCTCCAGGGCTGTATCAGCGCATCAAGGATTCCATGCGACGGAGGGTGGATGCATGTATCCTCGCTAACGGAGGACATTTTGAACATTTCCTGTAACAAAGTGTTTGAAGTCACGCTGGTACGTTCTGTTGCTGTGGGTTTCCATTCCATGTTTAATGTGATTTGAAGAGAAGTAATAAAATGAGCTCTAACATGGAAAGTAAGCGTTTCCGGACACATGTCCACATAACATATTTTCTTTGTTTGTGTGTGAGGAATGTTTCCTGAAAGTTTGGCCGTACATTTTTGTAACACACTGTATAGTAGTGAATTCTGGGCAGCTGGGTGGCCCACCTCTACACATGCAGCGTGGTCGACAAATAGTGAATCATTCAGTACAAATTTCAGAGGTTGTATGTAAATGCTAATTTCTGTCATGCGAAGTGAATAAATGGAATATAAAGTGAATGGTCAAATCAGTTAGAATTATTAGTAGTACCATATCATTCAAATCAGATTCATGTAGGTACTATCACAAGGAAATATTACAATCGTTCGCGGCCGAATTGCTGAACTGATTTGGTCAGCAACATGCAGAATATCAAGGGCAATGACGATTTTTTTTTTGCTGTCGTCAGTCTTTTGACTGGTTTGATGCAATCCTCCATCCCTTCCTATCCTATGCTAACCTCTTCATTTCTACATGCCCCTTACAACCCACATCCTCAATTATCTGTTTCATATATTCTAATCTCTGTCTTCCTCTACAGTTCTTACCTTCGACTGTTCCGTCCACCAGCAAATTAACCAATACAGCAGGTCTCAAAATATGACCTACGAGCCTTAAAACAAATAGTAGTTAAAGATATTCTATAAATAAAAGAACCCATAAAACGAATGTCTTGAAAGTCACCTAAATTATGAATATAAGAACCAACACATAAAAATAATAAAGCATCTTCCACAAACTTCTTTTCTCACCCATCTTTTCCAAAACTCGTTCATTTCTTACTTTGTCAGTCCACTTAATTTTCAGCATTCTTCTGTAGCACCACATTTCAAATGCTTCAATTTTCTTTATATTTCCGGTATTCCTAAAGTCCATGTTTCGCTACCATAAAGTTCTGTGCTCCACACAAAGAGTTTTAAAAAGTTCTTTCTAATTCCTAGATCAATATTTGAAACTAAAAGGTTTCTCTTTTTCATGAAGGCTCTTTTTGCTAGTGCTATTCTGCTTTTAACATCATTGCTGCTTCGGCCATCGGTTGTAATTTTGCTGACCAAGTAACAGAATTCACTCACTTCTCGTATTGCATCCGATCCTATTTTTATATTTAATCTTTTAGTATTGGTATCATTTCTGCTACATTTCATCACTTTTGTCTTGCTTTGATTTATATTCAGTCCAAAATCTTCCTTCAGTATTTTCTTCATGCCATTAAGTATCTTCTCAATATCTTCAGCCCTCTCTGCTAACAAGACAATGTCATCAATGTCAGTGTGAGAGCCACTCATTTTTGTGGTGAGGCAACAGAAAGTGATATATAGTAGTAACATCTGGGCAGCTGGGTAGCGTGGTCGACAAATAGTGAATCATTCAATACAAATTTCAGTGGTTGTATGTAAATGCTAATTTCTGTCATGCGAAGTGAATAAATGGAACATAAAGTGAATGGCCAAATCAGTTAGAATTATTAGTAGTACCATATCCTTCAAATCAGATTCATGCAGGTACTATCACAAGGAAACATTGCAATCGTTCGCGGCCGAATTGCTGAACTGATTTGGTCAGCAACATGTAGAATATCAAGGGCAACAACGATTAACAACAAATAAACCTCTAACAAGATACACCGTGATTTCTAAACACTGGCAGAGTTTGTCTTAATATATAGCTCCCGAGCGACTCACTGTGTTCTGATACAATATTTCGGCGACCATACCCTCCGGCGTCATCCTTTGATAAAATGACCAGGCCGGAAGGCCGGAACCGTGTATGCTGCTAAGAGCTCTCGCTGCTGACTGGTTAACATGGCAATGGCTGGACCGTCGCCCTGTAATTGTTATCAGCCACCCGCGGAGTACTGAAGATTAACAAACAATGTCGAGAAAAACCATGTTCTCTCAAAGCTTCCAGATTGTGGCTAATAGAAACTATAGATACTGTTATGTTCATATGCAACGAATGCAGATTTAACAATTTCAGTCGTCAACCTCGTTCAATTTGTTACAAAAACACACAACAGGAGCACTTCTAATTTGGAGTTTTATTTTTCTGGTATCTTAGGAATTTGTTAGCTGATTCCCTCCCTCCCCTTTCATAGGCCACACTCCTCTCCCGGATATATTAACTCCGACGTAGACTATTCAAAACGGCCTGACTAAAAATGCAGGTGCCAGTAGAGCTTCAAGCAATTACGGTTTCGTAATCAAATGATATCTCGTATGAGTTAGTTCAGACAACTGACGCGTGGCACAAAAGTCATTGCTGGAGATATTTTAAAGTTAAATTCAACTTATTTCTTATTTTAGATAACATACATTCCTCTTGTGCAATACTTTCTGAGTTAAGAGAACTTTCAGTAAAATAATATCATTTTTTTTAATCTGCTTAACGTCTCTCTAACAGCGAGGTATTTACAGACGGGAAAGGATGGGGGGAAAGGAATGGGAAGGAATTCGGCCATGGCCTTTTGAAGGAAGCATCCCGGCATTTGCTTGGAGTGATTTGGGAAACCATGGAAAATCCAAATCTGGATGCCCGGACGGGGATTCGAACCACCGTCCTCCCGAATGCGAGGCCAGAACGGTAGCCGTTACACCACCACGCTCGGTATATTATCAAATCACGACAAAGTAACATCAAAATAACAACTTTGTGTTTTTCTCTAAACTTACTATCCATATTAGATGTAAGATTTTTTAGTATTTGTTCTTTTAGTACAAGAATTGGTAGATTTTCTGGTCAAATTTTAAGTTCTTAGACAAAATGGTTTTTGAGATCAGCTTGGTAACAGAAATCGTCTAAAATTCTCTCACTTCTTCACTTTGGAGTAAGAAAATAAAAAATAACTATTAATCTGCTCCTTCAAGAATTTTAGCATTAATCCCTATTTTTAACTCCGTATTTCGTTTTGCATCCACAAAATAAGCAATGAGGGCAAATTTAGTACATTCAGGATATTTATGGTGAACACATAAATCTAAATTTACGGACATCGCTGCAAATGACATGAAATCTTAGGGAAAAGCCTGACACACGATATAATAATAACTATAATGACACTCAATGAAAAGTACACAAACCATACGATAAAAAAATCCTTTATGGTAGTAGAGACTCGGAAATTGAATGATGAAAGCAAGTGGTTAATATATACGGTAAACTAAAATGAAGGGTAACGACATGACATAAACTAACGGTAAAATGTAAATACTATGTACACAAGAGAGACCACACAAAATTCACGAAATACGTAACTAAACCAAAAAAACAACAATTTCAGAATAAAACCCAAGATTTTTGATGAACCTAAAGTTGATGCACAGTGATAGATGACGACAAAACATATTAAATATGTAAAGGAAAGTGCACGCAGACGTTTTGTAATGAATACCATAAATCTGATATCTACATTATAAAAAATCTATGTTAATTCTGATCGATTAATAATGAAAACTAAAGAGAAGGCCGTTCAACAAATTAATGAAACATAACGCTGGCGGCATAGATAGTAATTTTGGTGAGATGACCGAAAGTGTCGGAGAAGTAAGACATTGCCTTGCTGCAATGAACTTTTGATAAAATGTGGAATATGGAATAACAGAATACTGATCTACTACCACCCTCATACTTCCGCATAAACAAGGCTGTACTTTGAACTACAGTAGTCATCGATGTTTAATGTTGTTTTGACTTGCTAGTAAATTCCTACAACATGTTATACACTAATAGCTTGAGTCTCTTCTCAGCAAAGAGAGTCTGGTTCCATACAAGTCAGAGGCACAAGCGAAAAAAAATTAAAATGTCTATCTATTTAATTAGAAGAATGAACACTACATTACTGCTTTGATAAGCTATTTACCTCTAAGGAAACTGCCTTTGTACTGCGTTTACTGTCCAGAATAATTGGAAATACCTAATGAAATGGGAATTCCTTCTCAAGTTGTTACTTTGATTACCGGAGAGTGATACTGCTCGAGTCGAGGTTAATGTTGATCCTTTAGAGTTTCAATACGAGTGAGGTAATCTTGCATTGTGCTAACTGTTTTCTTTAATATTTATGACGAATACATCACGAATAAAGTAATGGAATGCTCCTACGTGATGAGCAAGTCAGATGGAAAAGACTGCTGAATTTTAACTTCTCAGATTAAGCCACCTTGTAATCAGGCACTGAAGATGTAGTATTATTAAAGGGAATAGATTCTGAAAAGTTCACATAAAGTAACTCTTAAGTGACGTCTCTTGACAGATTACTGTAATACTTGTATGTACTTAATTGTATGTTCGTTGCTTAGTAATACTAGATTTGAAATGAAGTCGATTGAAATTCGATTGGCTGATACCTACAACAGACATAGTGGGCTATGTCTTAGCGAGGCGTGGAAACCAGCCTTGGCAACTCTACGCAGAGTCCAGCAACCGCCACAAACGGCCGAATATTAACTTCCTCGGTCCGCAACGAGCAACTGTAGCCACGCCCACTGACTGCCGGGTGCGGGTGTCGGAGAGAGCCGTTGGCCTATATAAGGAGGTTCGGCACCTGAGCTGTCTCAGTATCCGACGGTCAGCCTACCTGTCCAGATGTCTCGACACCTGATGAAGACGACGGAGCTAGTCGTCGAAATATCGTGTTTTCAAAAGACTATCCGGCGGTACACCCGTGAAGACTTCATTTAAAGCATACGCCGGGAAAGTCTCCGTTCTTACAATACTAGATTTGTACGAAGGAGATCGAGGGAATGACTTCTTTAGGATCAGTTACGATGGAAAAGATCCGCAACATCTGTGGTAATGAGATATTACCAGGAACAAAAAGAAACGTAATGCTTGCATGACAGTGTTTTCAGATTATTCTATACTTGCCAAACATGAATAACGGTATCCATCGATAAAAATATATTCTAGACATAGAGAAGTACTTAAGCCTCAAGGTTTAAGAACAAAATATCCAGAAACTATTGTTACAATATTGAACACTGAAAACCTGATAACTCACGGAAAAAGTTAGCAGGCTGATGAGCGTGGAAGACTGAAAATAGGGATTGATCAGATCAGAGATCTTCGTCACATATCGCCGAAGTATAGATCCATGGCGTCTACTGTCATACTCCACTGAATAGAGAAAGACGACGAAATCATGATAGTAAGTCAAGTCAAACGAGTGGAAAGAGAAGGAGAAAGATTTAAGACTTACAGTATATGTGGAACAAAGTAATAATTCTCTAATCAACTTGGCGTAGGCCATTTATGTTCTCTCTACGTATCCACATTTGCACTACTTTACTCTCTTACTATTATCACACTGACCTTTCACTTTTTATACCAGTATGCTGATATTTTTGTGTTATAATAATAACAACATTTTCTCTTATTTTAAGTGTTTTAAAATTTAAAGAATGGCTCTGTGAAAATCCTTTGGGCCAGACCTCCGGAAATAGAACTGAAAATTTCCTTACGAGTCCTCATCTCATTCAATTCAAGTGTCGTGATAACATCAGGTTCTGTGTTCGATAATCTCCACGAAGTTTCCTAGTTGGAACTTAATCGACAATAGGCTTAGTGTGCCTCATAACCCTCCCAGTCGTTCAACTGTGACTTAAAATGATTTATCAGTTGCTATACAGACTGAGCCACGCGATCTGCCTTGAGAAGTGTGTCTTAATGTTGGTGAGAACAAAGCGAGTGCCGGGACACGCGATGCCCGTCCGGTTCACACCTGTTGCCTCGCCCCGTGTTATCGACTGTGCGAGGCAGAGCGCCCCTGAAATTACGGCCGCCCGCGCAACGTGGCGGGCGATAAGGTCCCGGACACAATGGCCGCGCGACTCGCACTAGATTTACGACGTCTGGGGCTGCGACGCTGTTCTCTTTTGTAGCGAACACGCATTCTACAACGAGACGCCATGCGCCGGAAACAGCCTCCTTTGTCCTCCTCCAAATAACACGAGCGCACAGTGGACAGCGATGACTAGGCGAGAGAAATATAAGTACACTCTACCACAGCTGCCATACGGGTTTACATTGATAAGATCCCTGTTAAGAACTTAAAATTACACATTCGAAACACAAAGCAACCACAACATGGTATTAGTTAAACGCAATGTCCTTTCTATCGAGGCTAGTACTTAATAACACAAAAAAGAAAATTGTGCATAATTTTGTAGTATCTACTCACACGAACACACATGAAGAGCCAATGAATAAAACGTGCTAGTCCATTAAAAAGAAATTACGATGTGTTCTGGTTGCTATTAACTAAAACTACATGCTGACAAACATGTTTAGCTATCGAAATATTTGCACTTCAGTTTTTTTGTTTTAAATGGGGAGTATATAGCCAGTCGTGTGGTTTCACTTTTAACTGTTAATATTGAACTATTGCAAACAAATTTGAATGTAGTAATTAGCGTGATATATGACAACGGTAACAGTAGTTTAAATATATAACAGGATCATTTATAATAGAGGAACTGTTATTTGTAAAGTAAAAATACCATCGATAGCGGCAGCAGGACCAATATAAACAACATAATAGCACTTTTCAAATACGACATTCTTGTAAGGCAAAAAAGGATGAAAAACAACAATTTAAGGAAGTGTAGCTTGGACTTATGGAATATCAGAAAAAAGGAAATCATCTTGAAACTAAAGCGGACAGATTAAGTAAAAAATAAACTTGTTCTGAAAATGATATGGAGTTCGTGGAAGAGTAGAACAGAAAGAGCAGAAAGGATAAGTTCGTGGACCACATATTAAGTCATGCAGGATTAGTTAATATGTTAATGGAGGAAATAATCGAAGGAAGCAATTGTAGAGGAAGACAACAATAATAACTGAGGACGTAGGTGAATTTGATCATGGGCGCACCGAGCGTAGTGGGTGAACGGTTAACTTTCTGGCTTCGCATTCGGGAGGACGTCGGTTCGAATCCCCGTCCGGGCATCCAGATTTGGGTTTTCCATGGTTTCCTCAAATCACTCCAGGCGAATTCCGGGATGCTTCCTTAAAAAAGGCCATGGCCGAATTCCTTCCCGTTCCTTGTCCCCAGTCCCATCCCGCCTCTAATGACCTTAGCCATCGACGAGGCGTAAAGACATAATTAAAAAAAATATATTATTGGCAGTTGCATCACATAACATAATAGTAGTGAGTTTAGAGTTGCTTAGAACCTCCTCTTATCGTCTATTCCCTAAATATCCTTATACCTTGAATGGCCGTTTAAGATCACCTGCTCTCATTCCACTTAATGGAGTTCAAAGCTTCTATTCCGTCATGTTTACGGATGACAATTCGTAGTGTGCGCTAATCCTCACTGGACATGAAAAATCGTAGATATCGATTCGATTTCAATGTAAAGGACGGTATTTGTATGGTCTCTCGTCGAAATTCTGGAATATGTCGAATTGTGAATAATTGCAACATACATATAAATTAAATAACGTACAAAGCACTCAAGCGTTCACATTAGTATTACGGTTTTGTCGTTTCTGATTTGTATCGCAAGGGATTAACTGACAGTATAGAGAAAGTACAGAAGAGAGCCACTCGACTAGTTACTGCCCTTACGAAAGTGTCACAGAATTGATATATAGATTCGACTGGGATTGTCTAGCATACAGACAACGTAATTTTTATTTGATTTTAATAGCAAATATGTGAAAATCTGCGTTAATTTACGAAAGCGATTAAATTCTTCTTCCACCAACCTTGTTGGGTGGAAATGACATGAAACATTTGGACTATTATTGTGCCGTTTGGGATCCATTTCGCAAAAGTTGATCGATAGTTTAGAGAAAGTACAGAGGAGAACCGCTCGATTATTGACTGCTTGATATCGTTCTTACGAAAGCGGCACAATATTGTTTCACAGGTTGGACTGGGTTTCGTTTGAACTAACTGAAAAACATGAGTATACCCACTTTATTTACGAGTACGATGAAATACCAATCTACGTCTGTCGTAATGACAGGAGGGTTGAGTTTAGAGAAATAAGGTGCCGCACTCATGCTTATATGCATTCTTTGTTCCCTCGTGCAATTCGGGATTGGAATGCACGGAGTACAGATTAGTTCTGGGGAAAGCACTTTTTGCTCCCGCAATTATACGATTTGCAAAGTATAAATTAAGAAGAAGGTAATCAGTTAAGTCTCTCGTATCCTTCTACTCGTGTATGAATGATAAAGAGGTATTGATCAAACAGTGTGACACTCATACGTTAACTTATTTTGTTCCTGGTGTCACTATTTCGAAACATTTCCCCAACCAGCATGGCACAGTTCAGAAAGTTTCACGGCTTATATCTGTATGCCCTGGCATAGCCATGGACTCACGACTATAGAATTACAATCCACAGAGCGACATAACGCTTAATTATGTATTTTTTTTTAATATGTGAAAGTTAGTTTCCTGTTTAAATAATTGAGTTCATTAAGGTCAGTCCAGCTTCGTTATTATTTTAGTAAATGACTATTTGCATTGTCAAAGCAATAAAACCAGAAAACAACAAAGAAACAATTAACTTTCTAAGAAAAACAGATTTGCGCAGAGCAGAAGGGGAAACTTCATCGCAGCTGCCGCAGTAAATTTACTCAGTCGTGCAGACGAAATAGAGTCAGCTGGTTTAGAAGTTGACTGGCAGATGAACATGAGCGGCATTTCGCGTTCAGCGATTTAATTTCCGCCTCTGACATGTGTGATGCCGTACACACTCAGCGCTGGCGAAACTGAATAACTTTCTATTTAAATCTGGGTCGCTCGTTTACAGCCACTGCTACGAAAACGAAAGGAGTAACATGTGGCAATACTGACACACATTATTTTAACAGTAAAGTTCTGTGCACAAACCCCTAAATAATCATACAGTTAAATCTCCATCTTAATACTTTTACAACGATTTTTGAATTGCTAACTTTTAATGTACACAGACCGCTGGACGACAGAAACTTTACTGTTAAATTCCTCTTATAATGTTTATGTTTTCAATACAATGTAAATTTAACATTTCTCTTATATAAACTGACTACGCAAAAACTATGAACTTGCAAATATATATATATAAAAGCATCATTAAATGTTATATATACTGACTAGATGACCAACAAGCCAAGTGTCAATAATAAAGTTGTAATAAGTTGCGAGAACGTTTGATTACAAGATTTGTTAATTTTCAACTACGTAAAATAAATTAAACGAGTAAAGTAATAAATTTCTTATCAAATTAGGGGTGCAATCTTTTAATTGAAAATTGATGTAAAAAATTCAGCACTGCACGAAGCAAAAGATTGAAAAGAGGAAGGTAACTCGTAATTGTCTCTCGTAGTACAATAAGCTTAGCACAAAGAAAAAAAGTGTCTGGCAAAATGTAAATAATTGAGAAGCGTTCAAAAATAAACAGTAATTTTTACTCAAAAATTAATGCAAAACAGGTAATTTAATTACTATGAGTAATATATTCTCCCTCCTTTTCAGTGTATGGCATCTGGTAGCTTATTTTCTCCTTATGTGACAAATTATTTGTTTTTTCTTGTCCTCTGAACAAGTTTTCGGTCTTCTTTGGAAACTTAATTTACGGACACTTTATGTTTGACGACGTCTGTTTACTAATCAGTGTCTTTCAAAAATTTATTTAAAAAAGGGTGTTAATAATTGCTGTTCTAGATACGTTTTATTTGATGGCGAATTTCTTGAAATAGGTAATAAATATATCACGAAAATACTTTTTTGAAAATATTCCACATTTTTTCAAGACACCCACCTTCTGGCTGTGTACCGTAGAGAGTCGATTCCATTCTTCATTTCCTCACATTCTCTTCAAAAAAAAAATATTATTCAGGGCTTTAGAGCTCTTCAATGTCGAAGTCATTAGCACAGGGAGAGAACTGGCGGACAAGGAACCGGAAGGAATTCCACCATCTTCCTTCGAAGAAACACCCCTGGGATCCGCCTTCTTTGAATTCAGGAAGCCTGGGAAAACTAAAGATGACTGGGCAGGATATTGAACTCACATCCTCCCTAATAACACACGAAGGCTTAACGTTGCCAGCCCATTGTTGCAAGTGTAGGGGCTAGCTTGTTGGCCTCGCATTATGAGGGGCGGCGGTTCAAGTCTGGCGTCAGGCATGGGCGGTTTTATGAAGTGTTGAGTTCATCTTGTTTTGTGTTAGTCTTATGTTGTCCTCACTACAATATATTGAATTACAAGCGCAAGTGCAATGTCCAGTACAATAATTAATACAAAGAAACACCACAATATAAAAAGGTAAAGCCTTAACGTGGTCCTAGTTGACCCAAACGAACATTCACACATCAGCAGACATTTGATGATCCTAAAATTCGAAGTCAAAAAAGTAACCAAACAATCCAACGACGAAGCAACAAGCGCAGTAGGACTAACAATGTGTTTTCATTAGTTGTTGCTCCTGCCATCACGTTAGAAAGTCAGAGTTGTAGCCACAAAAGTTGAATGGGGCATAAACATTTACGTTTGCTTTTTCACGGCTGGGTAAACTTCACACCTAGTTAGAAACATACCGGCATTAACGGCAACGGTCGAGTCGATTGTATACTCGGATCTCGAGGTTCGTGGCTCCACAGAGACCGAGTAAACATGCGTCACTGTGACACAAACGACTGCAGAGTCCCACTGGCAGGAAAAAGAAAACAGGCGGAGACGGGAGGCTGACGGACCACATATCTCTACCAACAGCTAACAGCAGGACACGTGGAAGTACACAAGTAACTTCTGAAACCATTATCACCTTTGTAGAAAAACCTCTCGGGATTCTAGCCGCATCAAAATAAAGTCGTCTGGCTACGTTTCGGAAGCCGGTACTGCTTACTTTGTCAAGCCTCGCTTAACCTGACAATCGAAGCAGTGTCAGCTTCCGCCAGTTTGATGAGGCAAGAATCCCGAGAGAGTTTTCTACAGAATTGCCGCCGTGAAAATGAACATAGCAATCGACATCATTGCCTCTTTTGCGAGTCATTATGCGTATCCTCTTCCATGTCTGTCGATCACTCCAAGTATTTCCTCGCCACTTGTCTCTCAACAAGATCCGCTTATTTCTTCACTTGGTCGATCCGTGATATCCCTGGTCTTGCAGTTTGTCTCCTTCCCTTCCCACTGTTCAAGAGTGATAAATTCGCCATTGTCTCCTCCTTCATCCTCATAACGTGACAGCAAACAAATATTGCTACCAGCAACATTTACATCTAGGAATGACCACGAAAATAAGATAAGAGAAATCAGGGCCAGAACCGATTCATTTCTATTCTCATTTTTTCCACGAGCGATTAGGGAATGGAGTAAAAGGATTTTCCGGGCGAGTAAACTTAAAATCTGACAGGAGTAGCTTTCGATAAGGCACTCCCGCCATCCTGATCTGGGTTTTCCATGGTTTTCCCGGATCACTCCAGGCGAATGCTGGTACGGTTCCTCACAATAGCCCATGGGCGCCTCCTGC
This sequence comes from Vandiemenella viatica, assembly GCA_031002005.1. Lineage (NCBI taxonomy): Eukaryota > Metazoa > Arthropoda > Insecta > Orthoptera > Morabidae > Vandiemenella > Vandiemenella viatica. The sequence goes on along the minus strand of JARYHS010012519.1, from coordinate 158,814,013 downwards.
CTTATCCCGTATACCCCTTCAAAACTATTATCCTTTCGGATAGGTGCAATACACTCTCCGCCACACACTTTTAGTGAATCGCGGAGTAATGATGATGATAGTAATAATAATAATAACATGCCTCGGCCAGAGCAGTCTCTTCTTTATTAACACCTCTTCCAATGATATAACTTGTAATCTCTCCCTAATGTTTTCATTTATGATTTTATCTTTCATTGTGACGTTCTCTGTACCTCTCAGAAATTTCATCTCTGCCGCCTGTAATAGGCTAGTATCTCTCTTTGTCCAAGTTTCAAAGCCATGGGTCAGTATTAATTGATATTATGCTTTAGAAACAAAATTTTGGTTTCCTTCCCTATGCCACACCTCCAGATTACATCCTTTATCTGATGATACAATTGTACACTCTTCTTTATCCTCTGTCCTATTTCTTCCTCCATCTTTCCGTCGATAGTTACCGTTCTTCCAAAATACACGACCCATTCTGCCCAACACAATTTGTTGCCGTCTAGTAACAGGTCCTTTGATGGGCAAGTGCTTCATGATATGTTCATTTTTTATTATTATTATTTTTATTTTTTACACTCATCTACAGGTCATGTTTGTGTATTGAAGTGCACTAATTGCTCAATTCTTTTCCCACATTCTTTAACAAAATATCTAAAATATAAATCTTCACAAACAAAAAATAAACTAATAATACAGAATACAGGTTACACGTTTCGCAGACAATGGAAACATTAGAATAGGATCAACAATTCGTCTTTGAAGTAGGCGTGGTGGTTAAAGCCTCACGTCCAGAAAACTTAATAAGATTTCCATGACTCTGAAGATCATTCGTGATTTAAATTGGCAGAGGGAAGGAATTAAAGATTTATAGGATGCTACATGTTTTTACATATTATACATTTCATTAGTCCAGTACCGAATATAGTTCATAAAGGTTGGAAAATTTATGTGATTCTATAGCAGTAAAGGAGATTGTAAGAAAACAAAATTCTGCCCCAGCGTATTGGGTGCTGATATTTAGATCTTACTATATAGGGGACTGACATTTTTCCCGTTTTTGGTCTCTATCGACCATGTTGTATTTAAGCGACAAATACTAAACATATATACATCTAATATAGCTTGAAAGCTATTCGAGAACCGCTGTGATAGAATCCTCATCGTTGGAAAATCTCTTCCCCCTGATCTTCTATCTGCTCGTCGAAAAGATGTAAACCGCATGGCGCATGTTCTGGACGGTATTTCGGATGCTTCCAATGAAGAGGACGTTCACACAGTGGTACTTGAATGGCCCTGTGACAGAGGAGCAGACCGTAGAAGAATTGAACGATTGGTTGAAAATTATGACCATTATTTACATAGACTTCGTGTCTATGTTGAAAAATAGCGTTATGTATCAGTGTCACTTTGAAGTGAAGTGCAGCATTCAATGAAAGCTTCTTGGCTTGCGATAATAATGTATGACTTACCTTTTAAAGTCCCCTCGTATATTCTCCACTCTTTACTCATTCCACCTGTCAGTAAGAAGTCTAATTTTATTGCAAACTAGTTTCTAAGCCCCGTCAAACATGACGGGTGAAGGGGAACGTTCTAGCAATTCATTTCTTTGCGGTTGCCTAAACAAAAACAATTATTGCTATGCAATGGTCATAACCTTATTCTGAGATGTACATATTTCAGTTGCAGTTTACACAGCGACACAGTTGGAATTTGTACTGAATCAGTGATGACATAATTATGGAACCAATGAAATTAAAAATAAATTATGAATCCCATAACCCTTTGCTATACCGCGAGATTTTGGTTTATTACTGGTCCAGGCCTCATACAGCACGATAAATACGGAACTACTTCCATCCGTACGAAGTACTAACATCAGTAACTCGGCGCCTATGAAAGACACTTAAATTATAAAACTAAATTCATAGTATTTATTCTGTAAAAAAAAAATGTCCCAGTCGTCCTTCTGGTCTACCTGCATTTCGACCTAACTACAAATTTCATAAATATTGTTGTTAAAAAATCATAGGTTCTATTAACCATGTACGAATGTATACACTGTATCGCGATTTAAATTCAAATCACTGGAAATATTTTATATAGTGAAATCAGTAATAAAAAGTAACTAATAATTAATATATTACCTTAAATGCAATACATACTTTTATTTCAATGTTACGACAATCTATTTCTTCGAGTATACTATAACAGTGACAAAGTATCTTGTAAGCCCGTCAAAAATTTCGTGTTGAACGCAGTATTTTGGCACTTCTTTCCTTCGCTAACTAAATAAAACTTTCATTAAATAACGATCATAACCCTCTTAGCTTACTGTAACAACGGTTCCACTGTACAATGAGTATTTAAAAAAATCTTCATCGAACGAATTTTAATTAAGAAATAGCAACTAGTAATTAATATGTCGATTTTTACGAATTACATATTTTTCTTTTAGTGTGCTGGCAGCTCATTTAGTCGCGGGTACTTAACTAAATAGAAATACCTACTTCGAATAATACCTACGGCCGTTGTAAACCCAACAGCGAAGGCTGACTGCGTGACAGAACACAGTGACCTGTAACAATAGATTCAACATTCCTTGTGGTTACTGTGACAATGTGACAGACGAGTCTGACTCACCGGCTAGGCTGGGTCGGAAGTGTATGGCAGTCTGATAACTGTGTGCTGCCTCTTCCAGACGCTGCTGTGATTGCAGGAGGATCCCTCTGGAACAGAACGCAAACACCAGGTAACAAGGAGAAACGGGAAATCAGATAGAAAAAAAGTCATCGACATGCACGAAAAGTTGCTGTACCCGAAGCTTGGCGGATGAGCGATTAATATTTATTCTGTCCTGGTATTGGGAACGACACGACTTCGATCCCCACTCCGTTCGTCCAGATTTCGAGTTCCAATTCCGAGATTACTCTAGGCGAATGTATGCTTAGTTCCCTCAAAATATCTTCACCAGATTCCTTCCGTTTCTTTGTACCCTATCATCACTCGAAAAAAAGACTCTGCACCTGATTACTCTGAGTGGCACCGTACTGTATTGTATACTTTCTAAAGATATATATTTTGTTTTACCATCGGCAGTGCACTGAACAGTGTCACTACATATTTTATTATATTAATAGTACCAGAGTGTGAATGGGAAAGTTGGTTGGAGAGAGACTGGTCATGCCATCCATGGATGGAATCTTAAGATGTTTCCTCTTACCATGTGACAATGTGAACGGCGGTTGTTGACAAGTGGCTGAAGACACCCGACTAGCCGGTGGAATTTCGCCCGCCAAATGGACAAAAGTGCCGCAGAAGGGGACTGGCAGACGGGCGGTCGAGCAAACAACACTTCTGTGTTACAGCTTAGTGGTAGGAGATCACAGCTCTGTTATGAAGTGAAAAGTTGCCATTCCAAATGTGTTTTGCGGAACTCCAAGAATGTTTTCAGCGGGGATTTCACTTAAGTAGTGAAGTGGATGAAACTGCGCTTTGACAAGTATACGGTCGCTTGGAGTATGAAAGTCGCAAACAGAGGTTCACCTCTACGGTCAAAGAATGGAAGGAGGTTAAAATAATTCCTGTGAAGCATTCAGATGAATCACACAGCAAAGTATATTTGAGAATCACGTGACAATAGAACATCTACTTTGTTTCAATTTGTGATACTATAACACCTCTCTCCAACGAACATAAAGTTCTCAGATATAAAAGCGTATATAAATTTATCGGACGAGGTAAAAAAATCAACATTCATATTTACATTAGAAAATCAAGGAGTGATGATTCATTTAGTTAATTGTGATTTCTGACAGGCGAAAACCAATGTAGTTTCTGAAGTAACACTTGAGCATATGAACTTTGATAAGGAAAGGATTCCACACAAAGTAAAAGAATAAGTTCGCGATTAGAACCAGCTAACAGTGAGTGGGTTCAATAAGCAATATATACAATATCTTCAGACTGAAAGTGTTTGACCTACAGTAAAAAAATTCGAAACGATTACCGAGATAAATTAATATAGTTTCTATTATTCAGAGCTAATTATTTCCTGTAACTTTTTATAGAAGTTCCATTTCTTGCAAATAATTATTGTAAAATGATCCAAAACAGCAAATACATTTTAATTCTATCTGTCTTCGAAATTACAAACATTTTTCCATAAAACCTGAATAAATGATGAAATGGTTTGAATGTTAATGAAATAATGGAACAGGGCACTACGCTATTACATTTATCCCATTTCAAAGAAAGACTAACTTTTTTTTCTCTTCAATTACACATAAAAAAGAAAGGAATTATTTGTATGCGTTCGAAATGTGATCAAACATTTATTTCGTTGGCCTTGGAGCGGGAAGGTACTTCGATTTCTCCGCGAAATAATTTTTCGTTCGTTAAGATTAAATAGACAGCGCCATAAAAAAGACACCATATTACCTAATTGCTTTGTTAATTATTTACTGTGAGAACAAAGCTGCTTATTAGGGGAGCTGAAAGTGAAGTATGTAATATCTGATATTAAAAGTTATAATTACGTCCTGTTTGCTGGGAACTAAGTGACGACGTCTGGGGAACTGCATGCGCTGCCAACAACAAGAAGCGTTGCGAGAGAAACTTACTGTCATCTTTATAACTTTGTTAAACCGATAATATTTCCCATTGCTACCAGATAATTAATTGGCACAGCCACCAAAATTCTGTGATATAGTGCTACGTTATTTCCACCCGAATTAGAGCTGGCATTATCGGACCACTCTCATACTTTTTCTTCAGTTACGGCTCCTTCAAATTGAGATAAGAAATGGAAAGGAATTCGGTCATGGGCTTTTATAGGAACGGATCCAACAGTCAGTTGGAACGATTTCGGTGAATGAAAGAGTATCAAATCTGCATAACTAAATAGGCGATCGAACCTGCCTTGTGCATAATATGAGACCCAAACATTGTTACAGATTCATCCGTTTCAGTGCTACACTGGGTTTAGGGTACAGTTTCATTAATTAATACTACAAATAACCTGATTCACAATATTGGTAGTATTATATTTTAAGCCATCACGAACCAAATCACCGAGCGTGGTGGGTGAGTGGTTAACGCTCTGGCCTCGCATACGGGAGGACGCCGGTTCGAATCCCAGTCCAGGCTAATGCCGGGATGCTTCATTCAAAAAGGCCATGGCTGAATCCCTTTCAGTTCCTTGTCCACAATCGCATCCCGCCTCTAATTACCCCGACGTCGACTAGGAGTAAAACAATAAGTTAAAAAAAAAACGAAACGAACCAAATCAATGTAATTTTGTGATACAAAGTAAAATCGCAAACTTAAAGATGCACTTGTTTCGCTTGTTTTCAGACCCTACAGAAGAAGCAGTTCTGTAAATAATTTACTTTACGCACAAGAGCTGTCAGAAAGCTAAAATGCCTCATTTGATTTACCGTAATCAAAATAACACAAGAATCATACAACGAAAACAAGAAAGTAGCTAAAAGAAAAGAAAATTCTTATGTTTATTAATTTTTCTCTTGAAATTGTTATCTAAACACAATATTCCGGTAACACTGTTTCCATCACTCTGTTCCGGTGTGTAATGAACAAAACGTAAGACTTTGCTGCTTTCTTTCTCCAAGATAATATTTGCTACTGAAAAAAAAATTTTAAAAATAATAACTTCAAACACCTTCTACCTAGAGGGCAAAGCAGCAGGCTGATGCTAGTTTTGTATAAATGTATCTAGTTTTATCAAGTAAAGACACAAAATATTTGTAATAAATGAATATGTTTATATGGTGGTGGTGACTCACAGGTTGTAGTGGACGTCGGCCATGTTGGGTCTGTGTGAGAGCGCCCTCCTGTAGCAGGCCTCCGCCTCTCGCATCTCGCCCTTCATGCTCAGGATGTTCCCCAGGTTGCCGTACGCTGCAGTAACCAAACAAAACAGTGATTACACAACAGTCGCATCGTCGTATTATAACATATCGTCGCTGACTAGCTGGATTGTATCGGCTTTCCACTAACGGCAACAATATCTCTGAAACAGCTGACGCCGGCTGCCGGAAATGCAACAATCTCGCTGGCGGAAAAACAAAACAATCCGGCTAATGAGTAGGTGAACGACGTTGTGTCGAAACCATGGGTCAGCGGCGGATACATCAGCCGGAAATAGTCTTGAGGAAGACCCCAGGATGAATGCCGAAACGTAGGCAGTACCAATATCAGTGAAGCTGCCCTGAACCCACAGGCTAAGTGGAATTTTACAAACCCTTTGCTCTGATTACCGTACCATCAAACCTACTCAGTCATCCTATATTTTCCAAAAAATGTTATCAGTGGAAGACAGCTCGCAGCTGAATTATTTTTATTTCCATGTTTCGGTTCCTAACAATGTTTCTGGAAAATTTTAATGGACAAAAAAAGTGTTCTTCATCTGTCCATACGCATTGCTCGAATATGGTAGTGTAGTATGGGACCCACATTTTGAGTATCAAATACAGGAGTTGGAGAGGGTGCAAAGAAGGGCTGCTAGATTTGTTTCAAATTATCGCAGAATGCAATCAGTGACAGATATGATAAAGGAGTTGGAATGGGATACATTGGAAGACAGGAGAAGGATGAGGAGGGTCATGGGAGTGTACAGGGCGTATACTGGCGATGAGGCGTGGAAAGATATTGGAGTACGTATGAAAAGTAGTTCATGGAAAGGAAAAGACGACCATGACCACAAGCTGGCACTCTATTTCAGGCACAAGTGTGTGGGAAGATTTTCTTTTGTAGGTAAGGGTGTCAGGGATTGGAATGAGTTACCAAGGGGAATGATGAATAACTTACCGAAAACGTTAAAAGAATTTAAAGTTAAAATTTGTAGAGGGCAAATGTAGGTGGGTGCAGGATAGGGGGAAGTTGGGTGTGTAGGGAAATTGCCACCGGAGCGTGTGCTCCATTGCAATTAAATTAAATTTAAATTTAAATTGAATATTGCTGTCGAAAAGCAGTAAGATGACACCGGAGAAAGCTGCAGACGACTTATATAGTACAGGGCTTCAGTTATATATAAAAAGAAAGATGTATGAATGTCATTGTTCCAATATCAAAATCTATTATCTGTTGTTAAATATTCCACATCATTTCGGTCCAAGAAACAAGAATGATAGGACGTGTGAGGGGAAAAAATCTTTTATTTTAGACTCGTTCTTGTTATTCGGAGCCTATGAAGTGATAAGTGTTTATATTATAGCTCATTCTGCATCTTGGATACACCAAAATAGCGAACGGCAAATTCTTCGCTGCTGGTCAAGTAATCCGTTGTTCTGAAAATAATCTACTTTACGTAAAATAGCTCGTCCCACGTTTTCCACTATTTGACATATATCTCAAAGACTTCATGAATCATTTACAAATACTTTTCACTTCTAAATACTAGATTAAAATATTCTTCTCTTCTCAGATCAGACTAACTGTTGCTTTCAGCTATAACATCGTTGCAATAATACTCTAATTCAAAGGTCAACGATATTAATCATATTCATATCCAGCTAGCAGGCTAGACAACTTAATTATTGGTATTCTTATGCCAGAGCCGTCCAGTATATTATTTAACGTGTACTATTTCATATTTATTAATTCTCTGGTAGTTACTTCATAATTCATCATAAACTTTGAGGCTTCTTCGCAGATCGTGATCAGGATCACTGGAGCCAGGCATAACAGAATGGATCCGATCGTAACGACATGCTTCTTAACCGCTTCTGTGTTATCCCCCCCCCTCCCAACCCCTTCCCACTGTATCCTTGTATCCTTCGAACCCTGCAAATAGACACAAACACACGAGGTTGATGTAAAAGCTACGATACCATACGAACACAGAAAGAGGATGGTTGACATTGTGTAAAAGCAATAGTGGCCTTGTTGAACCTAATTAGGGAAAAAAGAAAAAAAAACGTAAAAAACGTACAACTCAATTTTCTATCTTCAAAATTTAAAGGCAAATATTTTCTGCAGGACAATTCTTTAAATTTGATGATTAAGTAGAAATAGTTTTCCAACTACACGTCAACAGAAGTCAACTAAATCAACAGAAGAATATTGACTTCTTACATTTATAGAACTCAGTTTCTCTGCAATTTCGTGAGTCATTGTCATCCATCTGCGTAAAACGCTACAAGTTATTTCAGCGAGCAGAAATCAAACTTGTGACGTGGAAATTTCAGATTCAAAGGGAAAAAAGAATTTTTCTCTTGCCTTGTGGCCTTATCCGACGTATCAGAACGTGCTCAACTGACGTATAGAAGCAGAAGCTAAAACTTTTCCAAGAAATCGCACTCAAAGGCCGCCAATTGCGCTGTCGCTCAGCGTTGAGGGACAGTAATTGTTGAGAGTGGGAGGACAACTCGTCTCGCTGAGAACTGCCAGGTCAGTCATGTTGTGGATAACCACACTCGGGCGAATAGGAATCACTCAAGACGACATTTGTGTTTCGGAGTAACATGTAAAAAATTTAATACATATTTCAGTAAAGAAGTTATGTACGAAAAGACAGCTTGAATAAAATTGTTGATGACTCCGCACAAATGTGCATATATTAAGGTTGCTATTAATCTTAATAATTTTCTGAAGAAAACAACTTCACATTTGTAGTTTTGATTATCTACTATAAATATTGTACAGTTTTAGAGTGGTATGAACGGTTTCATCCGAACTTATTCAGATACTGTATGCTTGTTGAGGAGATAGTTAGACAACTATCTCCTCAACAAGCATACAGTATCTGAATAAGTTCGGATGAAACCGTTCATTCAAACAAAAAACCAATTTTAAAATAAGACGTTAGGCAACCAATAATAAGATACCAGAAGAATGGAGAAATGGTCTGCAATATACTTCTCAAGCAACTAACCTCAAAAATGCATTTAAAAAAAATAAAAAAAAATATAAAAAAAAATAATAAAAAATTTGTGGCATTCGGCTGCATAGGCAGCCAGCTAATGTGATTAACATGACTCTTCTAGTGTTTCAATTTCTCCAGTACAATGTTGATACTAAGTTTGGAGACATGAGCACTACAGAACGGGCACGATATTCACACACACACAAAACATTAAACTCCCATGCCCTCGGCCGGACTCGAATTGGCAATCTTCAGAACGCGGATCTAGTACTCTAGCCCGTGCGCTACAGAGGGCGGAAAAAAAGACACATTGCGTACATACGTACATCTACATTTTAGCACCGCTATATTTTTTATATTTTTTATATTTTTTGACATTTTTCGTTTTTTTGTTTATACCTTTTGCTTTTTTTGTTATTTCTGTTTTGGAGGGAAGAAGCTGAATTATTATTCCCCTCCAAAATTTTTACAAAACATTTCAAGACAAGGACGCTCACTTTTAGCTGCCGAATTATTGCAATCATCATGACTCTCTCTGATTTTTTCTTTACATTTATGATAATACTGTCATTAAAATAATTATTTACCACACAGACAATACTTTATAGTTCCCCATTCACAACTGACAAAGTTGACTCAACTGACATTATATACACTACTGTTTGTGACAGTTGCAACATCCAGAATGAATGGTCTGAATCATTCCAAAATCAAAGGATATGCAGAACAGTGAAACCATAATAAGTGATTAGGATTGCAGAGAGATGGGGTGCACGTAGGCCAAGCAGCGTCCTTTTCTATGTGACCACACAGATAAATGTTACGCCCCGCTGAATCCGTGCAGAGCCTTCTAACGAAGTAGAAATGTGCAAGCCTCGTCGACGTAAAACGGCGCCGTATCAGCATGTGAATGAGTTCGAATGTGGCAGTATGATTGATCTCCTGGAAACGGGTTTTATTGTACCGTGGAGTGATGCTTGTGTGGGATCAGTGGATAGAAGAGGATCGTACTCAACGACGAGCAGTAACAGCACCACACAATGTGACTACGGCGCAGAATAACAACCGTCCTGTCCTCAACGCCGTAACCGACAGAACAGCTTAGTCCACAGTATGGCTCGACGTTGGAGCACTTCAACAGGTGTGGAACTGTCTGTGTCGACGGCTCGACGCCGTGTGCTGGGGGCTGGACTGGTGAACGCAGGTCACGGCGTCGATTTCCATCGACCAGAAGCAACCAACGCCTCGGACTGCAAATGGACACGTGAACACCATCACTGGTGTGCTAAATGGAAAAATGTAATGTTATCGAATGAATCTCCCTTCAACTTGCTCTGCAGTGATGGCCGTGAGGGTGTTAGACGCTACCGTGGTGAACGCAATCTGGCAGACTGCATTGATGTGCGGCAAGTAGGAGAAGCACAAAGTATGATGGTTTGGGACGAAGTGCTACATCAGGTAGGTTTTAGAGCCCGCGGTACCGTCCCTCCTGCAGGTAACTTCACATGTCATATTTCAGCAGGACAATATCCGGCCGCATGTGGCTAGGAATGTGCAAGAACGACAAGTACCACTGCTTCCCTGGCCTGCACAGTCAACCATTGAGCATCTCTGGGCTATGATAGGTCAGCAACTTGTTCTTTGTCGTCCTCCTGTAATCACTGTCGATTCTTAGTGGACGTGCCTACAAACTGCGTGGCAGTGTGTACCCCAACAGAATATCCAAGCTATCCTTGATTCCATGCCACTACATCCACAGGCTCTGATTGCAGAAGGCTTCACACGATACTGAATTCTCAAGGTCAAAGTGAATGTACATCTCTGCAATTCTAATCATTTGTGTACTGTCATGTTCCTAATATTTGGAATAAATTTCATTGTGATCGCTTGTCTCCTTTCTGATGCTACAGTTCTCACAATGATTAGTGTATAAAACATGAAAAAAAATATTGTCATTTAGTAAAAAAGACGCACATTTTCATGCTGTTTTTAGGTTCATGTGCGTCAATAAACCTAATACTGATGAAGAACGTAGATAACCTACATAAAAACAAGTGTCAAAGTGTGATGGAATGGAAAGACTTGCTAAACAGTGATGAACTGTGTTACCTTTAGGTGGATTGACGGCGAGTCCTGAGCGGTACAGGCTCTCCTCGTCCCTCCAGTCCTCACAGCGGCGCAGGGTGCGTGCAGACATCAGCACCAGCAGCACGAAGGCCGCTCCCGACACAGACCATCGCCACGCAGGCCTAACACAGAACGAGGTAACCTAATTACTCATTACAGTGATATAATTTGGTAACTACGGCCAGCATTCTTTCTCGCATCCTATATAAGAACTCAAACAATTCCGAGATTATTTTTTATATCCATTGTGTGGTGATAGAGTCTACAAGTATACTGTCAAAAAAGTGACGCAATCAAATTATTTAAGGAACAACTTCGTTCGTGTTTGTTAAGAATTTTTAAAGTTTTTGTGTTTTTGCAATGAACCTGACATATTTCCAGGATAAAAAGTGGCCTGTATTACTCCCTGCCAAATCAGCAAGATGCCAGTGAAAGTCGCTTGTAAATCAGTTCGCACACTAAATATATCTTGCATATAAATTATTTATATTTCTTAATAGCTGAAAATAAGTGTTACGTTCTAGAACATTAAAGTTCATTAAAGAACATTCTACAATATTTAACCAAATATGTTATTCTTTGGAGTTGCTCAACTGTTTAATAATATGGAAAAAAAACGTGATGCTTTTGAAGCAAACAGATTTTTTTTTTTTTTTTGATTTTGCAGAATGAACTTTAAGGGTATAAAACAAGTCAAGTTTGTATTTAAGCATATGCGATTGCGCTATCGTCCCTGTTCGTTTTTAATATCTACCTCTATTAATGCTTATGAGTTCTTCGAGCTCAAAAGATTTTCACCCTCAAACACAGGTCAAGTTTATATTTGGTCAAATCAGGTCAACCTGTCGTAATCTTTCATCCTAGAAACTGGAACTATCGTAGACCCGTGACGATACAAAAAAAAACGGTCAGTAGTATATATATAAATATTAATCAAAACAATATAATGGAACGAAATGTGCTTTTAATTTTCATTAATTTTCATTTCTTTACGAGAATAATTTGGACAAAGTTCCTATTTACTGTGCAAATGCAATAAATATAGTATCGTTCGCCCTCTCGAGTGAGAAAGAAACTTCAAAAACTACCCAGAAAAAAATACCTAGGGATAAAACAAAGAAAAAAATGTTACACTTCTTGCGTGTGTACATGCACCAGTAAAAATTTCCTCGTACATATTATTTGTAAAGAGACAAGAAAATGTGGAATGTAACTAAGTCTCTAGTGTTGATAGAGTGTGTTACCTGTGAGAGCGCTGGAGCAGCGTGGCGAGCCCGTAGCCCGCCAGCAGGCAGTACCCAGCCGAGGGCACGTACAGCACGCGCTCCGCCACCACGAAGCCCACGTGCGCCACCAGGTTGGAGGCGGGCACGAACGGCAGCACCACCGCCGCCAGCGCCACCAGCACCAGCGTCGAGCCCCGCGCCGGGCCCCGGCAGCCCCTGACAAACATACCAGTCACCAAGCGGTAACGCTCTGGCCTCGCATTCGGGAGGAAGAGAGTTCCAACCCTCGTCCAGCCATCAATATTTGGATTTTCCATGGTTCACTGGATGGTTAGTTCAAAAGGCCGAAATGCTTCCCGTTCCTCCCCGCATATAATGACCTCGACGTCATAAGCAAAAGAAAATATATATAACCTATCAGACAAATCCAATCTGTATATATAAAGATGAATGTATGTTTGTTCTTCATACAAATCCACATTTTTCATCCGATCTCGATGAAACTTTGCACACTTAAGCTTTGAAACAAGGAGAAAAATACTGTCTACATTTGGTTGAAAAATTATCTCTATAAATAATACATGTTGTCTTATAATTTAGAAAAATAGCTGAACTGCGATAGACAGACGCGTTGAATGTCTAGGTCTCTGGATTGCCTTTCGATACAGCGGTCGGGTAGCTCAGTGGTTAAAGCGATTACTTTCTGATGTTTGGGTCGTGGTCTCGCTTTCAAATCTCCGTGGAGGCAAAAAAATTTAAAAATTGATTTTGATCCTAAGAGTTACGCCTGGACCGTTGGTTATTCGGATTGAATGTTAAACTGTACATGTCACAAATTTATGGATTCAATGTGAGGCAAATCGTAGGTAGTCTTGCAATGCTGTAGGTGTACACTTTTTTACGTTATATTGATCCCTCAGGGGTGATTCGCAGTCAGTGGGTATGATATGCTGTAATAATACCATAAATGCGGAAGGAAGTCTCTGTCTTTTTGTTACGTTTTGACGACTAAATGCCTCTACCGATATTGACGGAATTTGACAAGAAAATCTGTAGTGTGGGCACAGGAGATTTTTTTCCGGTATCATTAACTGTTGCAGTCACGAAATTTTGAGAACTTATGGAATGGAGACAGAGAGACGAATGTGTGTGTTAGTCTGTAATGTTACGTCGGTTGCTCAAGCTATGCTTCTTGCGCATTATGTTAGTGTATAATTTGTTAATAAATTTCGTTTTGAGAAAAAACGTATTATTTAATATAGATGTCGATTTTCTCTGTCCTATTACTTTGTGCCTGCTTAAATGTTTCTGGCACCAGTTTACTTTGCCTTCTTTTTTGACATGCCTTGCGGGCGTAAACTAGCCTTTGTTGTAGCTCTAGCAGAGCACGAGCAGTTAAAGTTATTAGAACCCAAGAATCGGATGCTCATGCTGAAGAAAGAAGAAAAGACCAATCTGAAATAAACCTGCCCTTAGCTAACACCACCCCCTCCCCCCACATCCCCTCACATTCGTTTGTTTTTCTGTTTTTAGATATATTGGAAATTGATTCTCTTCAAGAGACAGGTTCGACGGTAGAATGATATAGTGATGGGTTTTCTGTCATATTATGCCGACTCGGTGTTGTTTAGGATCAAACCTTCGTTACCAACAACTTCCTATATTCAATTCTGGCAAAGAAATTCTTAATCCACGCGTACGAAGTCGCGGGTATCAGCTAGCAAATTTAATAAATTTAAAATGGTTGTAATGTGGAAATAGTGAAAGTCGATATTCCAAAAAGTTTTTTTTGGTATTTTGTGACCTGCGGTCCGACCATTATCGGTAAAGTCATCATCGAATCCGTAAACGATTAGTGTCTTTGCACCTGTTCCCTATCACCAAGGCTTCTTTGACTATCCAACCTTGGACTCATATTTTATTAGCATTTTTTAATACCATCTTATAACAGTTTTTCCAAATATTCTATCCATTCCTTCTGGTATCTTTCTTATTTTTCTTCTATTTGTTCTAATTGCAGTTCAGTTCATATTAATTCACTAGTTTAGACGCCCGTCAAGAATGATGGATATTATCTCAGCTGGTAGTAGGAATTTGTTTTGGAAAAGCTTATAAGGAAAAACGAATAACGATTAATTATTATCTTTTTTATTGATATTTTTCGTGAAGTGGGACGACTTTCACTAATTATATTATCAGTAATTAGCTATGATGTTTTTAAATAACTGCATTTGATTTCAAATAACTGAAAATTTTATTGTTATGAAAATGTTGCTAAGCAAAGTGTAATATAAAAAACGAATAACTGTTATTTATTTATTTCATATATTTCAATATTACATACGTTTCGTGTAAACATTCTCCGATTTTTTAATAAACTTGCCTGTTTGTTATGATTCGTGAAAAAAATTTCATAATGTTGTCACTTGGTTCTATTATTATTATTAATCGTAAATGCGATAGAGAAGACCGGTGGCAGTTCCTTTAACAGAAATCATAGTGACAGGAACATCGGGGTTATTAATTTTAATTGACAGTAACTGATACAGACAATACAGCATAAACATCAGATATTTTCTCCTTACATGAATTTCTGCATCTAGTCGTAGTAAACAAACAAAAAGCAACATGTAATTTTAAACAAACGTTGTATTATAATTTTTTTATATATATTTATCCCTCGCATTATAATTTTTTATCTCTGGGCACAACAGTGAATTGTAACATGCTGGTATCGCAGCTACACTTTGTTTTAACAGTGTATGATTAAATAAAACAAGACGCAATTATTTATTTGGAATTTATACTTCTTTTTAACAGTATAAGCGAAAATAAAATCAGCGTAGTTATTTATTTGAAATTTCTGGTTAGCCAAGAATAGCAGCCAGAATAACTAACACGTCGGGCAACATGGACTCGGCGAAGGTTTCCGAGCTATCGAGGTCACGTCCTGTCTCCAGGCACAATGCATTTTAATAAGGTAAATTTTGTATTTTTATCTTCTTTAGTTAATCCTCTAATATTTATTAGAAATTTCATTCCAGCTGGTCTTAGCATTTGAACTATTCTTTGTGTCATAATATAAAGATAGGAACAGCAAGTGTTCCGAACTTGAGTGTCTACTGTCTAGGCTAACTTCGTTTTTAAATGCTACAGAGGTTATTCCACATACTGTTTGGCATTTGTTATCTTTACTGTTTAAACCGTTATCGTGATAATAAATGTTATCGCATTTACGGCATTTGTAGTGTGTGACTGCTCTAATGTTATCTCTCTTAGCCTTATTTTTGTTCTTTTCAATTCTATACTCCAATTCGCCATTAATTTTGTTTTCTCTTTCGGTAAAGTAAAAAGTAAACTCTAATGGTCTAACGATAGGGATCAGATTTGCCTTGCATTCTATCTCTCTCGTGTCTGGACCTACAGTTTTACATGGAATCCGACCATTGCAACAAAGCTCTAAAAATTTTCAACCGCACTTTCAGCTTGGAATGCTGAGTTTTTTGGGTTAATATCAAAATCACCGAGCTACAAGACAGTTAGTATTCACCAGTAGAACCTCTTTAACAACTTATATCGTCAATATTTTGCCTTCAAGACACAATAAATGATTGTTTTTATTATTAAATGATAACGTCCTGTATGGAGAAGCCATTTTTGCATTAGCCTGGAGTGATTTTGGGAAACCATTGTAGTGACTTGTCAGCTGAACGGTAAAAGCGGAGAAGGTAACCTTTTTCAGAAGTGTTTAGCCTAGAAGTAGATCATTGGTTCTGATTTGAATACTCGTCATAGATCACTACTGCACAAACTGGTTTGTTGTGGTACATTCAGATGTATAGTGGACTGACGGATAATGCTAGGATAAATCTCGGTCCATGGCCATTAGCTATTTACAGATTTATTTACTAAATCTTCTAGACTACACTCACATCAATATGTACCCATTATAGACCACATGTTTGACCACATTCCCAATCTCAGTAGATCCCATCTTTGTATGAGACGGCTATCATCTTTTTCCCCTGAAAAAGGCTCATCTCCTTTACGGCGCCCTCCGGCGTCTGCGTAGGTGAAAGACATTCCGAGACTGACCCGGCTGGAGCTCCCCAGAGGGTTTAAATAGATTCTTCTCCTTAGTTTACCTCTACCTGGTGAGGGCAATACTCATTGCTAGCGTACTGTATGAGGTCACGATACCAGCTTGCAGTATTACTGGCGCTTGGAAGACTGATGAATGGCTGATTGCTTCTACATCTCTCGGTCGTAGCCCTTTACCATTGTTTAACTACAGGCCCTGGATAATAACTTGAGAAACAGGTAGTTTTAGGCAGGTGGTTCACGCGGATAACACACCACCGAACATCGAAATCTGGATCACCGTCCCGAATACGAACGTTGACACACACCTACCAGGAAGATCCATATAAACCTTCATCGTGTGCACTCTATTAAAAACGATTCTTCAAAATATCACATGCTGTGGTTTCACAAGAGAGAGCCTTGAAAGCAGATTATTATTATTGTCTGCAGTCGAGGTTACGCTCCGGCAGAAATTTCCTTTAGCACTTTTATAATTTAATCAATTACACAGCATGATATTGATCCCATACATTCCGATTATTATCTACGTTAATAATATCGTAGCTCTTAGGGTCTTACAGAGCACAGCGCTCTTCCATCCTTTCACCAAAATTATTATTAGAGCCGAAATTATTCTGAAAAAATTTACATCGAATTCTCAGAGGTCTGTATTAAGTTACGATACCACAATTCACTGGAGTCTTTACAAGTATTACTAATCTTGCCTAAAAAGAATTTTTTATACAATTGCTATACAGGGAAACACTTCGTACTTTTATTACGAATCTTAATCTCTCGATCGCAAAAGGGTCGATTCTTGACTACGATCTACTCCACACCAATAAATTAATCTCGGTTGTATATCCTCCGGGACAAAGCATTCAGTCCGTACAAAGCGACCCAAAACTTATCACATTCCGTATTTCATCAAAGAATTCTGCTCATTCGTGTGAAATATGGTTGCATTATATTTGCTGATGGCACATCTAGTTTACCAAAAACATGTGAGGCTTTCACAATAGCGAGAGAACACAATTTGCCATGGACGTACAGTACCATAGTTTCTCATGATGCTACAAAGCAAATTGTTTAATAGATCAGAAAACGAATTACTAAGTTTCTATAGCAACATGTGTAGACTCGCGTAGCTCAATGATTGAAGTGAATCCCTGCAGTCCGAATGAAGCGACGTTAAATTTTTCAAGAAATCGAAGGATTTCTTTCGGAGCTGAACTTCCGGAAGTCAGCCTACCATCCAGTGAGTACCAAGGATACGGCCGTGGCGTAACGCTGACCCCGTGACATCTTACTTAGAGACGAAGGTCATAAACCGATTATGGAACTCTGGCTCCTTGAATCACAAGCAAGCAGGTTGCTAGGGTCTGATCGCGATCTTCGTAATTAACTTTTTGCTTCTGTAAGATTCATGGTACAGTTACCGCCGAACACTCTTATCTTACTTATTTGCTTGTACAAAAGAAATTACGCATCCCATACTGCTAGAAATTGCTACATACCTACTGAACGTATGTCTTAACATCGTACGAAAATTAGAAATAATTTAAATTGCAATGATGTACGGCGCAAAATCCAAATATCAGCGCTGAGAATTACAGCAACTAATATAATAGTTATGGTTTAGATCTGTATTGGTTATTTGTTAAAATTAAGAAATCATGTCCTGTGTCGCGAAAAAACTGCTACCAAGGAAGCCTGATGTAGACAAACATCTTACTTTTGCCTAACTTTGGTAAGACCATTGGCTGAATATTGTGGTGTAGTTTGGGATCTATATTTTGCATATCAAATACAGGAGTTTGAGGGCGTCCAAAGGAAAGCAGTTAGATTTTTCTGTGTATACTGCTACAGGTCACTGTCAATAAATCGTACGATAAAGGAACTTAATTAAGAGTCATTGGAAAACAGGAGGAGGGTGAAGAGAGCGCTGGGAGTGTACAGGGCGTATGCTGGCGATGGGGCTTGGAAGGATATTGGTCGAAGAATTAGGAACAGTGCATGGAAAGCGAAATATGACCATGATCACAAGCTGGAACTCGATTTCATGCATAAGAGAGAGGGAAAACTGTCTTCAGTGGATAAGGGTTTCGGGGATTGTAATAAGTTACCAAGGCAAGTGATGAATAATTTACCAAAAATGCTGAAGGTACAGTAGAACTGCAATTATCTGAATCAATTGGCACCGGACCCCATTCGGATAATCAAAAATTCGGATAATTCGATTTTTTCCGAAAAATGGTATATTTTAATTAATTACTGTATGTACGTTCAAAATGGGAGAAAAAAAGCTATTTTTAAAGAAAAAGAGCTTTTAATTAATTAAATGAAAAGCAGCACTTTTACCTGTTAAACGTACTTACAAGTGCTGTACATTGGTACAGTATGTACATACCGTACTGTAAATAAAAGTCGTTGCTTGCTGAAAATCTTGGTCAAAGTAAGCTGTTTGACTGTATTCATCCATTTTCTGGCAGCAAGTCGCGCATCCGCTTGACAGTGAGAAGTTGCATGTGGTCACACTCGAGTTGACGTTCCATACATTTCAACGCAGTTTCAAGGCCGGCAGATGCTTGATTAGCTGATGGTCCCTTGTCTGCTTCAACTTCGATATTAAGGTCATCTTCTTCGTCGACAGTTTCTTCTCTCACACTTTCAATAAGTTGATCATCATTCAGAATTTCATACTCAAGGCCTGATGAATCACACACCATCCACTCTCCCATATCGAAAAAGCGATTCGGATAATCAGCGATTCAGATAGTCGGAGTTCGGATAATTGGAGTTCTACTGTACCGGTACTTAAAATTAAAATTCGTAAATGATAAACGAAGATTGGTGAAAGAAATTAACAGTCATAGTGTATAAAAAAATAATTTTTTAAAAAATAAGAAAGATTGCTAGGTAAATTGCAACCGAAGCATTTGCTCGAAAGCAATAAAATTCAATTAATTTTATTTTATCAACAACTCATGCGTAACAAGTTAAGCCCCTGGTACTTACCTGCGCGGGCTTTGATTCTCGTAGAGTCTGCTAGCCGGCACCACCCTGTGGTTGCCGTTGTGGTCGACGCCGAAGATCTCCTTGTCAGCGTCCGAGCAGCCCCCAGCCCTCACCCGCCGGAGGCTCACTAACACGCCCGCTGCCAGCGAGCCGTACAGACAGAGGCTGGCGGCGTTGCGCGGGTCCAGGGGCGAGTGCACCAGCGGCACGGCGTCCATGGACCAGTCGAAGCTGAGTGTGGCGGGACAGAGGAGGAGCCAGGCGTTGAGCGCGGGCAGGAAGAGGAACGTGAGGCTGCGCGTGAGGAGAGACGGGTGGCGCGCAGCGGGGTTGTCGGCGGTGGCGAACCTCGGCAGCAGGCGGCCGCCGGCCACCAGGGCGCGCGAGCACAGCAGCACCACCAGGGCGGTCGCCAGCCAGCGCGCAGACCTCAGCGCCTGCACAGGCAGACACCAAACAAGGTTGCACTTCCGGTTTTGCGCTGCGTTTTTATTGCTGCTAATGCCAACATTTCGGACCCAACCTGCGACCTTCGTTAGGGCTGTATCCCCTTCGTTTACGGGCACACTGTTTAAATTCATCGGCAGAGTTGATGACGTTTGTTCCTGGTGATTGTGGCCAAGTGTGCATTGGTGAGACATGCCGCGCGGTCTCCGTTAGAGGAAAAGAACTTTATCATCATGCCAGGTTAGAACAAACCCCGGAATCGGCAGTAGCGGAACATCATGTAGAAGGAGGACATAGAATTCAGGGGGAGAAACTAAATCGTTTTGAAAACCAAAGGATTTTTTTAGAACGTAAAATTATGGAATATATTTTGAGGAATTGTAATGCTCAAACAAAGGAGATAGCGTATCGCAAGGTTCTGATTGACTCAGTTGAGAGGGTGCAGAGGAGAGCCGCTAGATTCGTTACTTGTTGTTACAGCCCTTATGAAAGCGTCACAGAATTGATACATAGATTGGGCTGGGATAGTTTGGAAGACAGACGACGTAGCTTTCGTTCGAATTTATTGGAGAATATGGGAAAAAATTTAAATTTCGAGTGCAATGAAATACTTCTTCCGCCAACCTATTTAGGTCGCAATGACCGGAGGGATAAGATTAGAGAAATAAGATGCCGTACTGATACTTATATGTATTCCTTCTTTCCTCACACTATTCGGGATTGGAATGGGCGGGTTTAGGATTGGTGCTTAGCACCCTCTGCCACCCACAATGTTTGTGATTTGCAGAGTATGAATGTAGATATATAAATTTATAAAAACTCTAACAACTTAGACAAAGACGGTGGCTATGGTTTGAGTCAAATGTGGAATGCGTTGCAACAACTGCCACATGTGTAAACCTCTCCGAAAAAGTGAATACTGGCGGAGCAACATCATCATCTGCATAAATATAAACAGTTCATCAAGTGTACCCGTAAATGAAGCGGATACATAACTAGGAGCCCTGACAAAGAACCCACGTTGGGTAGAAACGTTGGCATTAGCAACAAGTAAAACGCAGCGCAAAACCCGAAAAGGCAGGTTAGTGAAATTTTTCAAAATGACGCCTGCAAAAATGTAAAATTTCATACAGGAGGAGTATTTACTGCTCAGCTATATTAATTCTTCCGTAACGGCATTTGAGAGCACAAGGTAACGCCATCTAGATTTTCGTTTACCGCAATCACTCTCGTCCCTTGCCTCCAATAAATAAAAATTAAATTGCTCGGATCAGTGTGCACATGCACAGGAAATGAAACATCCAAGGATCATACACATATTTTTCGCTGTATTTTTCGTGTGTATTTTTTCTGTGAATTTTGACGTTCCCTTCTCACTGGAGTGGACGTTATCTCTATTGCAATTTTGCAGTAAATGAGAACTTTGGCCAAGCTATTCTCGTAAACAAAAAGTTAAAACACACTTCCCTGATTGCAGAGCACTGCATAATGTCTAAGTCTGTATTTTGTGTATAGAGCTTTTTACCTGATAACTATTTTTACAATCAATAGTATGCGAGAGACATCAGCAAAATAAAACTTTTTGTTTATTTTATTATTTATTTTACTATATGGATATTTACAAATAGTATATTGATGATTATTATCTTTATATATAAAGATGAATGTATGTTTGTTTGTTTGTTTGTTTGTTTGTTTGTTTGTTTGTTGGTTTGTTTGTTGGTTTGTTTGTTCTTCATACAAATCCACAGTTTTCATCCGATCTCGATGAAACTTTGCACAATTATCCTTTGAAACAAGGAGAAAAATACTGTCTACATTTGGTTGAAAAATTATCTGTATAAATAACACATTTGTCTCATAACTTCGAAATACGGCGGTAGACAGAGACGTTGGATGTGGACGACTCCGTACCGAATTTCCCCGTAGTGGCTTGGCAGCTGAGTGGCTAAAGCGCTGGCTTACGAACGTTGTGGTCTTCGGTTCAAATCTCCGTCGGGGATAAGATTTTTAAAAATTGTTTTTCATCGTAAGAGTCAGGCCTGGGCCGTAGGTTATTCGGATTGAATGTTAAACCGTAGATATTAGAAAGTTAGGGGTGCAATGCGAGGCAAATCGTAGGTATCCTTGCAATGTTGTAGGTGTATACTTTTTTACGTTATAATGATCCCTCAGGTTTTGTTCGCAGTCAGTGTGTAAGCGTGAACCACAGTAATCTTTATATATAAAGATGAATGTATGTTTGTTTGTTTGGTTTTTTTCTATTGTTGGTTTGTTTGGTCTTCATACAAATCCACAGTTTTTATCCGATCTTGATGAAACTTTGCACACTTATCATTTGAAACAAGGAGAAAAATTCTGTCTACATCTGGTTGAAAAATTATCTGTATAAATAACACATTTGTCTCATAACTTCGAAATATGGCGGTAGACAGACACGTTGGATGTGGACGACTCCGTACCGAGTTTCTCCGTAGTGGTCTGGCAGCTGAGTGGCTAAAGCACTGGCTTACGAGCGTCGTGGTCTTCGGTTCAAATCTCCGTCGGGTATAAGATTTTTAAAAATTGTTTTTCATCGTAAGAGTCAGGCCTGGGCCGTAGGTTATTCGGATTGAATGTTAAACCGTAGATATTAGAAAGTTAGTGGGTGCAATGCGAGGCAAATCGTAGGTATTCTTGCAATGTTGTAGGTGTATACTTTTTTACGTTATAATGATCCCTCAGGTTTTGTTCACAGTCAGTGTGTAAGTGTGAACCACAGTAATCTTTATATATAAAGATGAATGTATGTTTGTTTGTTTGGTTTTTTTCTTTTGTTGGTTAGTTTGGTCTTCATACAAATCCACAGTTTTTATCCGATCTCGATGTAACTTTGCACACTTATCCTTTGAAACAAGGAGAAAAATACTGTCTACATCTGGTTGAAAAATTATCTGTATAAATAACACATTTGTCTCATAACTTCAAAATTTGGCGGTAGACAGACACGTTGGATGTGGACGACTCCGTACCGAGTTTCTCCGTAGTGGTCTGGCAGCTGAGTGGCTAAAGCACTGGCTTACGAGCGTCGTGGTCTCCGGTTCAAATCTCCGTCGGGGATAAGATTTTTAAAATTGTTTTTCATCGTAAGAGTCAGGCCTGGGCCGTAGGTTATTCGGATTGAATGTTAAACCGTAGATATTAGAAAGTTAGGGGTGCAATGCGAGGCAAATCGTAGGTATTTTTGCAATGTTGTAGGTGTATACTTTTTTACGTTATAATGATCCCGGGATTACTGGAGATCGCAATTCCGCCAGGAGTTGGCATCATAATACTGGAGTGGTCAAATGCAAGACTCCACTAGAAATTCTTTCCGAAGTACATTTAACGGTTTCATGCTGGACCAGGCCGTATTACAACATAATTTTTGCTTGAAGATAGTGGTCCAGGCTGTATTACAACAGAATTACTACTTGAAAATAATACGTCTTGCGACTGAATACAGGAGTATTCCAACGATATTACTGCATGTTATTGTAGCGGAATCGCGATCTCCAGTAGACCCATGATCCCTCAGGTTTTGTTCGCAGTCAGTGTGTAAGTGTGAACCACAGTAATATTATTATTATAATTAGAGATGTAAGTCTCTGTCTTTTTGATACGTTATGACGACCAAATGGCTATATCGTTGTGATGGAATTTTATAAGGAAATCTGTATGAAGGGCACAGGATATTTTTTCCAGTATGATTAACAGTTGTAGTCACGAAATTTTGAGACCTTATCGAATGGTGACAGAAATATGTTGGAATTGATTCACATAACTTGGAAATACGGCGATCGACAGACACGTTGGATATGCACGTCTTCAGACCGTGTTTCCGTGTAGTGAGCTGGAAGCTCAGTGGCTAAAGAGCTTGCTTACGAACGTCGTGGTCTCCGGTTGAAATCTCCGTGGAGGCTAAGATTTTTAAAAATTGTTTTTCATCGTAAGAGTCAAGCCTGGGTCGTAGGTTATTCGTATTGAATGTTAAACTGTAGATATTAGAAAGTTAGGGGCGCGATGCGAGGCAAATCGTAGGTAGTCTTGCAATGTTGTAGGTGTACACTTTTTACGTTATAATGATCCCTCAGGTGTTGTTCACAGTCAGTGTGTGAGTGTGAACCACATTAATATTGTTATAAATACGGAAGTAATTCTCTGTCTTTTTGTTACGTTTTGACGACTAAATGGCTATATTGTTGTGATGTAATTTTATAAGGAAATGTGTATGAAGGGCACAGGATATTTTTTCCAGTATGATTAACATTTTTAGTCACGAAATTTTGAGATCTTATCGAATAGTGACAGAAATATGTTGGAAATTAATTCTCTTCAAGAGGCAGGTTCGACGGTAGAATGATATAGTGATAGCTTTCCTGTCATATTATGCCGACTCGATATTGTTTGGGACTAATCCTTCGTTACCAACAACTTACTATATTTAATTCTGGCAAAAAAAATCTTAATCCACGCGTACGAAGTCGCGGGTACGAGGCTAGTTATTAATAAAATTAAAATAAATTCCTATTTTTGTTATAAATGAATGTAATTTTTCTCGGCGTTGTTTATTTATAAACGTTCCTCGGGAAACAAACCGAGTAATATTGTTATTAATGCACAATATTTCGGCGACTTTATTCTCCATCGCCATCTTCAGGTGCAGTTGCAAGTCTTGAAGTCTGCCTTGAAGTCAGCCTTGAGCGTGTTGTTTGTAAACTGGCATGGCAATGACAGATGTTGTTATGTTGCCTAGCAGCATCTCAGATGTCATTAGACGCCCGCGGAACACAAAAAGCAGTGCGTTGGTGATGAGCAGCCTCAATTACAGGAATCCGTGCATCACTTATCTGGTATACACAATCCCTGTTTACCAAATCAGACGCGAGGCGAATTTCAAATGCTTCTTTAATGACGCTGTCCCAGAAGCCTCTCGCATGTGTCAACACCTTAGTCGCTTCGAAATCGAAACCATGTCCTTCTGTCAAACTATGTTCCGCCACAGAACATGTTCTTTTATAACTATCACATGTCTTTTCCCCAACGGTCAGGAAATATATTCTAGCAGTGATTGATAACAGCACCCATGTACGGAGAAAAGGAATAGGCAATTACTAAATTACTTCCGTTAAATCTAAAGAGTTAGGAAAGATTCAATGGAAACGTTTCGTTGCCTTGCTGAATTGATTTTCACATTTTGTTGTCCCTTAATAAACAGTATGTCAACGTTAAGATCATTAAAGCTAGTAAAGAGGCCTGCTAGCCCTGTGGTTAACGCGTCTGACTGGAGATCGAAAGGTCCCTGGTTCGAATCTTTGTCTCGGTGGGGATTTTCAAAGGCGCTTAACCCGACCTTCACCTATGGCACAGCTTGCAGTGTAATGTGAAGTATGCCAGAAAACTTCCGCTGTTCGGATTCCACGTTAAACTTTAGGTCCCCTGTACCTGGTAGGATTGCCGGGTTAGGTTAAGGCGGCTATGACAGGGGCGGAACGCGCAGCCAATAGAAACCCTGTCACCAGGTCATTACGATCACACTGAATTATTATTATTAAAGGTAGTAGAAGATATGGGGAAAGGAACAAGGATGAATTCGGCTATGGCGTAATGAGGGAACCATTCGTCATCTGCTTGGAGCCATTTCTGGAAACCATGGAAAAGAGAAATGTTTGAGCAAACCGGAGATGGAAAAACTCAGAGGCTGTACGCTCAAATTGTTTTAAAAGGAGTGTTATAGTAACGATGACTTATGAAGTGAAAAGAAGAAGCTTTTGGAAGAAAAGAAGAAGACTTAAGAAGTATTTGGATAGAAAGGTGAGATGTTTTGATAATAATAAGTGTTAAGATAGAAACCAGGGAGTAGGGCTTTTTTTTTTTTTTAGTTGTAGAACCGGTGCCACAGACGAATTAAAGAAGAAAGTTAGTATGCTAAGAAACTGGAAGAGATAATTTAGGACTCAGCGTCGGAGATATTAGAGAGAATGCAGGCAAATATATTTGAGCCTAGTTGAAATGATGCGTTGTAGAGGCAAAATATGAATAAGTCAAGTAAATTCGTGACAGAGTTTCGATTTTCGTGGCAGTCGGCGTTGATTCATTAATAAACACTTCGAAGCGATAGTGAGGTATTAAATTCAGAGTAAATTCACACGTAGTTTGATTTAGCCCGTCGTTTTTATTTATTTATTTTTTGAATGTAATTAATCCAGTAATTAGAAGGTAGGTTGAAGTCCCATCCTAGTATTACTGAATAATTAGTAAATTGTCTGCTTCATCATTTAGACTCTTTCCCATCGGTTACGTTGGCATTAACTGAACGGTAGAAGGAACCTATCAGAAACATTGTCATGCCTATTTTAAGTTTAAACTACACGATTCCGCTAGCACACTAGTATTCAAGGAGAAATAATGCATTCTAGTATTTTATAGTACTTTTGTAAGTGTTTCTAGAAATAAGAAGGAGAACTTCAAATGGTCAAGATTCCCCCATACTATGTTTGACACATCGCACTAAATTGTTTTTCGTTGCCGTTAATGTATTTTTTGGCTCAGCCTGAAAAGCACCTCACGTAACGGGGATTACTACATCCGTGTTGCCGATGTTTGCGTGTAATAAACACATGACAAATTCACTGGAGCGCTACATCTCTCTGACTGAGGAATCTTCAGTCAAGGTAAAACCTTAAGAGGAAGTGGAGAGCGAAAAGGCGATTTGGAAATGCAATGAAACCCATAGCTGGCCACGACACCGTTCGTCGCTAGGCTGCGCTGTTCATGGAAACTCGTGGGCGTGGTGGATCAGTTGTCCGGTACACACGCTCTCCGGATTTCTTTCTCAATCTGTTGTATAAAACACCTGTCAGTTCTGAAATGGATCTCTTAGTAAGAATCATCTGAATTCCTGCTAATATCCGATAAAAACCAGGTATTTCCCACCGTATCCCACAATCCATGATCCAGCCCAGTAACACATGCTTCGAAAGTAATGGTGAAAACTTTTAGTATCTCCTGTAACATGATGAAACCGAATGAATGTTTCCCTAAAATTTCTGCCTTGTGTGCCTTTGTTTCTCGTATCTCCGCTGCCACTCTACGGTCATGCGATTCTGATTCGACGAGAGCCTCCAGTACTGACCTGTCTCCTGGCCCTGCGGTCGCCGGGCGCCGCTCGCCTCCACGCGAGCGCTTCTCTGACGAGGCAGATGGCAAGCGCCGCGACGCCCTGCTCCTTGGCCAGCATTGCGCATGCGCCCAGGACGACGCTGAGCGTCAGGAAGAGCCAGCTGGCCGCCCGCGCCCCCACAGCCGGGCCTGCTGACAACAAACAACAGGTAGCAGGCAGCAGCAAGCGCAACAGGTGGCGCGCGTCATCCAGGGACAACAGCACTTTTCTTTGCAATCAATAATGGGGGGATATAAAAATTATATCGGATCAAAACTGTAAAATAATAAATGTTTCACTAAGCTAATGCCATCTATTGGTTCTTTCTACACATGACAAGTAACGGATATATAGCTGATAGATGGCCGTGGTATAGCAACGACACATTATTGTATTGATATCGATTCTCAATGAAACTGAACACGATTCGAAACGCTTAAACAAAATTTTTAGTTAAAAACATCTTTTACTTTATCCTTTTTTATTTTTGTAAGGACAGTAGCGAGTAAAACCATCATAATAATTAAAAACTTGATATAAATTTCTCAAGTGTCGTCAATACAAATGACTGGAAATGGTATTTCTTTGATCATAAAATAACTTAGTCGTTACTTCCTGCATCCATTGGTGAGTTTAATTTTAATTTTACTTGTTTTAACTGGTTCACCAATAGTTGGCACTACGAGCAATTTTTATAATCATACAGTTAGTTGAACCTCATTTGTTCCTGTTCAGGCAACAGAAGTTTGAAGTTCGTACCTTATATTTTAATAAACCTAAAGCATTCGCTAGCAAAAAAAATTATTTACTATTTTCTTATACTTGGTTTCTCTACTTTATCAGCAGACATTGGACGAAGTTAACGGTAAACCATAGTAACAAAGTAAAGTCAGTTGATCTGCTGGAAAACACGTATATTATAATTTTACTCTCGGTATAACAACTTAAGGAACTGAAGGTTTGTGACCAAAATGTACTAATTTTGGAAGGCAGATCAATAGTTCATAAGATATTACTATTCTTAAATTTTCTTTCTTTGGCCTGTTTCTGTATGTAAGCTGCACTTTATTGATTGTAACATATTTTTCGTATGTCGTACGAGTTCTTTTTAACTTTACTTTACTCGCTTTGATGGAATTGTAAAATTTCAAGAACAACTTCTATTTGAAGAGGGAGCAAAGTTGGACTGTGAAAAAAGAAAACTCGACGAAATGAAGCGTCTCAAAATACAGTGGTGCGGCAATGTTCCCTGGAGCGCCTTATCACATAAAGAAACTGTATAAATGTAATCCAGTTATTTTAAGTAAAACTGCTAAGTTTGATTTATGCAATGTAAGAGATCCAATAAAATAAAAAATATTGATAGCCACTAAACATATCAGAAGTAGTTGAACTCAGAACTGCAGGTGACCTGACAGCTAAGTTCCACCAAAAAATAGGAACCTAATATAAAGTCAATATACATTTTTAGTGAAAAAAAAAAACTTTTAATGGAAATTTTCTTAAATTATTTTTTCGATTTTTTAATCTGAGTGTAAGCGATGTAACTAAACATGGTTTGTGCGCTGAACGCTCTGTGTAGAGGTAACAACTTTTTCAAAAATAGTTTCATTATCGTTGATGTCTCAGACCATATATTTAACAGCACCCGTAGTTCGTACAAAGATTTTAAAAATGAAGTATATGTACTGTTCATCATTAAATTAATTAATTAAAATAAATTGCAATGGAGCGCACGCTCCGGTGGCAATTTCCCTACGCACCCATCTTCCCCCTTTCTTTACAGACTGTTTATTACAGAGTTGGAGGGAGGGCAGAATACCTGGAATCACAGATCAGAAATTTCATTTGTCCGATGTTGTCTTTTGACAGCGCATGATATAAAAGAAACAAGCTGCGTCCTTTCAGAGCGTGGTCTTTAGGTGGGTGAATGCGTATTGTGTGTACTTCAAAGAGCCCTGACACAAGCTATGTGTGTGGGGCTGTGAGAGCAGACTCGCTTTTGTCGCCGTATCTGGCGCACTCCCACGCAGGGGCCCCAGGGAACAGCTCCTCACACACTTTGCACCTGGTTCCCTCGTCACAGTGCTCTATATACCGCCAGGTTACAACTTGCTGGATGAGTTCTCATTCTAACTTGATTCTTTATCTTATTCATTAGCTTCTGCGCTGTTTAACAGCTGTAATTTACTTCAGGTTTTGTTTTAATCGCCTCGCAAGACGGCCCCTGTAGCGTAGGGACTAGAAGGCTAGTTTCGTGTGCTAAGAACAGTCGATTCGAGTGCGTCCTAGGATATGGGTGGTTTTAATTAAGTTTTGTGTTTGTCTTGTGTTGTCCTACACTTTGAGAGGTTGAGTTTCAATTGAATTGTGTTGGGCATACGTTGCGGTGGAAATATCCCTACAAACACATTTTCTCTCTTTCTTATACTTTCGTCCTTTAGCCTTTTACTAATTTAATTATAAATTCTTTCAGCATATTTGATAAATTGTTCATCACTTGGTGATTTACTACAATTCCCAACTCCCTTTTATACGAAAGAAAATTTTCTCTCACTCTTATGCCTGAAATAAAGTAATAGCTTTTGGTGAGGTCTAGCAGCCATTCTTTGCACTCCCTCCAACTCCTGTACTTGATACTCAAAATTTGTATCCGTAGGGGATGTACGAGAGAATTGAAAGAATTGAGTTACAATACTTTGGTCAGACCATCGTTTAAATATGATGGTGTAGTATGGGACCCACATTTCGGGTATACAGTACTGGAGCCAGAGGGAGTGCAGAGGAGGGAAGATAGATATGTATGTGTAAACTGTCGCAGAACAGAATCAGGAACTGATATGACAAAGGACCTGGATTGGTATTCAATTGAAAGCGGAAGGATGGTGAAGAGAGTGCTGGGAATGTATAGGGTGTATGTTGGTGCTAAAGCTCGGAATGTTATAGCAAGAAAAATTTATGAGTAATGCATTGAAGGGAAACGATGACCATGGGCACAAGCTGTCACTCGACTTCAGCCATAATGGAGAGGGAAAATTTTCTTGTGTAGGTAAATGAGCCAGGAATTGGAAAGAATTACAAAGGAGAGTGATGAATTATTTACAAACTACTCTGAAAGAATTCAAAATAAAAATTTGTAAAGGGCTAAAGTAGATTGGTGGGGGAACTAGACTCAAAGATTTAAGATTTTTGTAAAAAAGAATAAATAAACCCAGGATATAGGAATATATGTAAACTACCATCGGAACATTCACTCCATCGCATTCGAATTAAACTAAATTTATAATACGATTTGAATGAATAACACTATGTAACAAAAAAAAACTTTTTGCTTGTTTAAGTAAATTTTATGGTTGTTTTGGATGAATCGGGTCACAACTAAACTACACTGAACATTCCTACTTTTATATAATCATATAATATAATATATAATCATATTAATACCACTATTATAATAGTGGTATTAATATGGGTTTAAAAAAATCTGTGTCTCCCTGTATGGTTTAGCAAAAACGTAAAATAGCTGCTAAATAATTCTGTGTAGCAAAGCAGAGAATGCAGTGCAACAGACTGTCTAGCACATTAAGTTTGAAATCATGTTATCAACAAATGATGTGGAAACAGCGAACATTGAAATAGTCCAGCATGTAGCAACAGTTTGGATTATGATGGAGGGGAGACTTCAAGGACTTGTGCAATTAAGAACAATTTCCGTCTTTAAGCAATCATAAGAGGAGGAATCTTCCTCGATCGTACACTACACAATAGACGGCTATTTACATCAGATGTTAACATTTTTAGTGAGTGTATCAACGTTGGATGAAAGTTATCCGAAGCTTAAAGTAACCTGACGTTACGGTGTGTTATTTTAATGCTACTTCCTAGTTTCCTAAAAATTATGAGCAATTGAAACAATTAGTGAGGCTATGTACAGTACGTCTGAGAACATGGCTTACGAAAAAAGTCTAAAAACTATGCAGACAGAGGTTTAGAAGCCCCTTCCAGGACCTCAGCACTCATAAACTGCCGTTGTGATAAGGTATTAGCTTGATACATAAATTCGTAGTACACACAGACAGCCGAATCATGTCGGTGGGAATTTCAACCAGGACGCGGCACCAAATGGGGGACAAAAAAGGGGATTGTTCGTTGTGCGATTTTCCTGTATAGCAAAAGTTTGATACTGAATTTGAATTTTTCGTGAGAGTAAAATTTTTGAGATTCGAACAAAGTTAGTATTATTTACGGTTGAAAAATGTAGAACGATGACTTTAAAGAAATAAAAAATTCGTGAATATTATTCTTTTTGAATTTAATATTTGTAGAAAGCGGCTCGAAACGTTTGTGTACTGTGAGCATAGATTAATGTCACAGAAAATCGTTTCGACGTTTCTAAGGGGTGCGTCCCGACCAGAGAATTTATCCACTTTCATGCGTACCGTATGACGAAGACCCTTTAAACGTTATAATTCGCAACCCTTAAAGACGGTCAACTGCAGAGTTCGTTAATGCGATGAGTTGCGGAGTCTCTTTGAACTTGCGAAGCCTACATTCCATGGACGACATGGAAATAACTACGGACTTACAAGTCACCCAGTAATCCAGTAATGAAAGTTAACATTAAGTTAGTAAAATTCATGTTGTGCCACATTGCGGCGCCTTGGTCGGAGTATATACAATTAACGACCAGCCATCGTGGTCATCAGCAGCTAGATCATCAATCAAGCCAATTGTTAATTAGGGACGAATATCAGCAGACAGCGTTTACAACATGATCACTTGCTAGATTGCAGTGGTGTCCTGGTCAAACTAGACGTAACTTAGGACACTGATACTTGTGATCATACGGATTAGAGACATTTATTTCTTCCCACATTTCCACATTTTATAAAAACACATTATCCCTACTAAATACTCGTATACCGAGTTCTTTTTACTGCCAATAAATTATTTTATTTTTTTTTAAATAAAAAATTCTGGAGCATGTACCAGTGTGCACACGTGAAGAAGTAAAACTTGTGTGAGTCACACTCACTTTTTTGTATTTTTAGATGTTTTTAATGATTCTTTTACACTCCAGTAAACGAACGTTACTATCTTCAATGCATTTGCACAGTAAATAGGAACTTTATCGTAGTAATTCTCGTAAGCAAATGAAGATTATTAAAAAGTTAAAGAATACTAAGAATACATTATAGAATATTGTATGGTGCATTAGACTATATTTTGTGTTAAGAGCTTTTATATCCGAGAATAATTTAGAAAAGATTATCTGATAACCGTTCTAACAATCACGCATACTGGAATATTAGTTACTTGTCCATAAATATCATACTGACAATCAATTAACTTGTCTTAGTCTTTTTATTTGCATAAATGGGATGCACGGAAATATGAACCTTTCAGATACTTAGTCTAATGGTCGTAAGTGTTATGGTCTTTTTTTAAAATTTAATCCATTATAAGTAGCCATTTTGGGAGTATTTTTCTTATTCAAAGATTGTCGGCATGTTTTGCGTACAGCAAAGTCCTTCATATCGAGATATGAAACTGTTATTTTTAAAATTTCTTCGCGTTAAGGAAATGCAGATTTTAGATCACTGTAGAATGTAAAATTCACTATCGCAGCTGCTTGCATCAAAGTATCGTCAAGTGAGTATTCACAGAACGCGTAACACTAACCAATTTTTCTTTACTTCAAAAAATATACTCAGCATACGAAAGACTTATTACATACACATTAATCTCTTATCGTAGATTTATGACCGTTACCATCAAGGTATGAAGAAATCTGTGACTTCCCACTGTAGCTACATAGCCAGTAGAGAACTGAACACACCGAGTCTTATGGGTGACGTTCAAGCCTGGTACTTGGAAAGATGAGGTTTCTATTCCCGGAACGGTATTCCAGATATCGGTTTTCAGCGGTTTCTTGTTGTCACTACAGGTGATTGCCGTGATGGTTCCACTGTCGAGACCATGGCGGGTTTCCTTCCCATTATTATTATTCTCGTATCACAAACATCAAAATACACAGTTAAATACATTGTGCAAATCAACAACCTTAAACACACTTAGCCCAGTACTTCGCAACCTCAATTGCATTGTGTGTTGCTTGAAACAAGTCTTCATTGTTGCGGAATGATGGGCACATAGGGCACTCGAGCATATGATTCATAGTTTGGTCTTCACCACATTCGCACTTAATATTTGTAGCATCAGTATAACCCCATCTGACTAGGTTTTCCTTGGACCTGCCCACTCCTGTTCGCAATCGATTTAAGGACCTCCAGACGTTCCAGTCCTCTGCATGACCAGGTGGCAAGTGCTCTGCAACTGTCAGTGGTCCTGAGATCTTAGGAACCTTCATTTTCCATAACTGTACTCTTGCCTTTTCAGGTGACCCAATTAGTTCCCGTGATGTTCTCAGAAAGCTTTTCCTGGATTTGAGTCTCTGGGCTGGTGGTGTATGGCCATGCAGTGGATGAGCGCTTTCCCGTTCTACTTTGGTCCTCTCCTTGTTCGCAGCCACTTCTCTGCGGATACTGGGTGGTGCAATGCCCGAAAGCTGGTAAAGCCTATCAACTGGGGTAGGCTTTAAACAACCTGTCACTAGTCTACAGGTGTTATTGAGGGCTACATCCACCTGTTTGGTATGAGATGACGAGTACCAAACTGGGCATGCATATTCTGCAACAGAGTAACAAAGGGCCATTGGCAATGTACGTAAAGTTTGTGGTTGACTGCCCCACTGTGATCCAACTAGTTTGCGCAGTAAGTTGTTTCTTGTAGACATCATCATTTTGCAATTCATGCAGTGCTTCTTATATGTGAGGGTTTGTCCAGTGTGACTCCCAGATATTTTGGGGTGTTACATGTCTGCAGTTCGATACCTGACCAAATTACTTTTAACTTACGCTGAGCTTTCCTATTTTTTAGGTGAAAGGCACACACTTCAGTTTTTGAAGGGTTAGGTCTTTAGCTATAATAGCTTGATAGGCCTTCAAGAGCAACAGACAAATTTCTTTCTACAACTTCAAGCTTTGTGCTCTGTGAGGCTAGAGCTAGGTCATCAGCGTACGCGAAGTTCCTGGTAGCTGGATGTAATGGTTGATCGTTTGTATAAATGTTGAAAAGGATTGGGACCAGTACACTACCTTGAGGTAGACCATTCTTTTGTACCGTCCATCGACTGCGCTGTCCTTGAAAGTCAATGAAAATCCTACGATTCTGAAGAAGAGTAGCGATGAGCTTGGTTAATCCGGTGGCCTTTGTCAGATTGTAGACCTTGTCAAGTAATAGTTTGTGGTTAATAATATCGTATGCTGCTGACAAGTCCACAAAGACCACGCCTGTGGCTTTACGGGTCTCAAATCCATCCTCTATAAACTGTGTTAGGTTCAGCAGTTGCCCAGTACAACTTTTGCCAGGACGAAAGCCAGCTTGTTGTGGAATAAGTTTTGGATCAACCACAGGCTAGATACGATTCAGAATTAATCGTTCAAATATTTTGTAGAGATGACACAAGAGCGCTATAGGTCTAAAATCTTTAGGATTGTTTCCTACTTTTCCAGGTTTCAGCAGTGCACTGACTCTCGTCCTCCGCCACACCTTCGGAATTTGATATGAGCTCATACATTTGTTAAAAAGCTGTAGAACCCATTCTTTGGTTTTATATCCGAATTTCCCATTACTACCACTCTATCGCAATGAGGACAACGTGCCGTGAAGAGCTATAAGAATCAGTGACTGCCGACGTACTTTTTACGAAGTCTTCTTGGTGAGCCCTGCCCGCCGATTGTCTCTCGTGAGCAAGCAGCGACAGCAGCAGCAGCAGCGCCGCCCCCACGTCAGCACGGCCTACCACCCCCGCCACCGCCTCCGTGTGGACGGGGTGCGCGGCGAACAGCAGCCCCGCCGCCCACGGCGTCACTAGGCTCGCTACGTCGCCATCCACCTGAAACAGAGCAACACCAATAATTCTGAGGAAATAAACCTCTGATTAATATTTACATGCTATTACGAATTATTTTTTATCGAGTTAATTCGTCTTATATGATTAATTGATTCGTGGTGAATCTCTCGATCGTCTTAAACACTTTCACCACTCGCATGAAATGCACACTTTTTGGGCAGGCTACAAGTGTGTCTATATGTGCTCGAAGAATACCGGAAACCAGTGCTCATGGGGAAAATGACATCCGTGGAAGATTTAAATATATGCTACCAAAATACTGAATCACTTTGGGCTAAATATAAATCGAAGCAATTCAAAATTAATGAAATGCAGTAGAAATTATAGTAATATCGGATTAAATATAAATATAGGATCGGATGCGATAGAAGAAGTAAATGAATTCGTCTACATAGCAAGTAAAATTACAACTGATGGCTGAAGCAGGAATGACGTTATACCCAAAACAGTAGTAGCGAAAAAAGCTTTAATGAAAAAGAGAATATTTTAGTTTCAAATATTGATCTCAGGCTCAGAAAGAAGTTTTTAAAACTCTCTGTAGGGAGCAAAGCACTTTATGGTAGCGAAGCATGGACTTGATGAATACCAGAAACAAAGAAAATTGAAGCATTTGGAATGTGGTGCTGAAGAACGATGCTGAAAATGAAGTGGACAGATTAAGTACGAAATAAACGTATTCTGGAAATGATGGGTGAGAAAAGAAACTTGCGGAAGAGTCTAACAGAAAGAAGAAACAGGATGGTGGGTCACATTTTAAGACATGCAGGACTGGTTAATTTGTTAGTGGAGGGAACAGTCGAAGGAAAGAAGTGTTGGGGTAGACTACGATTAGCGTATGTGAGGCAGATACGTGAAGATGCAGGTTGCAGGGGGTATGTTGAGATGAAGAGGTTAGCGCAAGATAGGAAAGGATGGAGGATTGCATCAAACCAATCGTGAGACTGAAGATAGGGGAAAAAGGCCAACTGGCCCTCACTTAAAATATACGCCTCATCCTTCCACCTTACGTTCGAAATCCCACCAAGTTAGGTGGTTGTATAGGGAGTAAAGGTACTTTACTGTTAACAAGCATTTTAATTGATATATCGTTTGTAGAGTCCGTAGTGCCTATTGTCTCAGCCGGATGCGTTCCTCTTTTCGTTCGTGACTTGTATAGTTGTATAGTGAGAGTCAGTGTACTGCCACAGCCTATACTTGTTGGCTTACCACGTGTCCGCTCGCCATGCAGTGCACCTGTTGCTGGGCCACTTGTGACCTGTGAAGCGCACCACTGCTACGCGTCATCCTGTTAACACTTGTTGCAGCAAGAGGCACAAACGCAGGAAGCACTGCATATTGTAACTATCGCAGCAAGATACGTTCCCACAGAAGCTTGGTCGCTATGTCACTATGAGGAAATGCAGTTGTTGTTACCTGATTTTGCAGCTTACCAGCTACTTTCCTTTCCTGACCTAAAGAACCCACTTCTAATTGTAATGTAACAGTAGCTGCCGATTTACAAAAGTACACCAAAAAAAAATATTGCTAGTGTTTCTATTGGCTGCGCATTCCACCCCTGTCTTAGCCGCCTTAACCTAACCCGGTAGTGCTACCAGATTCAGGGTACTTACAGTTTAAAGTGAAGCGTTCTGGCGTACTTCACATTACACAGCAACCTGTGCCAGAGGTGAAGGTCGGGTTAACGGTCTATAAAAATCCCCACCGAGACACAATTCGAACCGGGGACGTTTCGATCCCCAATGAGACATCTTAACCTCTTAGCCACCAGTATGCTACAGACATACTGTTAACATTAGCACATTGGTGACGAGAACTCACAACCAAAAACCGCCCAATGCACCTATAGAAGTTTTCACTTCAAAAACTAAAAATCTATCTTAGGGGGCGTCCATAAATTACGTGAGGTGAAATAGGGGGGGGTCCAGCGAAATCTTACCAAGGGGGAGGGGGGGTCAACGGAAATCTCATGTGAGGTTTTGGAAATTTTTGTTAAAAAAAAAAGGTATTTCGTCGAAAAGTGGGAGTGTAAACGGCTTTGGAAGGGTGAGACCTAAAACAAAGCTCTGAAAAAGTTGCGAGGGTGATTTCTAGGGAGGGGCGGGGGTCTCACGGACCAGATCTCACCAGAGAGGGGGGGGGGTAGAACTAGATCTCACGAAGTATCACCAGACGGGGGGGGGGGGGTTGTCCGGATATCCGGAAAAACACATCACCTAATTTATGGATGCCCCCTTAATCCACAACTCCAAGGTCGATTGAATCTTCCCAAAGGAGATATCCCAAGCAGAAGCAGGAAGGCTAATTCCTTTCCTCAACCTACAGTTTAACGTGGAATCGGAACCACGGAACGTCCCGACGTCACTCATATAATCAACACGGGATTTGAACCCGCGATCGGAAGAGAAGCTTTCGAAAGTAAGCGCCTTAACCGCTGAGCTACCAGACCGCCTTGTTTTGAGCACACGTGTGCTAAGTACTATCAAAATCGGATAAAAGCTGTGCGTTTGTATGAACAACGGTGACAGAAATTAAGTTGAGGAGGCAAGAGAGGAGAGGGTTTGGGGTTTTGTAAATCACACGTAAACAGACTTTTTCTATTTGTTTTAAAGAATCCGTAAGCAAAGTTCCATCAAAATCGGATAAAACCTGTATTTGTATGAATAATATCCCCAAAAAAATCATTATTATATATGAGACAAAAGTATAATATACAGAGTAATTTAAAAAAAACGTGGACAAAATGACATAGTAGATCTGTCATACAAGAAACATCAAAAATCGCATAGGAACTGTGATCCGGAGCCGCTACAGGGCGCTAAAATAATACTGACACAAAGAGAAGAAACAAAACCAATACAGATCATTTTATTGATAATTACTCACTCATATGCGACTAATGCAAGCCAAATGTGAGCCTGCAGCAGATGCTCAAAGTTTTTGCCAGATGCATTGAGACAAGCCCGGCATCTCCGTTGCATGGAACGGCGCACCTTCTCAAAGATACCAGGTGTATCTGGAACACATCCGGCTGCCACAACGATTCTTCCTACCAAGTCTTCCGGCGTTTTAACAGGTGTTTCACAGACAAATCCTTTGGGAGCGTGCATAAACCACGTAGCTCCATTTTGACCTCCTGTGAACCCACCTCCCCCCCCCTTCCCCCCACGTAGCACGTAGCTTTTTGTAGCTTTTTTCCCTTTTGATTCCAGAAGACATTTTCTACTGTTTTCTGTTGTCAGACTATTCTAAATTACAAACGGAGATAATTAAATGACGGAAATAAATATTTACATGCTGTTGTGAGTTCTATTCCTCATTTTAACTGTGAAAAATGTTATGAAAGGATAGCTACGTGGCCTGGCTCGGAACCCTCCCCACACGTAGCACAGCGTAGCCTTCCAGTCAACCCCTCCCCCCCTTGACCGAGCCACGTAGATTGTGGGCGCTCCCTTTTAAAAATCCCCACAAGAAAAAATCCAATGGAGACAGGTCTGGTGATGGTGGTGGCCATGCCTCTCGTGGCTCTAGCGCCCTCTACAGGCGTTTGCGACCCTCTGTTCCTATGCGATTTTTGATCCTTATTGTATGATTGATCTACCATGTCATTTTGTCCACGTTATTTTGAATCACCCTGTATATTTTCACTGCTGTCCAAGCGCAACACGTTATACTTATAACTACAGATATACCGCTATTTCAGCATGTTGGTGACGCAAACTCGTAAGATTTTACCCATCCAAAATGCATTCAACGTGCGTATCATACACGCCAACAACGTCATAGCATGTCGGTGACGGAAAGTCTGAACTCATAGTTTTACTCCCCTGCAAACATCGCTTAACGTGCCTATAGAAGTTTTCACTTCAAATAAATCAGAAAAGTTGATAGGGGTGGTAAGGAACACCTACGACTATCACTTGATTCCTAGGGCTAAACGTGACTTGGGAGACGTAGTGAATATAAATACTAAACATCTGCTCAAGGCTAGAAAAGAAGTGCAGGATACTCACGTGGTCTGCGGCTAGCAGCGCCCTGGACCAGCGCACGACGGCGGCCGTGGTGGCGGCGTGCAGCAGCACGTTGGTGAGGTGGAAGCCGGTGGCGGCGGCGCCGGGACTCGACGCCAGGCCCCACAGGTGCGCGTCCAGACGGAAGCTGAGCACCGCCAGCGGCCTGTAGGAGCCGTGAGACCCGCTGTGCCTCAGAGGCGTGCCCCAGAAGTCGTGC